>LUCM01008805.1:84393-183485 GCA_008360955.1 Fasciolopsis buskii | reverse complement strand
AAACTAGCGTGTCAACAAACATGACGAAGAAAGAAAAGAAGAAAACGGCCTCCGTCGGAATTCCGTACAGATCAGGTACTTCGGAAGCAATAAGAAAGGTCCTCAGTGACTTTGATATTCACACTTTCTTCCGGATGGATAACACTTTAAAGCGCCACCTATCAAAAGCTAAAGATCAAGTCGGTGTGCAAGACCACGACAATTGCATCTACAAAATCAGTTGCAAGGAATGCCCGGCTGAATACATTGGACAAACCAGCAGACAACTGATGACGCGGATAACTGAACACAGAAGGAAAGAAAAGTGCAGACCTACAGATAAGGCGGCCTTATCAAAACTTGAGCGCGATTCAGCCATCGCTCTGCATGCCATAGCAGAAGGGCATAACATAGATTATGAAAACGCAAAAATACTTCAACGTGGATTCAGAACCTGCACTGAGCGTAAGGTTGCCGAGGCTCTGGCGATAAGCACCCACCCCACATGCATAAATCGGAACGACGGAGCAGAGATCTCGGAGATATGGACAGCCCTAACATCATTAAGAAACAAGCATACCAAAGGTCACCGCGCTAGTTGACCCCACCACCACGGTGACGCATGACGGGGAAGACAACTAATCACTCACCTGACCCACATTTCAAAGCACACACATACACGAACACAACTAAACATCAGTTGGCATGTGAACGTTCCCTCAGTCATTTGATTGTAAAACTTGCCTTGAGAAAGACTACCCACGGTAGTCGAAACGTTGGCGCATTACATCTACCAACAACGCTGTGTTATTAATATTATATCATTCACAATAAAAAAGACACGAAGTTAACTTTGAAAACATGAAAGTCACTGCCCATGGCACAAAAAACAATAGAAAGAATTTCTGGGAGTTTGGCATCCTTCAGAAAGATCGAGAAACGGACACATCGACCTGGACCATGTTTATTTGGCGATATGATGGAAGGACCAGTGAGCACAAACTAATGGAATTAGAAGCTGATTTAACCCACAACGCGTCAGCCACAAGCGATGCTGAACAAAACAACTGGCCAGTGTATCTACCTCACGTCCCCCACCCGAAGAGGCCAATCAGCACCGACTACAGACGATAAGACGATCAATATAGGCAGGAAAATGCACAGAGGGCTGTGATTATATATATATATACACTACTTGTAATTTATATATATATATATATATATTGTACTGGCTGCCTCTACTTCATCCAACACTACCCTCCTTTTGCGGACAGTATCAGACGAGAAGCGGAAATTCGAAGAGAACTCCTAACTTCCAAACGACACAAAGTACACAGACCAGATGGTGCTTCTTAAAAGTGGATAGTTTATTCTGTTGAGTTCACTGATATCCTTGTTCTCAAAAATTTGAACGGAAGAAGTTTCCGCATTTTGTGACGAATCGAAAATCGTTCGTATCCTTAAAAAGGTTGTCGCGCAGTGTCGCAACCATCGACGAATCACTGATCTCCGTCGCTTCGAAACCCATAGCATCAATTGTTTTCCGTGGACCTTTTCCGTTGCACAAACTCCAATGCCGTGAAGAACAAGCTGGGTTCCGCTGTGGCCGGGGCTGCACGAACTGCATCCCAGATTTTCGCCTATGGCTTGAACACAGTCGTGTTCATGGATATCAGAGACGCTTTTGATTCTGAAGGCAAATCATCCCTGTTGAACTGTATCCAGAGAAACGGACTGCCCGAGAAGTACATTTGCATTCTGAAGACTCTCGACCAGCAGACTTCCGGAGGGCAAAAGGTGTAGGGGTAACTTCCCCCGTATTTTGCTGTCTCCAGCGGAGTTCGGCAAGGATCAATTATCTTCCCGATCCTATTTAATTTCGTAATAGGCAACCTACTCCACAGGACCTTCGACGGTGTTGTGAACTGCGGCGTGGAGCTTTTGCCGGGTCCCAGAGTTGCTAACTTCGATTAGGCTGACGACATCGCCTTGTTGGGAGACGACTCGCAAGTTGTCCAACCTGCTGTAAACCACTTGGCCGCCGAAGTCACCATGCACAGGATGCACTTTGACCCCTCCAAATGCAAAATGCTTTCTCAAGACTGGCACGGATATCCTTCTGTACTTTTCGTGGGAAACATTTGGAAATAGTCAACAGCTTTGTATACCTCTGAATTTGCATCTCTGCTGGCGGAAATGTCGGCGACGAGACTCGTCTGGTCTTTGTCAACTATGGCATCGCCACGACATCATGCTTTCCCTGAAAGATAGGGTCTAGAACACTGCAGTTTGTTCAGTGCTGGTTGATGGATGTGAAACCGGGCAAGTTTGAGAAGACCGTGTTCGATCACCGGTATCCAATGTCGCTCGTTTGGTTATGGTGGCAAAAAAATATTAGTACTGGGTAAGTGCAAAGAAGGGTATTTGAAACTGAAATTTGTTCCTCCAAGTCAAATACGATTATTAAGCCACGTCTTGCGAAGGCCCACAAAGCATCTGCCTGACCGCACTTCATTCACACTCGCTGGACAGGATTAAAAACGAAAGCATAGTGGATAACCGACGACACGAAGAAGGAATTTGGAAGATTTTGCCTTCGGTTTAGCCACAGTAGGGCCTTGTCGTCAACCGGATTGGAACAGGAAAGATACCGAGAATCGCTGGTTGGAAACCCTGACGGACAGGGCTTGAAACCAGAATCATTGGCGTCAATGCTGAATGAGCAAATAGTGCGGACAGAGAATTCTTTGTAGAGGTGTAACTCATTGGAGAGTCATGTGTATAAAGAATTCCTTCTTGGACTTTGACTGGCAGCACTAGTGATGAGGCCGCCGGAAGAAGTTCCATTTGTTCTACCACATCCTAATTTGGCTAGCACCCAAGCGAAACTGATTCTGCTTTTGGCGACTAATATTCATCTTAGTTTCAGTAGCTCCTCCATCTAGCCAAATTTAATGTGCAAACGCTGATACGTATAGGATAACAGGTCGTTTAATGTAACACTGGAAATCTTAATTATCGATGTGTGTTGTACCCGAGAGACTCGTATTTAAAATTTTCATCCAATCACTCGGTGAAGTTTAATCTGTGCCCTTTCGAATAACCTGACTCGGTAACTCCTGACGCCCCTATGATATCCGGCTTCTCTTTAAAAGAAAGTTCGCAGAGTTCCCCCTTACGGCTGCGAAAGCTGGACATTTTCAGGATGCACGGCAACTGATGTCTACGAAATACTGCTCCGATATGGTGGGAGTATTAGGTGTACAATGACGAGGTCCGTCATTGTGTTGGGTGCAGACAGTCGTCTTCGGATTTGGTTAATCGCACTAAATCGCTTTTGGTGGCGCGGACACGTTTGGCGTATACCTGTCTGTCACTTGCCCATTCGTGCTTTTTTGCACGGGCTGATCAAGGCTGGAGGAAGCGACGTGGGGGTCCGGCTATCATTTAACGCAGACTTATGAAGGAGTTAACGTCGGTTCTGGCATCGGCTGATGATTGCCGTCTTTAGGCTTCGGCCAGGAATGAGGATTTCCGTTTGTTAGAGACAATGAGAGAGATGGCACAGAATCGATGTCAGTGGTGTGTGGGCCAAGCAGACTGTGTTCTGATATCTAAAGATGTGACCCATAAAGCTCCGCCCGGGCTAGAAGCCACCTAGAACATCGCAGATTCCGTAGCACGTCAGGGACAACCCATCATAAACCATGGTGCGTTTGGGGGCGTGGTGCATTCAGGCTGTGCAGACCGAAGTTACGGTTATCCAAGGAGGCCTCACTTCAACTCTTCGATCAAAAGACCTGATTCGCAAACAATTGTGAACCCGTATCTGATATTCCAGTTCATGCATCCTTTGATTATGACCAACGGAGATCAAATGGATTGGGGATACGCTACTTAGATAATCAAAATAAGCAATTCCAATTCCGCCAGTCACTTTCTTGTTAGACGACAATTGGTTGTCGCCTGGCTGGCTACGTCCTTGATCTACTGGGATCCTGTATGATGATATGCCACTCCACGATTCAGGTTCATAGCTGCCGGTTCCTCCAATAGTGCAGTACACAGTGAAGCTCGCCAGACTACCAATACAGTCGCTGGTCAGTAAGATTCGTCCCTTTCATCTACGATAGATTAAAATGGCCCAACAAGATGCAACGTCATTGGTTATTCGTAGGGCATACTCACCAAGCACAGTGACAGAAAAAACGCTCACTAGCCTAGACATTGTGACTGCTTATCTGTGGTCACTCATTCGTTCCATTTGTGCTTACCATACTCACGGATAACCATCATTTTGGAGACCATTCTCCTGTTTTTAACCCGAATACGAGTCGAGGAATCACAAAGTCCTACCACCGCAATGGTATAACTTGAAACCTGGAACTTCAAGGCGATAAACTTCAAGCTAACTTGGTCACCGCCGATCATAAAAACACATATGCACCTTCAACTGAGCGAGCTAAACCAGTGGTGACAGAGCAGATCAAGCGTTTGTCACCCTAAAAAGGTTAGTTTGAATACCCGACCCGCTACCAGTTATCTGCAGCAGATGGCAATTAGTTGTCATCTGATTCGTTACCCCATCTGATTTATTGAGACCTTACGTGGTATATCAATCCAAGTTTCAGGGTCATCATTTCCGACTCCGTTCGTTCAGCCCCTATAGTGAGTCCCAGCGGTTAGGGAGCACGTTAATTCTACTACATCCATATTTCATGCATATCACAAGAAAACGGATGAGATGCATGAATCCGGAGTAAATTAGCGACACGAATCACTAACGACTGGTGAATCCACCTGCCGGTAAATTTTTTTGTTTATAAATTACATCGCTTCATTCTCGGCCGGATCCTCAGCCAGCACTAATTTTTTTTACCTTCAGTACGCAGGAAATTTCTACTTTATTTTTACAACCATTACCAAAACAAACCAAGAGATGGAATTCCGAAATATGGACTCTACTTTTGTGAAACCGAATTGTTTCCCCTGACTACTCAAAATCCTTTTCCATTAGGTACACACCATGGGTAACCACAAAATCTAAGGTCCAATCTGAAACATAGTGACAATAAAACCATCACAATGATGACGCATGATGACAACCTCAAGTAGTCTACTATTGTTACTACTACGACTACTACTGAATTTTCTGACGGTCGTTCAGTAGAAGTTACAGTTGGAGGATGTACACTCACTTTGGCGGCCCCGAGCCAGATTGCGACATACGCTGGTGAGGAGTGCAACAGTAAGAATATTTTATCCCCACGTTTGAATCCGGCCTGTAACAGATGATTGGCAACCTTGTTGGAATAGGCATCCACTTGATCGTATGTCCATATCTGGTCCTCGAAATAAATAGCCGGCCGATCTCGACCCCGTTTTCGAACAGTCCGATTCCACATGTCTCCAAACGTCTCGCCAGTAAGCAAGCACCAATAGGTGTTGTACAAAATCATGATTAAACATCGCAAGCCGCTTGAATGAAGAGAGATAATCGAACGTGTAGTAATAGAATAAACCAACAGGCTAAGCAGTTAAATTAGGAGCTGATTTGTCAAATCGCATCAAGATTACACTCGTCATTAAAAACCACGGAAGCTGCCTATTTCTATGTGGTTCGAGAATATGTTGTGGAATGGGCATGTCCCCCAAATTCCTGTGCCTTCTGGAACGCAGGAGACAACTGGGAACCATGACGGAAAATTGGAGTGGTCCCTGGTGGTTATGGGGCGTGCCCTTTCCTCTAGTGACCCGAGAAACACATAACAAAGAGATCTAAGGCGATCCGCGACGGTAATAAGACGGGAGGCGACAAGTTGCCATCTAATGTCAACTTGAAGGGCAGGATTGGGATTCGAATTCCTGGCTTTGATGGCAAACATCTAGTCCGTTTGATCCCTGCTGGCGAGGGCTAGACAGCAGTGTACATCGTCTGTGTCCAAACTCGAACTCGAACCTAGGGGAATGGATACGAATTGAACTCTAGTTAAGAAGCCATTGCCACTGACTTCCGGTTCAGTACCAAGGTGCTCTAGTTTTAGTTGCCACTTCACACTGATCAGTTAGAAATTATCATGAAAGCAGTGCAAAGATATGTTGCATTGATTAAAACAGCAGGCAACAGACACAAAAAGTCAGCATGTAACAGAGATAGATAAGGTCTCAATGAGGCACACATGACTAAGAGATGGACGCAGACAACTGGGGGTTGGTATGGATCAGTGACTGTACCTATTCACAAGAAAGGCGATAGATCTTGCTGTGAAAATCACAGGAATTACTTTATCAGTGAACTACGTCTAAACTGCTCAGGTGCGCTATCAATTGCCGATTAACAAGTGTTCATGAAGGGCCTACATGTGATAATCAATCCGGTTTTCGATCCACCGTGGTGAAGTTAAAACAGGAAAATGCCATTCCTAAGCTCAGGAGCTTTGTCCTACTTGGCTCAAAGATTCAATTCGACTCATGGAGGTGTCCGAGAAATTCAAATTTATGTGCTTGTTTGAGTGCATGGAAGGTGTGTAGCGTGCCCCAGACCAACTGTCGAGCCTGGCAGCTTCGTTCGGCACGCTTTCTACACCATCGAAGTGTAAAGTGCTGCTACGAGACTGGGCTTCAGCAGCACCAGGTGTGACAACCAATAGGAAGAAACTAGTCATTGTTGATCCCCTCAATTACCTCAGCAACTGCCTGGCTAAGGATGATAACAAACAATTAGACGTAACCAAGCATACATCCAAGACTCGAGAGGCGAACGTTGGACTGAAGCACTTATGTTGCCGACCTAATACTTCACCGAAGCTAAAAGGTCATGTGTTTCAGTTTCAGCATTTACAACCATTATCCTTGAATCAGCGTGCTCTGGTTTCGGTTCCTACCACAAAGTACGATATACTTAAAGGAGGAAGAGGTTGTTTGTGGTTGCTATCTCAAAGCATCATATGCTCAAAGAGAAAAAAGAACGGGAAATAGTGAACGGTCGACTGCAAAGCAGTAGATTGAAGAGCTACACAGGAGAAAAGTTTCAAATGCAAGAATCCCACTGACTACGGCATTGGGCCATATCACCCAGACCCCAACGATTGCACGAAGGGATCTCTTGGACCCCAATCCATTAGTCTAACTGCAACCACACAAGCCGGCCCACTGACTGGGGGTTTCATACATTTTCCCATGTCATCGACTGGTGACCTCAAACCATCTTTCAATCATTACCTGTCTCGAGCGGGAGCGTACAATGAGGCAGATGTTCTGCTGACATGGGAAAATATGTTCTAACCACCTTAAACCACTGATTTAGTGCCTGTTCTAAAGACTAAACCCTGGGACCCAGTACCTTACGTCTGATCTCTGAGTTACTCACAAAATTCTCCCACCATACCCGAGCCATAACACGAAGGCCACGGTCTTCAAACACCAGAAGTCTTCGCATACCTTCGGCTCTGTGTGGCAATGTTTCGGAGCGGTAGGGCAAAATGGACCTCACCGGCGCTGTGTATACTCAACCTTCGATCGATAACCGGATGTCGCGGCGGCGCCAAATGTACCTCAAATTAGCAAATATCAACCGGGCCTCGTGTATGCATGAAGACCCTTCTTTCGATATGCCACCACCTGTTGAGGTACAACTATCAACGTAACTAAATCCGTCCACCTCACCCACTTGTTCCCTGCAAGAACAAGGTTCGGCTTTGAGCCGATTCAGTCCTGTGAAAGTATTTTACATTTCAAAGGTGCAAAATGCATGTTAAACATCTGCATTATCGTTCAGACGATCGAGAAAAACCCGCAATTTACTTGAGTCTTTACTCAGTAGCATAACATCGTCCGCATGCTCCAAGTCAGACAGCTTTCCTATCTAAGCAAATATCAATGCCACTATTCTCATATGACGATAGGGCTATTACCATAATCATTTCAATAACAAAGTTAAGGAGAGGTAAAAGGATGCGAACCTGATAACCACCACTTCTCGTAGTGAACTCAGGTGAAACACCTCCATAAGCACGAGGTAGATTTCGACTATTCGCACACGGATTGGATAATCGGAAGGAACTTCCCTGATGCACCTTCATCGAGAGACAACGCCAAACAAGTGCACGACCGACTGAGCGGAATATTGTTTTCACAGAGAAGCAAAACCAGCTTGTTTTACAACCATACACCTTTCGCCAGTATTAGATAATCGCTGGAGGATGACGCTCGCGAGCAATTTCGGTGTAATGTTCACTAAACTAAGTCTTGTGGTTTTCACATGAGGATCTATCACCTTTCGTGTAGATCGGCACAATCATTGATTCACACCAGTCCTTGAGAGTTTCTTCCCTCGCTCAGAATGATCCCAGGAGTTTTGCTTACTGCGATGTTAACAGTGAGCCACCATTTTTGAAGAAGGATGGCAAAAGTCGATTTGGTCCAGCTGCCTTATAACTTTTACGAAAACGAGGTTAGGGATGAGAAACACTTAATGAACAACGTCAGTCATTTGAATGAACTTGATAGTTCATCGTATACTCTCACGCGATCACAGGTATGCAAGTACAATGTTCGCAGGAGGTTCACGAACTTCGCTGGTATATCCTTCCGGTGGTGAGCACTGAACAGCGCCGCCCAATCTACTGAGTCGGACGCACCTTTAAAGTCGAGAAGGGCCACGATTGTGGAGGATGTGGTGTCTGGCGTGCTTCGAGTAACTGCAGGAGACTGAAAATCTGGTACCCTTCCTGAAGATGAGTGCAATCAGTGAATTACCTCATGATAACGGAATAGACTTCAAACTCTAAATATTACGGAGCAAGGGGACAAGTACTTTTGTGAGAGCCCCTCCACTTAATTTGAAAAAGGTGGGAAATTCGTTGAGATCAGCTACTTTCGACCTCTACAGTAGTCGAATGTTCGATTGTACATCCGATTCCGTTGCGGAGGAGACACAGGAGACATTTCCCAAGGGTTTGCCGTTGGGACAGTCGTTAGAATAACTACATTAGCGCGACGCCAGCTAGACTGGTCCTTGAAGTGTTCAGCTCAACGGTTCAGCCTTTGTTATCTACCTTGGGGGAGTCTCCATTCCTATCGCACACGACTTCGCTAACCGAAGTTCGCTGCCCATATGTATCTCTGGCTATTAGCTGAAGCAGCTACCACTTCCATCTCTTCGACTACCAGTTTCCACGGTTCTTATTAAGGATTATCGAGAGTCGCATACTTGCCACATCCTATTCACTTCCGTACGGCTAGGGAGTTGACGTCTTCTGTAGTCTCAGACTTAGCGGCTTTGATGGACAACGGATTGAGGACCGCATGCAAAATCTATCGCCAAGTGTTTCACCTTCTTGATCTGGTTCAGCTGCTCATCAACACTGTTGTTCTCAGCTTGTCTGATGGTTTCTGTTTATAAATGATGCGAACAGCTAAGTCAGATAGACGTTCTACGGCCAACCAGGTTTGCATCACTGACCATTGAACCGCAACGAAAACCACACTAAAACAAGTACATGATCCGATTCCACGCATGTGGACCAATACGGTCTACAGTTCTGGAACAAACCGCGAAAACGGTAGCCTACTACAATAGTCAATCGGACTCAGACTATCTATTTGGAGTTAGAACATGTCTCCGTGCGATAAGAACTGCATCGGGAATTCGTGCTAGACAAGAATAAACGATAGCCTGCAGAAAACTGGAGAAGCCTGTCCTGTTATCAGTACATTGAGCGAGTAAGGTATAGTGAACATCCAAACAAGCTTCGGATGCATTGCTTCCCAAATTGTGTATTAAAATCCCCGGCATCATTGCGATATTAGAGCTTTAACTCTTGTGAACGGGAGCGGTGAGCTCTTCGTAACACTCGTGCTTTTGCGTGTCAGCTCTGCAGTCTGTTGAGGCGTATGCAGGGGTGGCAAATAAGCTGCGCTTAACAAAGCTATCCTTCCGAACACCGACTAATTCATGTAGTATTACGGCGCAAAAAGGACTGTTACCCGAGATCCAGTCTAAAAAAGCCGCATCAGTCTTGAAACTCAGGACTATTCCTGCACCTTGACCTGCGGCTTGAACTGCTTCGTCTCCTGAGGTGCGTAGGAAATACCTTGATGAGACAGTAGGAGCCGTTAGTTGCATTGCATTATTCGAATCCTGAATTCATTTGACTGACGCAGCAGATATCAATCGAAAGTTAGTCCACTGTCAGAGTTAAACACGTCCGTTGATTTGTCTGCATTAGACTGCGCACATTCGAGCCCAGATTCAGAGAAGAGAAAATGTGACCTACCAGATTCAAAACTACTTGCGACATTAATTGATAATGAATCGTTGCAAGTATTGGGCATGTTTCCAGTTGGAGACATTAGGGGTGAGGAAAACGGACAAAGAGAAAGGGTTGGAGACAAAAGAGAGGGAACATTGAATAGTGGCATACTTATCACTACCCACTTTGCTCGATGCAATGGGCAACACGGTGCTGACTATCATTTGCGACGACCGATGCAGTGTGGAATTGGTTGTAGACGTGTAACTCATAGGAAATGATAGACGAGAACTTCTAGGGAATCCATCCACTAGGCAGGAAAACAATTAGGGTTTTCAACCAAAGCCTTTGGTTCTAATAATAAGAGCGTGCAAGGCTAAGTGAAATTTCATATACTTGAATTGATTATTCTCTCACTTAATTTTCCGATTGTGTTGACAGCTCGAATCAACCCACAACCTACAACCTGGAGGACCAGGAGACTACTTCGTCCATCCTCTTCCCATTGACCTTCCAGGCGCGGTTAAATCTTCGGGTTGAAATAAGCTGTCCTGTGTAGTTCGGTGGGCCGTGGAGACACGCAAGCCGTCAGACCACATGAAGGTGTATTTTCACTGTGACAGTATTCGATCGGATCCTGAGGACTTTGTTGAGATAATAATCACACTGAAAGTTCCGATCGAAAAATAAATGGGCGTTTATCATCTAGAATCAACTGTGCATGATGCTTTTTTATGACATTCCTGACGCATGTGCAGCTGAAGGGGCATGCCCATAGCCACTATGGCAAACTACATCCGGAGGGGCGTGCGGACCCGGCAAACGTGACCCTGAATCTTAGATTGGCGTAGAATCATCCAAGGTCTCATTAGGCCAGGTGTGGTAACGAGCTGGGCGACAGCGAGTTGCTATCTACCACCAAATTAACCGGCGGGTCTGGTATTTGAACCTCCGACATTTTTGATGACGCTTTTGAGACGCTTAATCCACTTGACAACCATCAGATGAATGGATTTCCTACTGATAAAACCAAAGACTAGGAGCAAACAAAAGCAAACACAGACCAAAGCATGACCTGAATTCACGAATGTTTACCAAAATGGTCGGCATTCCTCCAATGGTCCATACCACCAATGGCCGATAGCAATGTGAGTAATCAGAGTCCGAAGCTGTGTCGACAAAGGGGAGTCCCAAGTGAATCGATGTCGCTTTTTATGACAAAAATTTGTTCTCCAAAAACGGCTCACGGTCAGCACAAACTTCAGTGAGCCGACCTCAGTTGTGTGTTGGGATCGGTGGGAACAGAGAATGAGCCTACGATGTGATTAGCTTCAGCAGAGCTGCGATCAGTGGAAGCAAACAGAAATAACGAACAAACACTGGCGTTCGGATCGGTAGCAACTGATGCAGACAGTCAGCCAGCTAAACCGCATAAAGATTGGTGATCGAGATAAAGTCCAGCTCTGTACGTTCCGTTAGCATACTCAAAGCGATCAAAAATCTAGCATGACTACGGCCACTGGGATTCCGGACAGCACGCAAAGTGTGAAGCGAAAGGAAGAGTTCCCATCGGAGCGATATAACGATTAAGGGAGTGCGGTCTTGTTTAC
The DNA here is from genome assembly GCA_008360955.1 of Fasciolopsis buskii. Taxonomy (NCBI): domain Eukaryota; kingdom Metazoa; phylum Platyhelminthes; class Trematoda; order Plagiorchiida; family Fasciolidae; genus Fasciolopsis; species Fasciolopsis buskii. The sequence goes on along the minus strand of LUCM01008805.1, from coordinate 171,643 downwards.
GTGTTTTGGATACGGTGCAGATGCCCGCTTTAACGTTAAAAGAGTTCTACCTAGGAAAACTTGTTGCCTTATATGATAGTATACGAACGCTGTGCACTGCCATGTGCAAAGAACACTTGAGTAGCGCTCAGCCTAAGCACACTCCTTTATCTAGTTCTACCGCCAGTCACGATTATTCAAAGTATAACCCCTAAAGTGGACGAACGAAAGTAGGATTTCTCAGAAAGCACCTCATTAGTGCACAATTTGCTTCTGATTTCGGATTCGCGTCTTCTTACAGTTCTACTAACCATACTTTTTACTGGTTCAAAAGCATTCCTCCTTTTTCCGCTTCTCGTCAAACCCAATCGATTTGAGACTCCTCTACATTCCACGGTCTATCCTACTCTCCTGGGCGGAATCACACTCGGCTGATCTCGCTCGTGCACATAATTCCCACTTGCGCTGCGTAAGGCTATTTCCTTGTTTTGCGTCAGACTTTCTCACTCCCACCTATCACTTTTGTACAAAGCTTAAATCTGCCACTCCCTTGAATGCTGTTGTCATTTGCACGGTGGGTCTTCGACAATTGTCCTGTTCCTTCTAGATCTGGGATAATAAAAGGTCATTTGGCTGAGCCCTCATCTTCCCCACCCATCGACTTGTAATCCTGAGTCCACTTCAGAGTAGTTGACTAAATACGTTTACTCCACTGGCACCACTCTGGTTTCAAGTCATCAGAACTCGCTTCGGCAGTTTCTGTTCCAGTCAACTAATTACGTTCATCTCAAAAGCGGCCGTTTAGTAACCGTTACCAAATTTATGTCCCTAGGCGCCATGTCTATTTCTCGTTACCGTCAAACTCGGAGCAATTTTTGCTCCAACCACCTACAACCAATGTTCTCAAAAAATCTTAGTGAACAAAGTAAATCTTAACTGCTTACCATTCCCATTCCCTTTAAAGTATATTGACTGTAGAGTTCAGCCCTTTTACTGTAAATCATTTGGTGATGGAAGACCTTTCATCCAGATGTTCATGCATCTCGCGAAGTTACTTAAGCACGATTCGTCTGGCCAATTACGCATTGATATCACATTTGAAGCAAAAAAGCACTTAGGGTGCTAGGAGAACAAAATTCACGGTAATATCTTTCCTCTTCTAAATAAAATGCCAATCCCCGAAGTTCGTCCACTATGCATTCGTGTCGATCCACCTACGGTTTTACCACTTTAAAATAAACAATAGCCGTCTCACATTAACCGAACGCCATGCACAGAACACGGCGTACGCACTGTGACAACAGATTTTCATCTTCAGCGTACAGGCCACTGCCACAGCAGACTGAAATGGCCGCTCGTCAGCTTACTAAACCCCTCGGATCCGATCACACAACAACAGCGCATGATCTGGATCAAACAAACAAACATGGGTGCCCATTTCATCTCGCCACCGCAAACCACGATGAGTAGTTCCCAATGGCTTCACGCCATATTCTTTTACCCGCAAATGATTGCCAACGTTCGTGACCCCGAAATCCTTTTCGGTAAAACTATCTTCCCAGTAAGCATGGCTATCCCCTCTAAAAAAGTGCTCCTAACGCATCACAGTATCCTGACAACATGTAGCCGCGTGGGTCAAACACCCCTGCACCCACTTGCGTGCAGACACACTTTCGCAAACAATGATAAACGCTATATCATGATTCTATTCGCGAAAGTTCTGCTCCCGAACATAGGGTCGCCACACAGCCGTCTCGTCCTTACCCTCTGTTGGCAGGGGTGCTCAAATGTGAATAGCGAATATACAAGTTCTGGCTACATGCTAGGTGCGTGCATGTAGACAGCTCTGCTGTCAAACGGCTCACTGCCATCCCAAACAAACTAAAAACTCACGCGGCTCACCACTCCAAGTTTCAAGGTTTGAGTTACCGGTTATCGAACGGCAAACATGAACTTTGCGAACTAAATGAATAGCCGTTTTCGTTTACCTGCGCGCACTCGCTCACATAATATATACAAAAGTCCCGCAGCTCATTACCATTCATCATTCGAATGTTGACCCTGCACACCACTTTATCTAGCCTTAATCTCCCTCGTCTTATTTTTCACAGAAACACATCTCGTCCTCGTCAGGCACAAGCCATCTTCAATTTTCTAACTACTTAGTTCCTGCTTTTTCTCTAAGGCTGATGTTTGTGCCTAAATCCACCGATCGACCGCCTCCGTCCGATTTTCATATTGACTTCTCCAACCGAGATTTCCAGTTTGTGATCGTATCATGTATCGCCTTCTTAATAGCGATAACCATTTGATTTTTGACTAATTATCCTAGAACTGAAACACTGGCTTCAACAGATCCAAGCTGCCAAATTACCACCCCTGGTTATTTCAAGGTCCACTCACAGCATACTTCGGCCATGGGAGTTGGAGCTAAAGCTTTCGCTACAATCAACAGCCTCTGTTAACTGACCGACCTCCCTACATCCATCCCCAATCGTCTTGGCGATCGCAAATATGTTCTTGATCTAATTCCCGCATTCATACTTTCATCATTCTCTGGTATCACCCCCCAATCTCCTTTTAGCGTATCGGACCATTTTCCACTCTCTTCACCTCGTACCAGTGTCCGCTCTAGACGCACCTTTTGGCGCTACGAATCTGCCGACTTGAATACTTCGCGTGACTTTCTGACTTGTTATCTTTGCAACGTCTGTTGCTTTATATCTGGTGTTTTTGTTTCTAATTTTAGCAGGACTTCTTCAAAACATCCATCCTCAAACTTCACGCTTTTTACGCCCGGTGCCACACGATCTCCTCAGCAGAACCTGGGAATTCTTTTGACCCCAACAACCATCGGCCCAGTGGTACACGGTTTTGCTATCGCCTGGCTCACTAGTACGCTTGATCTGCTGGAGCTCAGGATCCTGGTTGCCGGTTCTCTTTCCAACTACAAAAATGCACGACTACATCACCTTACCTTCTCTGATTTCGAAGGATTTTGAAGCCGCAAACTCCAACCAATTGCGTTCATTCCTCGAATGCGAAGGTTCGCTGAGCGACCATCAATAAGAATTTCCCTCTCGTCGCTCTACGGGCGAGCCGCTGCCTTCGAAAACCACGGAGAAACTCGCTTAGTGTAGATGGACATCTCTGAGGCTTTCGATGAAGTTCAGCAGGAAGGTTAACTGTCAAAATCTTTTTTGTTTGGATTTCATCCGGCTCTCGCATCGTGTAGGTTTTTTGAGTCCATGGAGTTTTGTCTCAGCCACAGCTGTGGATGTTGAGGTTCCCCAATATCCTATAATTGCGCCCACCATAATTCACTTATTAATGAACCCCGTGTATCAACCTCCAACCCCTCGACTATTTGGCGATGATACAGCTCATCATCAACGCTTCCTTCCCTATGCAAGTGCTCGTCGAGCTACTGCCAACATCGACCATGATCCTACCGTTCTCAGTCTACCACACATTTCTGATCTGGGATGAATCTCTGCTTGTGGCCCTACCAACCATATGTGCTTCAACTCTCCCAAGATTTATCCCCTTATCCCACTCAACCATCTCTCCTGTTCTTCCCAGCAGGACTTCTCTCCATTCTACCGAGCGAGCTTCGCTAATGCACATCTCCGCGAATTCATTTTGCTGATCTTCCGGTGTTAACACTTGCTCCTCGTGATGTGCGCAAAGTTGGTCTTCCTCGCCAGAGGCTTTTTTAAAACCACCCACCGCCTTCTACACAAACCTCAAATCCGACCGACACTCGAGTACAACAGTTATGTGCGAGGCGGAGCTTCGTCTGCTGCTCTTCGTCCTGACCGGATTGAACGAAAAGCCGTCAGGTTCTTCAACGACCTCTTCCTGACCTCAAATCAGCAGCCACTTGTTAATCTTCGAGCAGTCCATCCACCGTCCCTCCCATCGCTACCATTTCAGTTTCTGTTCTTCCGAACTTGCAACGGCAGCACGTCTTCGTTTTTCTCGTATTCAGGTGGCCCGTCACCCTTACCAAGTCCTCAGCCCTAGATTAAAGACTTCTTTACTCCAGTCTTCTTTTATTTTCCGGATTGCAAAGCCCCGAAACACTTTTCCCATCCATTTCCCCAAAAAACTAAAATTTCTTTCTCAAACGAGAGCGAATCTCATTTGAATTTTTCTCACATCCATCCCCCTAACAGTATATCCCCTAATGCGGTCTACTCGTTTTGCCATAAACCACTTTGCGTAATAGAAACCGTTGGCGCAAGGAAAATGGTTGTACAGAAAGAACGAATTGAAAGTGTCATATCACAATGCATCTCGCTTAGGAATCTTTCCACTGTGTTTTTCGCTTGTGAGACCAGCATTTGAATTTATTTGCATGATCAGATAATAATCGAAGCACTTAAATAAATTCTACACTCACTAGCCACCATCATACCGGTTGCCGTACCCAAATATACTAAGAGAATTCCTGTCAAAAACCCACCGGTTTAAGACAGCGATTGGATTAATGAATATTACTGACGCAGAAACGGCATCGATAAACTTGTTAGATCAATGTAAAATAGAAACCGCGTAGCAAACATGTTTTCCTTAGTCAATGCGCTTAATTGAATCTTTCTGTTTGGACAAGGAGTTTACAAGCGTTAAAAGCGAGCAGCTCAGCAAAAGTTGAGGAAAAACCAGAAAAGTGGCTCACCGAAGGTCACGTGGTGCAGTTAGAAACATGACACGCTGAAATCTCCAGCCTCCAATAGAAAGATAGACAATGTATGACATAAAAAGTGATTTTAAAAATCCATCTCGGAATAAATAGTAATGAATTAACAGCAGGAGTACGAAGGAATAGCAGGGCTTCCAGAACTCCTTCCGTGCCATCACCACAACGGACTGCAAGTACAACGAGTGCGCGTTGCTGAAGGTCAGCTCAGTTCAGGTCGGTTCATTTCAGTTCCAGGTCCTATTCCTATTAGATTTCAGGAATGAACGGCAAAATGCATGATTGTCCATATTCCTGCACCGAGGGCTGCTTGGACCTGATGACGCTTCGAAAACCGGAGGGTGAAAAACCCTCTTCAGTTCCTATAAGAGTGGAAACCTCCTGAGATGCTTTCTCCTTGACCACCTCAACCACACATTTCACACACTGTCCTCTCCAAACACAGCTAGCCATGCATTGTCTAGTCTCCTTTTGAATTCGCGCATTGACCCCACCTCGATCACTTCCTCCGGTAACCTCTTCCAGTCACTCAATTGGCGAACAATTTGCTCCCGAACCCGGTGGTTACTAGTTCACGCACAATCGTTTTCCTGTTGTCTCCAAGCGCCTTTTTACACCTTATCTGGAATAGGGCACCCCGGTTACCCCGTATTTCGGCCAGATTCTTAATGATCTTGGAGGCCTATATTAAGTCACCTTTCCCTACAAGCCGAGTACCCTCAGCATCTGCTCGTATCTCATGTGTCTCAAATGTCCAAACCACCCTATAAAAACACGCTGAACCTGTGTTAGCGTTTCACTATCTCTTACCAAATATGGCCTCTAGACCTTGATACAGTATTCCAAGCGCGGCCGGACAAACGCCTTGAACAGCAGCAGAAAAACGCTAGGCCTCCTAGATCTCACGATACGCCTAAGTATGCGTAGGGCGTCATGACTGCTTGTCCGCCTTCCGACTTTACGAAATGGGTCTGTAGTCCGTGCGCACGACTATGATGAGTTCCCTGGCTTGCTGAGTTTGGTCCCTCGCGACCTGAAACCCAGGTGGACCCACGTGACGAGGGGAACTTGCTCCTCTTTCCATGAGCCGCCTACATATGTTCAAGCTCAAAAGAAAACACCATTTTACCCAACAGTGGTAAGGTTTATTCAGAGCAATCTAGATAACCCCACTGTTTTCTGTCCCCACTGGTTTCATGTCGTACAAAGTATCAAAAGGACCTCCGCCTGCGGCGGTACTACACTTGCGTGGATCGCAATAAGCCCAGCCGCTTTCGAAGAGCACATTCATTTTCAGTCTGTCCCAAATATATCATTCCGTCATCACATTGTCCGTTCAGTATTGCAGCAAAGAAGACACCTCAAAGGGGTAATCGACCGTCCCAAGCCCCTTAGGTGGCATTCTTAAGATTTCGCATCTATCATCGCGAGTTTTGTTTTCAGTGTTAGTTTGGTTTGCTGCAGACTTCCCGCATCCACTAAAATGAGAAAAGACTGGAGAAAAATTCTCACTCTTGAGATGGAAGAGCATCCATTGTGCTTCAGTTCAATTATTTTATAACATCACACCAACAAATTTTCCAATCACTTGGGTCTGTTTCGCAAACCCTGTATCGTAGAACTTTGACACCGGGAATATTTCGTACCTCATTTTATGTAATGATGTCCTATGCGTGTTGATGATTCCAGCAGTCACCGGTTCTCATGATGGCTTTTTTCCAATCCCCGACCACTCTAAATCAGAAACATTTCGCATTCACTGTTGACTTAGGGCAGGATTGCCGTAGCTTCGCTCCGTTGCATCGCCCTTGATCTTCGGCGGTCTACCCAAGCATGTGGTCATCATCTATCTTTGAACAGTTTACTTTTCACTGGACAGGCCATGGCCCGAGCCGTTCAGGTGTCCAGAATTCTGTCCATGGTATGCATTTTGGTTGTTCGTCCACCTCGTCCAGGTTACTTCAGGAGCCGAAAGCGTTGATAATAAGACAGGCTGTACCTGGGCAGCTGGACTGGTCTTCACGGTGTAAGTTTTCCTCCAGCTGAAACCGAAGCTTCGGGAATGGCATGTGACGGATGGCCATAAAACGGCAGTTCGTCATCACATGCAAATTACAAGCCTAAAAAGGTAGAAGTATTTATTCAACTAATCTCAGAGACCGATATCCCAACCGAACGAAGAGTCACAGAAGAAGACGAAGCGATACATAAGAGCACAGAACACACGGAAATGCATTCACGTCACTGCTCGTTAAAACGATAGTACATAGGAAAAGCAGGTGGCAGAAAATACGATAGTTTTGATAAGTGCAACTTGGTTATCATTCGAACAGTAACGTCCAGTGGCTGCTTGCAAGACCTGTGTGATGTCACATGGTTGTAATGAGTGATCAATGGCCGTGTTCTGCAGTTTGTCAGCTGCCGCATTACATACGTTTGAGGTGACATGATGTGGCCAATGGTGCAAAGCGCTTGCCAGGGTTTGCGGAACGGCGCCGCCTGTCCTGATGGCGGTCTCGTTCGATGCACCCACACGTAATCGCCTAAATAGTGCTGTAGTCCGCTTGCGGTCGTGTCGTAAACCGTTTCTGCCACCCTTGCACCGTTTGAAGGTGCCCGCATTCCAAGCGATGTGCCAAGTGGAAGCTGTCCAACATAGCATGACAAAATATATGGCCTTGCAGGTTGCTAGTGCTGTGAGTAATTCCACATATAATCGCAATTCCAGTGTCCACAGCAAATATGAGAACACAAATCCCGATGACTTGCGCGCGGCTTAGTGATAAGCCACTATGTGCAATGACAGTGCTTCTTCCCATTCGGAGCCGTTTGGCTAGTGGACAAAGAGACGACTGATAGTCTTCAGTGTCTGATTTGTCCTTTCAGCTACCCGTTTCTCTTGGGATTGGCAATTCTTACTTCTCGTCTTTCGACAACCCAACAATATACGGAGGTCTACCATCAGGTGACTCTCGAATGCCGGCCTTTAGTAAGGGTGAATCAATAAGAACGCTCCAAAGCTTGCGGTCCACTCATTGACGGTGGTGATGGCCGAGGTAGTTGTTTTCTTACTGAGCATCACCATCGCCTGGCACTGCTCAGTAAAGTACTCAACCATTACCGGGATGTGGTGGCTTCCTTTGTTTGTAGCGTAGGTGTATAATCTCGCCTGGGAAACCCAAACTCAGTTTAAAGCCGATCTTGAGATTCCGGAAATGTTAATCGTATGCACCGGCAGCCGTCGATAATTAGAATCAAACGCCTCATCGAGTCTCGCCGTAACCTCATTTAACAACCCCAGGAAGTTTGTCAGATAAGATCACTGCTTAGTGAATCCATAATGCGCCCCATACAAATTGAGCAATTCGTAGAGTGCTTACCTGTTCAAATACTAGTCTCTCAAGACACTTGCATAGGATATATGTGTAACTCGATAGTTTCTACCAGTTATTGGCTTCTACAGCTGCTGCTTTTCAGTAGAATTGTAGCCTACCAAGGCACACGACGTCCTGAAAAAAGCTGCATATATGTCTATTTAGTATAGTTCTGCGTGCACACGACAACGGCCATCGCGGCGATTAAACAGGCGTCCAGATCAGTGTTTCGTCGGCGGTTTTCCTTGACTGTACGGGATTTTAAGTCATTTATTTTCATGCAAAAGTTTTCGAGGTAGTTGACATGTAAAATACAGTTCAGTTCAGCGTGCACGAGACGAAAATGTGGCTTCCAGGCACGCGAGCATCCAGGTTGCTGTCGTCGACAGGTATCCGTAGTTTCCAACAGTGGTCACGCCCTTTTGCTTCTGAAAGTCAAAGTACCAGGTGCGGTATCAAATCCAGCGGGTGCGTTTTGTGCTCACCAACGAAGCTTACGGTTTCACCTCAGGTTCATCGTGCCCAGCAGGCATCCAGCTTTTGTAAATCCATAAACATCAACACCGTTTAACACATTCCCTGGCAGTCGGCTCCATAGTTTAATCACCCAAACAGCGAGAAACAAGCCGTCACTTGAAAACTTGTGCGTTTTCTCTGCAGTCACAAACAATGGTCCCTCTGGCACACGAGAACTCGATTCCGCACCTTTACTGCCTGGAATAAATTTCGCTATTTTAAACTTTTTAATTGGCACAATGGGTGTGCTTCGGTGTCTAAGGGGGAAAATGCCAAGGTCGTGGACTTCTTCATTATAGCTTTAGTGCATTTGGCCAACCAAGTCTGCAAATTTTCAGGGCAATTTATATTTTTTCTTATGCTTGGCGTCCAGGCTTGGGCACGCTAATTTCCTAGTGGTCCTGTGACAGTCGCTTACAGGGGCAGATCTATTCGCGTTTCCCGCAGGATATTAATGTCCTGAACCTGAGAAGCTCCATTCCGGCTTTATTCACCGTGTTCACACATTTTCCAGAGGTTCAAAATTGCCCGCCTTGGCTTCGAAAACCCCTTTCGTTTACTTCATGCCTACCTTCAAAGGCCAGCCATTGACACTTCGGCAAGTTCAATGAAATGTCACTTTTTATGTGAACAGTCCTTTACTCCCCTGATGTGTCTGCACTTAGTAGTTTGACATCATAAGCAAAAAGACAGCATGTATTTCACATACTCTTTGCAGGACGTTGGTGAACATAACGAAGACTGCGGACCCTATTACGGACCCCAGGGGAATGTCACTTGGCATGTTGGTGGGTGCCATCGTGTGCCCTCGGACTCTTATGCCACGTGTCCTTCGCCCGAAAAATGTTTATCCAGGTATTGGACCCTCCATTATTTCTAGTGATTCCATTTCTTGATCCAAACAATTGCGGTCAACTTGATCGGGTGCTTCATTAAAGACCTTTTGGGAGACTTCCAACAGTTCGCTCCGCCTAGGCATTTCGTTACGTCGTCCAGAAAAGAAAAAGCTATGCTGCGCTGCTAGAATAGCACCGCAATTCACTAGGCGCTCGCATGTCTGCCTTCTGATGATACTCTACAGACGCCTGCATAAGGTGTAGGTTAGACTCACCCGGCCGTCTAGGTCCACCCTGTATACCACCAATGCTATCGCCACATTTCATTATTCAGATGCATTTCCCACCCCAAGGAAAGCATTTCAGAGCTGCCCGACAGAGAAATCCAGCAGTTACTTTAATGACCGGAAGGCTTCCGGGTGTACTTTGTCCAGGAAGTCGGATTTAAACCAATTTCGTGGACTTAACTCTGTTGTGAAGAGTTCTGCAATTTCCCGGATTTTAATAACTTCCGCGATTTCCAGGTTGACATTTGCTTCATCCGACAAATGAAAAATTCCCTCGAACATTTCCAACGAGACATTTGCCTTCTTGGATTTGACCAAAGCTAGGTTTCCTTTCTGGTCGTCCTAGGGCGGCAATACAGCTTCTGAATTTTTTAGACTGCGCATTGGCATAGTAGGCTTTGCGGTTTGCATGGATATTCCCTGTTAAGCTGCAGTGAAGCCAAGTTTTTTAATTTTTCTGGAACGCCTAAACGTTTTTGCACACTTCTCTGTACCTTTTAAGAATTATACAGATATGATGCTCCTCATGTGTTACCTATCTCTTCTTTCGAGCTCTTATTAAACACCATATTTTTGGGGGCCATCTTGCTATCAGATGATTGCTTCCGCTGACCTTAAGGGGGCCAGACTCTCCAGTCAGCCCGATTGGTCCTCTCCTTATGGCTGCCTACCTTTCTTCCACGGTTTGATTTTCGCGCTTCAAAAACCATGGAATCGCTGCCGCCACCATCCTTACTTCTGCAGCCCCCAGTCTGCACCAGCGCCTGACAGAAACTCCGTCTGGCTCTTAATTTACCACCGCAAGCAGAAAACACAATTACTACTTGGTCAGTTTTACCTGGAACACCCGGGTGGCTAACGTTCTCATATCACACATGTACCTAATGATCCCAAAGTCTAGTAGCAAGGGGCAATGCCCATCTCTATGCCCTGTAACCCATCTCGCGTTTTGGGTCAGGCCAATGCAGGGCTGTCCCTGCTGGAGATCAGCACGAGGCACTTCCGTTCTCCCGGTTGATGTGCAAAACGTTGAAATCCCCAGTACCGCAATTTTCTTAGTTCGTGCCAATACTGCTTGAAATGGGCCTTGCCTTTTAGCATCCTGCCCATTACTCGCAGGTGGGGCTCCACATATATAATGCGCATAACGGTTACCGTTTTATTTGGAAGATTGACGAAGCTGCACTTTCGTCGAGTGTACTGTGAACTGCTGCTCTCTGTTTGAGATGGGGTGCTGCACAAATATGGGTGTTCAACCCTCTTGCCTACCGGCCGCTCTAACTTGTTTATGTTATGTGATCCATCTTCTTTGCGTCAAGCATCTAAAGTAGTAATTTCATTGAATCCCCTAATCCTGGCAGCTAGTTCAACCTACTTTCTCTGATGGTTACAAGATTTGATACACCACATCCTTGATTCGCCTGCAAGTCATCCTTGCTCACTTAATGCACGCACCGAGCTTTACAAAATTCTGTCCTCGAACGCAGTGTCCGATTGTGTCCTGGATTTGGTCTTATGACTGTTTTCTTTAAATTTTAGGAGGCGCCGTGAAGGGACCTCGGTGTTCCGCGGCAAGTTGGCCTCCGTTTTCCGGCGGTCGTTTTTCTAGTGGTAGTTTATGGTAGGGTTACAGACCAAGTCTTCGAAGTAAAGTTAATCCCTTTGAGATCGTTACCCAGGTTTTGGTGGCGTACCGTTCGTCAACGAAACCTGCAATTTGAAAAAGTGGCAGAGATAGCCGAACGTGATATTTTCTCTACGTGTTCTTTCGTCTAAAACCAAAGTGTGCCTGAAAATGCCTGTTGCAAACCATCCGGTAATAACTCCCTAGGTAGCAATCACTGTGTGGTCTTACGGTGCACTGCAATCAATATGACCATAGATCTGGTGATGAGAATACAAAGAATTAACCTCTTTCAAATTTACCAATGCTGAATACAAAACCAGCAAGCGGGGGGGAGTAAGAAGCCAGTGGGGAATTGACAATTAAACTGGCATACAACGGGCGGGAAAATAAAAGGAACTTTGGAAATGGAGGGAGGATAGATGGCCGAAATCTCGTGACAGTTGGCCAGCGATGCGGCCATTCAAACCGGAAACCGAACGTAGTTGCATCCGCGTGACGTCCCAAGAACGGTCTGCCGGGACCAAGATGCAAATGCCGCTTATCTGTGTCTTCACCTTAAGCTATAGAGACAGTCATCGAAATTTTACTGTTCTTTCCCCTCCGCCGTTCCTTCTTTAATTTATTCTTGTTAGGATGTTTCAGTTAGCCAGGCGCCATCCGCCTTTGTGTTTCGATTGTAACGACCTTCTATTTTACTCTTCCCGCTCATCCTCATTCGAGTCAGGTGTATGCCGCCTTTTATATCTGTATTGTTATTTTCTCTTTGTTGGTTGTCCTTCTGTGGATTCACTTCACTTTCTAAATTTGTTTCTTTTCTTTCATTCTTTTTTGCTTTTCCCTTTAGTTTCGTATTCCTCTCTGTATTTTTTCTATTCTTCTTTTATTCTTTGGTAGAGATTCTGCGGTTGCCCAAGGTATACATTCCATTGGGAATGACAGGAGGCGCTTCATCCGAGCGAGTCCTTTCGAATAGTACCTTACTGCTGCCCATCTACCCCTGTAAGAATTTCTCTGGGCCACCGTTCAATATCACTGAGATGAAGCCGAAAACAGTGAACTCGTAAATTGGTGAGGAGGGAAGATCGTCTTAGACGTGCAACCAAGGATCACACCCTCACACATAAGAAAGCGTATACTAAAATGCAGAGAAGAAAAATTCTCAGTTGATCATTCAGTTGCAAATGCTGTGGGGTCACTTCGGGAGGATAACCTCTGGAATCGGTTCGTTCCCTGGCCGCAAAGATTGCGGTGTAAAGTAAAACGCTGCCAGCGGTGTTCCTAATGGCGCACGGGAATGCTTCTCAACAGAAACCTGGTCTAATCGCCCCTCGAGCGCCCCCTCGATTCCTGCCTGCAGAAGTGCCGTGGGTAATGAAATCCACCAGCGGCATTCGCTGACGTGGAGGGAATCACCCCCAGCCCTCAGCCGATAAATTCAGTGAGTGACTGCGCAACGTTGGTGTGGCAGCTAATCTGAACAAATGTCTGTCGGGATATCTCTGAGTTGTTTTGATATATTTCACAATTGTGGCGTTCACCTTTTACTGGCCGTGCTCTAAACCGTATTGATGCGGAGCGCGGAGTCCACCGCGATTGGTTGACCCCTAGGACAACATATTCGTTTTGATGCTTCTCACTAAACTCTCAGATATCTTGGTAATCGTCTACAGGAATGAGGGACAGATCTGGAATTTATCTCAAGATTATTTATAACGGGCTGATAGTAGGTTCGGCAGCGAATCGGGAGTGAACCTGCCAAGAACTTGATTAAGTTGGCTTTGCCCGATTATGGCCTTCCGGGCTAGCAGTCGCAGTTTGCTGTCTGTGGCAAGCCGTTTGGCACGCCTAACCCCAGATCCCTCCCCTGATTTGCCATTTCCTGTACATTTCTCCCAGTGTGCATTCATTAGCATTAATTTTCGTCGAGGGCATGGGTACACAGAAGATGTCATCCACATAACGCTTGTATAAGTAGAGCGGTTGTATTAGCGACTCGAGTGGTCCATGTTCCAGCTTTGCCACGTAAATATCTGCTGGTAGCAGACCGAGTGGGGATCCCATAGCTAAGCGTCCTTTTGACGGTAAATTTGATTATTGAATTTAGATTGGACTTTGTAGGTACAAAAGAACAATAGTTGTTTCAAGTCTGCTATCGAAAGACTCGTCGCTAAGCCATTGCTCTCGATGTAGTCACAGAAGTATTCGATTGTCTCCGTGATTGGAACATTGGTTAAAAGGACGGTGACGTCTAAAGAAAGCATCCTTCGTCCCTTCAAATTTCGTTCTTTCACTGAATCGATAAGCTCAAATGTGTCTTTGAGACGATGTTTTGCTACCCTCTGTCTAACGGGTTCCAGCAACCTAGCTAACCATTTTGCCACAGCATGGTACGGCGAATTGCACATGTCGAGAATAGGCCTCATAGGTACTCCATTTTTATGTAATTTGGGTAGGCCGTGCAATCTTGAAATAGTAGTTCCCGTAGGCCGAACTTATTCGAATGTCGTCGAATCTATGATATCCCTTTTTCTTAGTCATCTCAAGATACTAGACAACGATTTTTCTATCTGATGCATCTTATCATTCTCCTTCGCCATTTTTGCAAATTTAGATTTGTCATTCAGAATGACTTCCATTTTCGCTACATAGTCAGACCTGTCAGGAGAACTATGCCTGCATCCTTACCTGATCTTGATGACATGATGTCTGCATTGTTCTGCAGTTCTCTTAACCGTCTCTTATGTTCTGGTTTTAATAATCCGTTGTATGTCTAGCGCCATGATATTGATACCTAGTGTTCACCTAAGTTGATTTAAATGCTTGCATTTCCATTTGTGATGACGGGAACAAACTCGACAATTGAGAGAGAAGATTCTCGGATCCAACTTCTAAGTCCATTTGTGCACTCTGGCTGTTTGGGCAACAAAATTTGGGCCCCAGGGAAAAAACCTCTAACAACGTCTTGTCTAACTTGAAGTTTGACAAATTGTGAACAAATCGATCAGGGTTCTGCGGAAACTCACTGGATGGTTTTGATCCTTCCAATTGTTTCATGAACACCTGGCGCTTCTGGTTCACCTGTTTATGTACAGTGGATTGAACGCATTCCTCGAAAGATTGTTTTTCCTCCTCACTCAATTGGTCGAGCACACAAAATGATGTCAAAATGATCGTTCCGATTCCGCGGTGTGATTGCACATGGTATCACGTTCATTAAGAGCTTGTCTTTGAAGTGAAGTTTTGGTAATATATATCCGGTTTCTTCTTAACAATGTATGCTATTGCTTTGGAAAATTGGATTCAGTTATAAAGTCGTCCAAGAACTGAATATGAGCTCTAGCCAGCGCCAGTTTCATACGTGACTTAATATATCTAGTAAGCTCTTTCAGTACAGCCGGGTCCTTGGCTTGCTTCAATTCCTTGAAAATTGACACTGAGCACATTGAGAAAACACAAGTTGGCGAACAAGCTCGTTTTCAGTGATTCGTACTCATGCCATTACATCATAATATACATATCTTGACAAAATATTTTCACTATATAAATGATTGGATTAGTCCTATACAGATATTGGTGGGGAAGGGATTTGTGGTGTTAATTGTTTTGTTGTCTAGGATTTGTACTGGGACGGGGGTGGGCCGCGGGAGTTGAAGCCACATGGAATGAGCAATACATCAACTTCCACAGTTTTGTACCTCTTAATGTGAAGAGGAACCTAATTAGATATCTGATTGCCAGGACAAAAAGAATGTGCATAGAAGATACTCTTGAAGCTTAACTTCAGACGGTCAGAAGAGTATTCACTGAAAACGGTTTCCCAAATAGATTAATCGACAATATGTTGGAGACAGAACAGGAAGTTCCTAGAACGGTGACGGTGGAGAGAAAGCCAGTATACATATCTCTGCCATTCAAAGGTGACACGCTAGCAGAAATAGCACGACAAAGACTGACTAGCGCTATCAATAAGACATTCTACGCAGCCAAGCTTCGTATCCTGTTCAAATCCCGCCTCGTAGTGTCATTATGGTTGAAAGACAAAGTCCCTGATTCTGCAACCTCGTTTTGTATCTATGCATTCACATGTCCCTGTGGGACAATGTACATCGGCCGCACGACCAGGCGCTTGTCTGAACGCATCCGTGAGCACCACTCAGCATGGTTAGGCACTGGAACAGTTAAGTCACTTAATAGCGCAGTCGTTTCACATCTAGCACAGACTAATCACACCGTGATGGTGACGCAAGCTTTCCGGACCCTGTATAAGGTCAGAGGTCAACAATCCAGGTTGGCAAATTGTCGCCTCTTGAGCACTGCGAAAACTGTCGCAATCCGTCTTCACAATCCTCCCATATGCCCTCAAAAACAATTTGTGGTTGCGCTTCAACTCCCCTGGCCCACCCTCTGTCCCGATGCAAACCCTAGACAACAAAACAATTAACACCACAAATCCCTTCCCCACCCATATTTGTATAGGACTAATCCAATCATTTATATAGTGAAAATATTTTGTCATGATATATATATAGTGATGTAATGGCATGAGTACGAATCACTGAAGACGAGCTTGTTCGCCAACTTGTGTTTTCTCAATGTGCTCAGTGGTAATTACCAAGGAACATCCAGATATATATGTTGCCTGCATTTGCCTACGTTGAAAGGAAGGGCCTTGGCGGACCACCGATATGGTCTGTCAAGTTCTGCCTGCATATCCTGTGCTTTTGATGTACGTCCCACTCGTCGGCGTATCTCCTCGTGATTTGTGAAAGTCAAGGGTTTGGAGCCTGCCTAGAGAGGAAGGGTATTCACGAAAATGGTAAACGCCCTTGGGCCTGGTGTGGGCCTCTGTGGTATCTCGCGTGTTGCATTGAAGACATGGAGGAAAACTCGCTCACTCCAGCCGGGAATTTTCGGTGCACTCCTAGCACTTCACTCATGTGTTCAGGGTTTCATCTGGCCTAGTTTTACTTGGCCGTTTCAGTTCCATCAAAGGCTTTTGAGAACTCCAGTGAGATTACATCCGACTTATCTCCTTTGTCCACTATATAGCTGTGC
This sequence comes from Fasciolopsis buskii, assembly GCA_008360955.1. NCBI lineage: Eukaryota > Metazoa > Platyhelminthes > Trematoda > Plagiorchiida > Fasciolidae > Fasciolopsis > Fasciolopsis buskii. The sequence goes on along the minus strand of LUCM01008805.1, from coordinate 155,267 downwards.
TAGTCCCTAGCTTCAATCGGGTTCTTTTGGCGCGATCTATGTCCCGACGCAATTAACTAAACTTTCAGCTCTTGAGGTCCAAAAGTCGTGGCACGAGACTTCAGTTCCCCAGGGATTCATTAGTCTACCTCTACTGATCCTAGCTGCTGGTTCTATTCATTTGCGAACATTCATCAAAGAGAATGGGGGCAGCACGAAATGGAACCAACAAGAACCCAAAGTATTCTTTGATAGACCAACCGTGGGTCTGCATATCAAGTGGAAGCAGGTTCCCTCGTTGTGATCGCCTGCATACTTTCATTACACCTTCGGAGCATTCTTAGGCGTACGTTAGGGCAAATTGGAGTGGACTGTCAACTCTGCTCTGCAGCTGTACATGTGATTCCTTTTCGTTTTAAGGGAGATGCAAAGGCAAGTGACATGCTTTATCCCTTGCTCTATGACAACCTTGGTGTTATTACCCTAGCCATTAACGGTTAACCTGGAACACCCTCAAGCTTCAGGCAAACTTTCTTAGCAACGGAGAATTCTGTTTTTACGATTCAATCGTCTTTTACAAAGTTAGCAACGATTACTGGATCAAACACGAGCTGCTTGCTCTCACCACGTGCAAACCACCATCAGCTCTGTCAAAAAAATTTGATTAAAAACCAATCACACTTCTCTCCCCACTAATGCTGTCCAACGTATCAATTTAGACAACTTTTTCTCAACAATCCCAATAAACCTTTGAGGCATGAGACAGTCTGTCGCATCCGGGACAACTGACAGGATACTTTCGGCCTTGTATCCACTCTAAATTTTCTTAGAAACATACTCAACGGTTTCTTTCTTATCAAAAGAAACATTCCATCTGTTGAGAAAAAGAAACACCAGCTACTACTGTGGACCAAATCCATTATCTCCAGCCTTCCTCCTGCCAGATGGGACGGATTTTTCAATTCTGTTAACTAACTTGTTTATCCTCTCTCCAACGAGGCAATTCCCCCTACCAGTAGAAAAACTTTAGCATTTCTTATACACAAAAAGGATAGGTTTTGACTCAGCCAATTACCAATCAATCTTTTATTATTCAATTGTCTCGAGAATCATGAAGGGCTAAAACAAAAGCAGCCGGCGACATAGCTTACAGACAGCAGGCTCATAGACACTGAACAACACAGTTTCCTGCAGGAGAAATCTTACTTTGCGTGCATGGCTGACTGCTTTGTGGAGATTGCAGTGATCTCCAATGCCAGAAATTCAGTGAAGATTGGCTAGGTGGACATGATGAATCCTTCTTAGCGTATCCCATCCTAGGCTGCTAAACGGGAGTAAAGGTTGCGAAATCACCGATCCTATATACTCTTAATTGACCGGATACTTTTCAACCATAAATTGACTCGTGCAAATCAGCTGTTCTGACCTCTGTTCGAGGTCAGCAACTGGCGGCTTTATCCACAGTAGCTTATTAGGCGTAGTGCTATTTCTTTTTACGTTAACGAAATTTTCATTGTTGGAAGCGGTGTTTTCCTCCTATTAGACGATCGCATTTGAATCGTTTACACCCTTCGGCCTAGGCCCCCAGGTTTAATTATGGACGAAATCACTCAAGACCAAATGTCTCTGAACGCTTAGGCCAACGAATGGATGACGAAGCTCTTAGCCGAAAAAGCTGCCTCTTCTATCACGATCGCAACTTGCTTACATGGTGGCTTTAAATTAGAAATCAAACCATCTCAGTTAGCAATGAAGTCCCAGATATGGCTCTAAACTACTCTACCAGCTTCAACTTTCCAAAAATGTACCTACCAACATTGAGAAAATGTAGAACTTATTTGAGTTTCTGCTTAGATCCCTGAAATTAAATCAAAGTAAGCTGAAGTTTTTTAAAAAAACACTTCAGATCCATTCTGGATTACCGTTCTGTGATTTCTTCAAGTACGAAACAATAAGAAAAACTTGTGGTTGAAAACGCTGGGTGTAAATTTGCGTAGCGGTTGATTAACGTCTAACCTGAACTAATTTATGCGGAAATATTTGTGGCGTTGAAACTTTAACCCATCTGGATTTGGCGTGCGAGTGCATACTTAATATCCATCAATAGTATTTCGCTGGTTACGGTTGGATTTCAGCCCCTCATTTCAGAAACCAAACTCCCTTATTTCTTCGAAAGGCTAAGCTAATAATTTCAACCGAATGCGCAAAATAGCTTTCAATACAAAAGTTTCATTAATAAATATTTTTCTTTGCGTAATTCAAAGCCCTAACTACGGCGTTTCCTATCATCTTTTATAATCGCCCTCAAAACTGAAGTTTGGAAGCCGCTGATCGTATCAACTGATATTTACATACAAGACACATTTCCCGGAGACTCGGGCGTACGAAGTCAATTTAGGATTCTAGTAATTACTACAATAGAGTCTTCAGAACATGGATCTTAGTCGACAGCAATACCTGCTATTTTTGTTTTTTATAGCTGGAGGATGCCGGATTCCTTGGCAGGAATTGCCTCGCTATATTGCTATTTATAATAGTGTCCCTATCCCAGGATCTCTTTCCCTAAGTGTCTTATAACGTTCACCTGTTCTGATAGCAGTAGACATACGGACCTTACATTTAGTCAATCCGAAATCATTTTATCTGTTGGCGGACCTTTTATTTCAGGACAACTTCATCGAGATGTCTTTTGTCCTTTCCACCTGCGAACCTTGATTTCCATTCAACTACTTAAACAAATTTTGCCAAATCTCGGGCTATGAAGGCAGGGGCCACCTTCAACACTGGATTCTCATGCCATTAGCTCACACCCAAAACTGCGAGAGGGTCAGTGCCACCGCCCATATTATTTATGAATGCGTTCGGCTAATTTTTGGGACGACCTAGCGATGCAGCTTAATAGACTGTCCGTATGTGCTTCACATTATGCCAATCCAGTTTTCGACCTTCATCTGCCCTCCCAGCTCAAGCCTAGCACAACCGCTGCCGTTTCTTTCCCAGTTGGTCAGTATGCTTATAAATATTACTACGTTGGATATATAGCTTCCGATAATCCTATTCAAGTACAAAATAATTATCTCAACACCTTCTAACCTGTTTATGTCCTGCTGTACCTCCTCGCCTGGATTCCGGACCACTCTGCCTTTCGCCGCCAAATTCCTTTCATTGTTGGACTTTCCCTTTAATGGATAGAAGTAGCAACGGCGGTGGTTCATGACGGTTTCTTTCCGGGAATCCATAGTGATTTTGTAAAACAGAATGATTTCACAGGCGCGGGAAACGGGGAATTTCATTTCCTAACCCTGTGCTAGCCATTTTATCAGACCATTACAGTCGATGCCCACGGAGGCTTCAAAAGTTGGATGAAAAACGTTAGTAATAAGAAGCATGGAAACCAGGACTGACAGCCATGCATTTTATATGCAGTATTCAGCTGGGAGATCCATGGCTCAAATTCTTGTGACCAGGAGACTCCGTTCGTCTAAATAGTTCAGGACAGCGACCCGGAACGTAAAACGCTCATAGGAAACTTACTGTTATCAGGTTAAAATATCTTTTAACTGTCCGTGAACCTTCATATCCCTGGGCAACTTTCCCTCTTTTTGCTGTTTATTCACCGTAAAATTAGCTGGAGCATATTTCAGGCTGCTTTTTTCAGCTCTATGGTTATTCCCTAGGTCAGAAAATGACCGGGACCCCCATTCAATGGCTGACAAAAAGGGCAGAAGCGACACAAACCATTTTGTTGACAATTCCTACTATAACCTATGTGCAATTATTCAGCCCTGCAAAGACGCTCTTATCCGGATCTGGCGTTGGACTACTGGCCCTTTAAACGCAAACACGACTCCGTCCACTCTACTGGTAGCATCGGGTACCCTTAGTCAAGTGAGCATTGAGATTAGACAATAGCACAATCAATACCGCTGACGGAATGTCATACGTACGCCCTCAACATCCTCATCGTTATTTCCAGCTTATATCGAACCTCCGACATAAAATTTTGCGGCATAATGGACCCCGTGGTATGCCTATTAAAGAACCGTTTTTGCTTCTTCCACATCGCACCTTTCAGTCCAGTTCGTTGTCAGACAAATATGAGTGCAATGAGTAATTCTGAGGAATTCCTCATAAAATGTCACTTTTGAAATATTTTGGTATAATCTTGACTAATTCAATGCCTTCATCTGGTCCTTAAGTTAACGTGCGCCATGTTATGCGGGCTTCCGTTCGCTCTTTCATAAAGTTCTTTTGCCAGAAGCGTACAAAACGGACTCAAGGGGGAAGTGTTTTATTGGCATCTGATATGAACTAACGTTCGAAATGCAGCCTAACAATCTAAAATAGCTGAGGACCGTCATTTCTTATGAACTTCTATTCTGCTCTGGAAAATATGGCAAAGAACCAGTGCTTCTGGAAACTGTTCTCCACACGAGGTCACCAAACATTACTTTATTTGATTTCAGTTCCCCCACTTTTTGAACCCCATCTCCCTCACTGGACCAATCTGAGATTCATGAAATCAAGATTGCCCAAAAGAAATCTCATGGATTAGTCATACAATTACACAGTTTTTATCCCATGCAGCCGAATTTCCTGCCCAACACACTGCGCTTCTAAATTTGTTGCTTTTTATACTGCTAGTACCCCTTCAGTATGCTTGTCACCAGGCTATGCGTTCTGTGATAAACTGCCTCCGACTTTTCCGTTCCTTGATTCATTGCGTTTTTCTTGCCACACGGAGTCCATGCTGCCAAATCCAATATGTGTTTCTTCCTAACATTCAGAAAATATATTACCTTAATTCACTTTCCGGTGACGTTATCGGTCTATTTCGGTTTGCTGCGTGCATATGGCGGCCTACAAGATGCGCTAAAATGACACTAAGCGATACGGACGAGAAGTCTCCGTTGGACTCAAATAACGCGCGTGGAAATTCATTATTATCTATGCCCTTACCAAACATAGGACCAACATTTACACGTGAGCGCATATTTTATTTTTTCTCTTTCGTACCTAGCGTCGCACGTTATGGTCATGCGCACTGCATGCTCTTGGTGCTGTCGAAGAGAAAAATGTTATTATCATTTATTATATCAGCCTTTTTCTATTGTTGAATATCTCCGTTTTATCCACGTCACACGAAGGCTGCTCCGGCTTGACCGGTTGCCAAACTGGCCATTTGCGTATTGGTCTTCGTTCCTCCCCTGGAATTTTTTGTATATCACAAAACCCACTTGAATTATGAGGATTACGATAATATTCCGAGATCCGCCATCGCCCTACGGCTGAATCTTTGCCCCTGCAATAGCATCTTTCACACACTTAAACACGAATTGAATCGCGGTCTGTCAGTAATGACTGTTGCCAAAACCCTGGATGACCCTGTCAAAAGTTTTGTTCAATTTTGATTTTTGGCTTGCAAACTCATGTCTTGCACATATGACTGTGTTCCATAGAACGCTCGGATTATTCAAAAGACCCCAGATGCATATCCCTGTCCCTTGTTTGGTTTTTTGGATTTTCTTGTCTCTTCTTCAATGCGTTCTTATCCTGTCCGCCGTTGGGTACGCGAGATTTGTAGGCACATTGAGGTGTGCGCAACTTTAATTACCCCATTTCACAGAATTTGCTCAGCCTACACGACTCCACTCACCTGAATGGTCGGCATCTTTTAATCTAACTGTATATTTGGTTCAAACCTGCAAGCTGACAGACCTATTGATACAAATCCGAAATACCTTCTGAGAGTGCCGTTCCTGTTGGGAAGCAATCTTCTTGGTCCGCATATAATTCCTGGGGTTTAAGGTGATCCAGTCGATTTGATTGAACACTGAAACCTGTTCCAAGTAAAGTGAAAATGCTCTTTCATCACACGTTTTTCATCAGTTTGTGGGAAATTTCATCTTAGAGCATGTTTTGTTTTTATTTCACGTTGGTGATAAATCTGGAGATTGATTCAATAGAGGCATCGACCGTTAAAACTTTCATTCTACTCACTGTTCTACACTGACCATTTCCAACGCTGAACCCTGGCATACTGACGTCTTTGCCAGAGAGGTCACGGTTTGCATACTCGCAGTGCAGACTAGATGCATAAATCCCTTTGAAAATGTAAGTAGAAAATCCTTCAATATTGACATTTGTCATCCAGCCTGGACCACCCACACTTGGTCCACGGGAAAACCTAACATTTCCATCTTAGCAAATTTGAGTCGCTGCAAACCTTTATAAGATTGCGGTTTCTGTTTTATCAAGTATGCATTAGAAAGGAAAACTCCACCTCCCAGGCTTTGACTTATGGTGATTTCCTTTTATGAAACGCTCATTTTTGTCCTACAATTTGCCAGAGCCGTTCGGGACAGCTATGGATTCGTTGGATGCTAACTCTTTTCTGAACCCAGTCACATCATCCGAAGAGGGATTTATAGATAGGAGCCCCTTTCAAATCTGAAAGTATAAGCCGGGACAGTTTTGGTATCTACCGCGCGACTCCAAGTTCAAGGCTTCCTCAGCGGGGAAAGCCAAAAGTGGATGGAAAAATATGCCATCCAGATTCAGCAAAATTGGGTTTTTCCTCGATTTGTTGCAAAGAACATCTACTGATCGATTTATCTGCTCCTTGAATTTTGAGGTAAATAATAGTAACACTCTTTGTTGTACGCTGTTTCAAACTTTTGCCATTTCGGCTGAGAGTTTAACCCGGAAGATTTTAGTCGGTAATAAATTCAGCTGTCTAGATTATGGCTGCTACTGAGAGTGATGCTTCATGGCCTTGAAGGCTCAGTTGCTGATGCACGAATTCCATTAATGCCGCAGTTGTTTTCTGGGCTTGCTATTGCTCGCAGTCTGTCCGGGATCTTTCATTTCAGATTCCTTTGAACCCTATAGTCACCCAATGAACGTTGATATCTTTCCAAATTGGTTGCTTCCCTTTCCAGGCACATGCAGCCTCACGGAACTCGGTGAACCGCGCCCATTATTTAGTTCTACGAAGTTATATTCCCGAGCAATTCTCAATGTTTCTCAGGCAGCGGAGCTTTTACATTTTATGATAAATTTTGGTTTCAATTTCCTGAAACGTCCACTGAGCACATTGAGAAAACAATCTGGCAAACAGGCTCGTTTTCAATGATCCGTCTTCATGCCATTACCTCAATATATTTGGAAAAACCACTGAAGGAAGGATTGGATTGGACAGAAAAAATATAGATGAGAAAGGGGTTTGCGGTGTTACATGCATAACCTGAAGAACGTGTTGTGGTGATCGTTTTGTTGTCTAGAATTTGCACTGGGACGGAGGGTGGTCCAGGGTAGTCGACGCGCAACCACAAATTGTTTTCAGGAGCACAATGGAGGATTGTGAAGACGGATTGCGATGGCTTGTATGTGGTTGCCCTTTAACTACCCCGGGCCACTGTTCGTCCCAATTCAAAACCTTGACCATAAAATGATTACCACAAAACGTTCTTGTGTATTCAGTCTATGTATGTAGCACCCCAAATCCCTTCTCCACCCATATTTTCACCTGAATAGTGCAATCCTTCCTATGGCGAATTTTTTCAAGCATAAAGTGTGATATAATGGCATGAGTACGGATCACCGAAAACGAGCATTTTTTTGTGAAAAGAATGCCATGGGGGCATTTTAACTTACGATATGACCATCATCCACCTCGGAGTTCACAGATACTCCTTGTAGATTTTGTGCTAGGCATAGATGCTGGCAACCTAACCACTGACGCACTCTTGTCTCAGTTGCCAGCAGTTAAGGATAAAGTAGTTGCACTTTACAGCCGCTGAATGGGTAAATGCAAAAAATAGCAAACCCTCAAGGAACTGTTGTCACCGGCTACATTCTTGACCAATTTATGCCATTCTTCCCGGGTAGACCGTTTTATCTATAGATTGACCATCATGCGTTGAAATGGATCCGCACTTTCCGAGGTTCACACTGCCAGATAGCTCAGTGGCAGGAAAAGTCATGGGAGCAAAATTTCCACTGCGTTTGCACAGATGATATGGACATGCTAATGTTGTTGCCTCACCAAAATTATTCTCGTACGCACATGTCGACTTGCTGTTCGCTGACGTCTCTGTGGTGTGCAGCTGGAAAGATTCGCACCTAAAATTCTCATTTGTGCCGCATTTTTATGAAAAATAGATAAATGGTGAATACAAACCCTTTTGCACGGAGATGGCGGACCGCTTGAATAAGGAGTGGGCCCTGTGGTCTGAACGCCAGTCACATCAACACTTAACCAAGGAATCCACAATATAGACCTTCGGTGATTTCTTTTCCCCTACTCTGGTGAATCACACAATTCTGCTGCCCATGCCGACTTTGCCTGACTACAGAGGCGTAATTAACGGTTGCATTTCCTCGAGAGAAAGTAGCCCACTTTTCTGCGAAAGTCAAAATTGTTCATTATCTTGGACTTGAACGGGTACCTCGGGTTGTCTTCTCGCCTGGTAAGACCCATATGTTGCTCTTGTTGGCAAGCAGCTTTAACTTTACTGTTCACTGCCTCACCTTGTCAGAGTGGAATATCTCTGTGATTATCTCTGTTTTCCCTCAAAAATTAACGTATTTTTAGAAAAGTCTTATTTAATGCCTTTGTTTCTACCTCACCGGTATATACATGAAGGCCTGAATGACTGAGCCGTATGCTCTATAGGGTGCGAGCAGCCGATGTTTGTTGCATACGTCCCGTCAACGGAAACTACCCCCTGCGTGTTTCATGACAGTTGTCTGGTCCATGTAATCTTCGTAAGAAACTGACTGTAATCACTGTTCCCATTTTTGATTACTCACCTTAACACCAGCTGGAACAAATTCCAGACTGCCCCTCTCTCTCCGGCTCTTCTCCAGGCTCGCCAATGACCACAGATGAAACGCAAACTGTCACCTAAGGCTCCACTCCATCCTTCGCGCTGGTTGCCTATCCCCGTTAGGAAGCTGCTGTCTAGCACCTGGCCGCACGACCCTGAGGCACGTCAAACCACGCTGTTGACCGCCCTGGGTGCCTCATCTCAGATGGACCATCACGATTGTCCAAACAGTTACTATCACTACTGTAATGCCGCGCAACCCCCCAACCTCCAAACCCGTACCGCCACAGAACACCATAATCTCCAATATTAATCAAGGACAACACAAGCCATTCATGGCAAGTGTATTCAAGGATGGACTGCAAATCTTACACGTACCCGTCTACTTCCTGCCACACATCACAATCCGCTCCTGGCCGCATAAGTCCAGTGACCATTTTTGTAAGTTCCATTGTCTCTCTATCCACAATTTTTCGTATACTTTCGTCCTGTAAATTGTCTGATGCAACCTTGAAGGTTTCCTGCTGTTTCATTTTAAGCATTATTTTAACTACTGAATGTTGTTGTAACCATTCTCTATTAACACCTCATATGATATCCAGTGTGATTTCGATTCTCCATCCCGCTGCTACATCCATATTGATCTTCATCCTTACCATATTACCCTCCTGATTTTTGATGGACCCGGCCACTTGACAACACCCACAATTTCTCCCCGGCGATGCGTTTAAACATGGACTGACTCGCAGTGCGCGACTTATAGTCAGCCCAAAAACTCGTGATTAGCCCATCTCACTGCAGGTTATGTTCATTAGAGCACAAAAACTGCATCTTCACGACTAAATTTTGTCTTACGATTTCCAATGCGCCATCTATGTGTAAATGTGATCTTACCTTGCGCATGACTCTCGAATTTCGAGAAATATACCCATTATTATTATTATTATTATTAATATTATTATTATAAGTGCATCCTTGCTTTCTAGCTGAGGTAGCCTGATGAATTCTACGCTTCGCGTTCTATCCCTCGGTGTGTTTCTGTTCGGGCTAACAGCATGCACCCTTCAGGCGCGCAGGCTCATTGGCACGGCAGAATGAGACACTCCTGCAAGTGTGCCTAAAAATGAACACATACACATGTGCACGTGTGCAGAAGACACGCGGGCAAATTTTGTTTTCACAACCATTGCGGAAAATGATAGCAGTAGTGGTCGAATGACATCTAAATGCCATTTATCTCCGAGCTGCACCTGCATAAATGGGTTGCAAATTCTATACCTCATACGGTTAAGGATTTAGGGTCCCTGTGCTTCTGCTCTTTTATCTTCCATGGACAAGCTCACCACCAAGTTGCCGCAGCTAAAAGAACCGGTAGAATAATCTCAAAGACGTTCCGCACTCAAGATTGCAAACTAACCACTTTCAAATCCCACGCTAGGCCTCACCTCGAATATTGCCGAATTATCTTCGAGCACATGTGTAATGCTGATCTAATTGTAATCGATTATGTGCAGCGAATTTTCGCTATGAACCTCCTTGGTTCCTCATCTAGCCCAAGCTAAATGGTCAGATACAAGCTGCCTGGTCTTGAGCCATTACGACTTTGTCGAGTCAAGTTGAACCCTCCACTGCGCCTTAATCTTCGACACAATAATGTCCATTCTGCTGCAACCGTCGTGCATGACGCCGTTGGTGTCCTAAATCCACTTAGCAGTAGATGCCACTGGTTAAAAATACCATTCTCGGCTATCGATCAGAGCGAAATTCTTCACAGTTTCCTACTCTTAATTGTGATGCAAACTCCCTAGTTTTCTGCGGTCAAGCCTAACTATATCCCATTTTAAATCTCAGCTGACAAAGTTACTAGATGTCCGTCTCCTAGTTGACCTGCTGCAGGCTAACACTGGACTAGGTGAGGCCTACGAGCATGGTTTAGAACTCTAGCTTATGACCGGCTCTTCGCCGCGCTCACCACCTTGGATTCTCAAAACTGAGCTTCATCTTTTGCAACTTCACGCCAATACTTTCCGTGACCTCTTCTCCTCCCTGTAGTGTTTGTACCCTTGTTATACTTGGCATAGCTGACTAGCCATTGAGCCGTTCCCAATATGAGCTCAAAAAAAATGCTACAATACAAGTGGTTAGACCAATGCTTTCATCAAATTCTCTGATTTAAAAAACTTCCTCTGCACTTCGTTTTTCCTACGTCATATCGTACTCTTTACCTGCTTGGAGGAGCTAAAGAGGCCGTTCAACTGTTTCTGGAAATGCTACTATAGCCTAGGTCTGGATACCGACTTTTAAGCCACAGAAATATTATGTTGCAAGTCTGTTGCAATCTTATATTAGCATATGAATCCCAAAAACTACTGTCACCGACGCCCTAGCCATCCGCACTGCAGCTCCGTCTAAAAAACATAATAAACCAACAAAAATAAAGTCATGCTGTAGTCCAACCTATTCTCCTATTCTCAACACATCAGTCCCAATATTTCCTATTAACAGTGGCATCTCCTTTATTAGGTCAGCTGTGAAGGCTAACGATGGCAACTGTCAAGAAACAACTCCTAATACTCCGTAACAGTTACCAGCCTCTTTATAAATGAAATACTCTGCGTCATAATGAATACAGCAACGATGCCTCTCCTGGTCCCAGGACACCCCGGTCACCCTACCACGTGAGCCCCTACATTGTTGACCAGGGTGTCCGTTCCATGTATCACCAACAAACCGTCCAGGATTTGACCTAGGATCGAGTGGTCTTAACGCCGTGTCCTCCATCATAAATCATAACCTCTTACTCTGCCTATATTATTTCTTGACAGCTGCACCCAAATTCCGAACTTGGTCTTCAACGCTAGATACATGCTGAGGGCAATATGTGCAATCTAACTCTCTAGTGTTTCATTTACACGACATACCTTAGGATGGCGTATTTATTTATCTCTGGTTCCATAATCATCATAACCCCAATCTGGCACACAGGCCAGGCTACGTCCCTCTTTCGTATTTGAGGTCCCTCACGCAGGCTGTGCGCGCTATTACTGTTTCCTTCCTCGAAGGGACATCCCCAAATTTACCAGCTTCTTACTACTGCTAGGATCCTGCTAGTCAGATCTAGCACTCTAACACTGGCCCGTTTAAACTAAGCCAAAGCGCTGCTTGCCTTGGATACCCCTATTCAGATGCAACTTTGCGACTGAGCAAAGACGTGTCAACTATTGCTGTAGGAGTGTCTTGCGCACCCCCTCAAAATCTTCATTCGTATTGCCGTCTAAGATCAAACACCGAGACAAAAAGACAGCATAAATGAAATTCGTGACCACAGTATTTGAGAACTGTTATTACTCCTTGCACAAACTTTTCTATCTTATCTCACAGTCCATTGCGCCGCCAGCCACATGTGAGTGCGGTTAAGAGTTCTATATTCTCTCTGCTCACAGCGCTTCGTGAAATCTCACCCTTCGAATAGTCGGGCATAAATTCGGCACCATCACCTTCATCTTCAGCAATTGATATGATCTCTATTCTCAAAAGCGATTATTTTATCTACCTTGCGTAAATTGTTGCTTTGTCTCAACTAATCTTCATTTCAGTGTCATATCCCAGCTGCTTTTCGCCTCATGTTAACGTTTCTGTCCATGGCATAACGCTCTTGACGTCTGGGATTCCAGCCATATATCGAAATTCGCCACTGAAATCTGATCACATTTTGCATCCGCGATAAGAACTTTGGACGTACTTAAACGCGAAATGGCTTGCGGCCCGGTGCTAAAGAACAATCTCAGATAAACACCTTTAATCTTGTAAATCGATATGTCCAGTTTTGATTTTTGACCGGCATAGTTGGGCCCCCCGCGCAATACGTTCCCCATTTTGATCCTACTTCCAGGTTTGATTCCCAAGTACTCCAAGGCCGCAAACATCCCCATATCCCTTCTTATTTTTGTTATTCGCCCGTCCTAGGTATCATCCCTGTACAAATGAGGTCTTGTCTTGCGCAAGCCTCTCGCAAATCGAGAAATATACATTATTATTATGATTATTATTACTAAGTAAAGTATGATCTTGCGGCATCATTGGACCGACATTCATCATCATGCCTGTCATTAAAAACCAGGTAGTTCAGACAGATGACTCTGCATCCCAACCTAACTTAGTGACCGTTGGTGTAATTCGCGTCAACGTTTGGGGTTCAATTGTCATTATACTTTACGCCACTGATGTCGTCAACGTTATTCATCTTGTTTACTTTCTCGTCTCCAATGACACTAAAATTTCCTACGCTTTTCTCTCCTAGGCCTTGGACTCCACCATTGATATATCGCAAGGCTTAGATTCATTTAGTTCGCGGCAAAGGACTTGATGGTAGAATGCTACCGGAAGCAGCAGTATCATATGATACAGTCTCGTCATACTCACATGAAAACGCAAAACAAGGTAGGCAAATCCCCCCTTATTAACTGTTAAGTTTGCGACTTGTACCCAAGTCTCCATTGGACTGTGAGCTCCTTGAACCGGACTCAAAAAACGTTGGGAAAGTAAACAAACCATTGGGGCTACTACACAGTTCTCCATAGTTGAACAAAAATGGAGAGCTCGGGGCACTCTGATACGATTTTGCACAATAGTCGTTTTGTTCTTTCTTTCTTTCATTTTTATTGGTCGTAGGAATGTGTGGCAAAGCCCCTTTCTCAAGCATTCCAAATTTCAAACTGAGCTCCAATACTAGCACACATGGTCGTCATACATGCTGCTCCATCCCGGAAACACCTCACCACTCATTTTCAAACATGATTTCTTTTTCTTAGTACCTGGCTTTTGTACCGTAAAACCTTACTACTCTAACGGTGTGTATAGGAGCGCTGATGTACACCCCTATCTCTCCTACTTCCCAGTCAACTCCAGCACCACCACCAGAATCGTGTGATATCCCTACTCGGTCATCATCTTCAAATGTTCGCTTCCACTACCAACTTTGTTTCATACTCTTGATCAATGTAAGGACCTACACGGACGACATTTGCTAGGGGGCACAGCCCTTATTTTGGCGAATCTAAACAACCCACTTTGGAAGTGGTTAGGTCTTCACCTCCAATCCTCTACTACCACCGTCTCCGAAATCTTCCTGTCGTTTCTCGTTAATATCGTTCACTTCCTGATACTCTCTGCCGTTTTTAAATGATTCTAGCGTGCCAACTGCTGGATCTCCTAGATCAGAATCTATAAACAATGGTCAATTTCACTGGGAATCAAATGCATCTTCGTCTCTGGTGCATTCCTCCTCAATTATACCCACTTCCTTTTTTCGCCCTGCTCGCACGATTGATCGCTTCCTAATCCGCAGCTGGCACCAGCGCCTGACCTGCGCTCATGCCTGTGCGATTCTACTTCCATGCCAACAATTATTGTAGAATCTGGCTAGCTCGGTTTTAACTCGTCTGGTATCATCCACTCCTAAAAAACCTGATGTCTGGCTAATCCCACTTACACCATATCGCATTTCCTCCTTCAACTCCCTTGTACATCGGAGTTATCGCCGCCTTTGCCGGTGGATCCGGCCTTCTCCGATGAATCCTTGTGTGCAGGCATCTATGTATGTGGATCACACCTTTGCGTTTACCCTTTGAGGCTGAGCAGGACGGCCAACGGCTTCCTTCTGTCTCCTCTATTTTCTCGGCTCTGTTGCCACTCGCCAGTTCCCCAGGGTATCGCTCTTGCAACATTTAGTCCAATTCCGCTTATCATTTCATATTTCTATGCCATCAAATTGCATGTTGCTAACAGTTTATTTATTCTACACTCCTGGTTAGTATTTGTGCTTTGTTCAGTTCTCAGTCTCTTGTCCAGCTTATGCCTCCCTGTCTTCTGGCATCTATCTTCGCAGGATTTGTAGTCCCAGAACTGCCCAATATTCTGCCCTCAAAAATGGCAGCATTTGACTTGAGTTGTGACGACGATCACAGTGGTCAAATATTGATGGAATGCGGGAGCTTACTCGCACAATATTAGGTGGCCATCATTCGGGCAGCCCCATTCACTAGCACTGTTGTGATTGACAGCCCTCTAGTCTTAGTGTTCACACGCGCCCATTCATCCTGGATACCTCCTGCAGTTTTCCAAAGCTCTGTCGACCCAATCTTTGCGAAACGAACCCACGCGGAAAATCTTTATTGGCACATGATGTGAGCCAACTTTCTGCATACATAATACGGTTATTTCCTCATCAAGGCTGCAGCCCATTATGTCTCATGAGTCTTTATTGAGGTGTGCCAATATGGTGGCAGACTCTTGCTTCTGAAGGCTGTACTTCATAAAAATGTACCTGACATTGCCTCAGCTGTGTTTGGTTCTCCAACAGCTAGTCGAGAGTTCTCTATTCCCCTTCCAACCCCAAATCTATCACTGGACCCAGCAGAAATTTATGATTTCAGATTACTCAAAACAAACAGCATGAATGCAGTAAAAGTACATGAATGTCCAACTTTTACCCAACGCCGCTGCTCCGCCTGTCACAACTAACTGCATCATCAATACTCGGCTTTTCATGCTGTCAATGTCCGTTCAATATACTGTTCACCAGAATATATCGTCCGCCAGGTAGCACCTCTAAATTTCTCCTCCATTGTTTACGCGCTATTTTGCGCCCCACGTTATCTGATTTGTCATATGTAATTCGCGTTTTGCTTCACCATAAAAGACATTTATGGCGTTGGTGATCCATCCCGGGTTGGTTGCATACATGTGGCGACCGATGGAAAATGGAACGGAGCTAATGAAAATGTGCTGACAAGGAGATCCCGTTGACTTGAATTCTCTTTGCATCTGCTCCTTGCCACGTGCGCTGCTGCTAGCCAAACATGACCCAACATGTACAGCATTTTTTATTGCATCGATAATCCAAAGAATGCACATGAGCATTTTTAAAATTTTTGCCCCTCCACTGTTACATGTTACACGTTCGAAAAAAATATAATTAGTTGTTTACAACCAATAACCGTGTGTTGAACAAAACTGGACAAAAAACCGAATGCGAACTGTTGCATCAATCCCCACGGCATATCAGATAAGCAAAATGACGCATCATTATGTATGGCGGTCAGTTAGACTTCAAACGCATTTCCCACCCAACATAACGATACTAGAGGCCGGATATATGCGAAGATGTCGCCAACTTCCGTGCAAACTGTAAGACGGTCTCCCATATAGCGTCCGGAGCATATTTGCAGCAAACAACCGAGTGCATCTCGTCCCACCATTGTTGGTTATCAGCAAAGGAAGCCACTACACTCCAGTAATGGGTGAGCACTTTATTAAGCAGTGCCAAGATAAAATTGCTATGAAAAGTTGCAGACTTGGTTGGCCAAATGCACTAAAGCTATAATGAAGAAGTCCACGACCTTGGCATTTTCCCCCTTAGACACCGAAGCACACCCATTGTGCCAATTAAAAAGTTTAAAATAGCGAAATTTATTCCAGGCAGTAAAAGTGCGGAATCGAGTTCTCGTGTGCCAGAGGGACCATTGTTTGTGACTGCAGAGAAAACGCACAAGTTTTCAAGTGACGGCTTGTTTCTCGCTGTTTGGGTGATTAAACTATGGAGCCGACTGCCAGGGAATGTGTTAAACGGTGTTGATGTTTATGGATTTACAAAAGCTGGATGCCTGCTGGGCACGATGAACCTGAGGTGAAACCGTAAGCTTCGTTGGTGAGCACAAAACGCACCCGCTGGATTTGATACCGCACCTGGTACTTTGACTTTCAGAAGCAAAAGGGCGTGACCACTGTTGGAAACTACGGATACCTGTCGACGACAGCAACCTGGATGCTCGCGTGCCTGGAGGCCACATTTTCGTCTCGTGCACGCTGAACTGAACTGTATTTTACATGTCAACTACCTCGAAAACTTTTGCATGAAAATAAATGACTTAAAATCCCGTACAGTCAAGGAAAACCGCCGACGAAACACTGATCTGGACGCCTGTTTAATCGCCGCGATGGCCGTTGTCGTGTGCACGCAGAACTATACTAAATAGACATATATGCAGCTTTTTTCAGGACGTCGTGTGCCTTGGTAGGCTACAATTCTACTGAAAAGCAGCAGCTGTAGAAGCCAATAACTGGTAGAAACTATCGAGTTACACATATATCCTATGCAAGTGTCTTGAGAGACTAGTATTTGAACAGGTAAGCACTCTACGAATTGCTCAATTTGTATGGGGCGCATTATGGATTCACTAAGCAGTGGTCTTATCTGACAAACTTCCTGGGGTTGTTAAATGAGGTTACGGCGAGACTCGATGAGGCGTTTGATTCTAATTATCGACGGCTGCCGGTGCATACGATTAACATTTCCGGAATCTCAAGATCGGCTTTAAACTGAGTTTGGGTTTCCCAGGCGAGATTATATACCTACGCTACAAACAAAGGAAGCCACCACATCCCGGTAATGGTTGAGTACTTTACTGAGCAGTGCCAGGCGATGGTGATGCTCAGTAAGAAAACAACTACCTCGGCCATCACCACCGTCAATGAGTGGACCGCAAGCTTTGGAGCGTTCTTATTGATTCACCCTTACTAAAGGCCGGCATTCGAGAGTCACCTGATGGTAGACCTCCGTATATTGTTGGGTTGTCGAAAGACGAGAAGTAAGAATTGCCAATCCCAAGAGAAGCGGGTAGCTGAAAGGACAAATCAGACACTGAAGACTATCAGTCGTCTCTTTGTCCACTAGCCAAACGGCTCCGAATGGGAAGAAGCACTGTCATTGCACATAGTGGCTTATCACTAAGCCGCGCGCAAGTCATCGGGATTTGTGTTCTCATATTTGCTGTGGACACTGGAATTGCGATTATATGTGGAATTACTCACAGCACTAGCAACCTGCAAGGCCATATATTTTGTCATGCTATGTTGGACAGCTTCCACTTGGCACATCGCTTGGAATGCGGGCACCTTCAAACGGTGCAAGGGTGGCAGAAACGGTTTACGACACGACCGCAAGCGGACTACAGCACTATTTAGGCGATTACGTGTGGGTGCATCGAACGAGACCGCCATCAGGACAGGCGGCGCCGTTCCGCAAACCCTGGCAAGCGCTTTGCACCATTGGCCACATCATGTCACCTCAAACGTATGTAATGCGGCAGCTGACAAACTGCAGAACACGGCCATTGATCACTCATTACAACCATGTGACATCACACAGGTCTTGCAAGCAGCCACTGGACGTTACTGTTCGAATGATAACCAAGTTGCACTTATCAAAACTATCGTATTTTCTGCCACCTGCTTTTCCTATGTACTATCGTTTTAACGAGCAGTGACGTGAATGCATTTCCGTGTGTTCTGTGCTCTTATGTATCGCTTCGTCTTCTTCTGTGACTCTTCGTTCGGTTGGGATATCGGTCTCTGAGATTAGTTGAATAAATACTTCTACCTTTTTAGGCTTGTAATTTGCATGTGATGACGAACTGCCGTTTTATGGCCATCCGTCACATGCCATTCCCGAAGCTTCGGTTTCAGCTGGAGGAAAACTTACACCGTGAAGACCAGTCCAGCTGCCCAGGTACAGCCTGTCTTATTATCAACGCTTTCGGCTCCTGAAGTAACCTGGACGAGGTGGACGAACAACCAAAATGCATACCATGGACAGAATTCTGGACACCTGAACGGCTCGGGCCATGGCCTGTCCAGTGAAAAGTAAACTGTTCAAAGATAGATGATGACCACATGCTTGGGTAGACCGCCGAAGATCAAGGGCGATGCAACGGAGCGAAGCTACGGCAATCCTGCCCTAAGTCAACAGTGAATGCGAAATGTTTCTGATTTAGAGTGGTCGGGGATTGGAAAAAAGCCATCATGAGAACCGGTGACTGCTGGAATCATCAACACGCATAGGACATCATTACATAAAATGAGGTACGAAATATTCCCGGTGTCAAAGTTCTACGATACAGGGTTTGCGAAACAGACCCAAGTGATTGGAAAATTTGTTGGTGTGATGTTATAAAATAGTTGAACTGAAGCACAATGGATGCTCTTCCATCTCAAGAGTGAGAATTTTTCTCCAGTCTTTTCTCATTTTAGTGGATGCGGGAAGTCTGCAGCAAACCAAACTAACACTGAAAACAAAACTCGCGATGATAGATGCGAAATCTTAAGAATGCCACCTAAGGGGCTTGGGACGCTCGATTCTGCTTTGGGGTCACATCTGTGAATCGCAGCTTAGATGATCTGTGCAAACTTAACTTGATCTAACCCTTCTGACGATTTTCTAGCGGTTTGAATTTTTGTGTGTTCTGCTTGCAACAGTGTTTTCGTAGAAAAAGTTATTCAATCCAAATTTCGTAGCTATATACGGCCTGCCGCAAACTATCCTAATGTGTACACTTTCAATGACCATCTCTTTTTTCATTTAACAGCAGCCCTATCCGTTTTTGCTTACACGATTCTCGTTTTCTCATTATTTGTTCTAATTTGTTTTGGCTTATACTTTTGGAGTGCCCAGTTTTGTAAATTGTTCCTCGTTTCTATATTTAGTGCAAAGTTTCCACTAACATCAACTTCATGACTGAATGTTGGCTGCATTTAACATTTTGTGAAGGGCGTTGGGTATGGAGTCCACAAGTGATGGCCACATCAGATGACGGAGGTTTACCCTCTTCACGTCCAAAGCAGTTGGCTCGATTGGATATAGTACTAATGCATAGTGGCTTCCATGACTGCCCTCCAAGAATGCACGGGGATCCATCGACGAATATGTAACTCTGTCAGAAACCAAAGGTGCTATATTCAAGGTTGCAAGCGTTACCAGCTGGATCTCAAAGGAAAGCGGCCGCGGCGGAAGCAACTGGACGCAAGTATGATTGTCTAGCCACAGTGAGCAGCACTCCCCATTAGGCTAGCGGCATCAGTAAGGGGATGCAAGTTACACCACGGAAAAACCACAGGCAGGTAAGAGGATCGATTCCAAGATTTCTGGGATCACAATAGGAGAGAATTTCAGCCAGGAATTCATTACACTGGAGCATACGTTCAAGGAGCTTTTGCATCCATTCCACTAGATGAACCAATCCTCGGGACTCAAGTTGCTCATCCTCAATAAGGAGTCGTTCATTCGTGAATCACATCTTAGGGGCAGACAAGAACCTAGGAGAGCGACGTTTATCAACCTCGTTGCAGTAATTCTACTCTCAGCGGGAGTAAAAAGGGTGCCGCAAGTCGAGGTATTTTGACTGTTTTGCAGAAGAAACCGGGGTCGTCTAATTATCGGTGCCACAGTAATCGCTCATGTGGCCGGAGGGAAGTGCCATAAATAATCCCACAGCTCTGGTACCAACACGTCGGCAGCATGATGTCTGGGTGGTTGGAAAGCGGGGACAGAACTGCCTGGTGCCCAACAAGGGAAGCAATGTGAAGAATGCCTCTGATATTTTGGCCCACCAACGGTAGCAACTCGGCCGACATCGCCGAAGATAGCGATCACTGGTGACCTTCTGGAGAATGAAAACTACCACTTCTTCCCACCAGATGCCAAGAAACAGAGTCAGCTGGGGTCTTGTGATGGACATTCATTTAACAACTGGGAGTGAGAACTAGGTCTGAAGCCTTAGGTGGCCGCTCCCGTGCAACGGTCGCTGCGGCAAAAATATCAATTCCTCGGATATGGAACCCAAAGACCATGCCGCAGCATGGGGGGCCGGGATGACAGATTAGCATTGACCCATGTCAACTTATTTAGTAGCAGTAGTAATAAGTGGTTCGAGCTCGCTCCGGCTGTTGCTGAACGTAAGACCTCTGTACAAGCCATTGCCGAAACTTGGCTGGCAGAAAAAGACCATATAGGGGGAAGGTCAAGGCAGATCTTTTACATTTATTGCCGGGACAAGAACAAAGGTTGTCAAGGGGGCAGATTGACCATCCTTGTTGGAAAATGGATCAACGAAGCTGGATCTCAGCTCAAATTCTGCACTAAAATCGTCCAATTGTTCGCATTCATGCCTCCAATTCCGTCCATGCGGCCAAAGTTGCCTGCTTATGGGGGCTTCATGTGCCGACCAGAAAGGGGATTTTTCGCTCCTAAATGATCTGACAAATGCAGTTAAGGAGGCGGAGGGTTTCCAACCTGCCGAGCGCTGACTGGTCCGTTGAGGTTTAGCACATCGGTCTTGTGCAACAAGGCTTTCTCGAATGTTTGTACTGGAGTAAATTAGGTGTAGATCCAGTCATGGGAGGTCACTGACGGAACTTGCAATCACAAGCCCGATAAATACTGTTACGGATCTCCAGCGCCCATCACCGTTAGGCGCAATTGACCAAGTAACAGTAAAAATCACTCTCTTATTGAGTCTGCCCACGGTTGCTCCGAAGAGGGCAAGGAGCTTCGGCAATATGAACTTGGCTTAACCCCATGACAGAGCAACAGAGTTAACCTGGGACCTGACGGATGGAGCTAAAATGGAGGAAATATGGAGGATAATCGAAGAAGAGGTGCGTAGTGATAGCGCGGGGACGGAAGACCGCTTTCAAAGGGCTGGGGACTTTTTAAGATTGACAGGAGCTTGTGCCCGCACTCAGCCTTATAGTAATCAGTTGGAGATATTCAGCGCTTTCAAATGCCCCCGAAATCTGATTACAACTGGGGAAGTTGGAAAATTGCACCAAAATGTGTGAAAGCCAGATAACCCTTCATGAGCCCGCAGCACTTGTGTTGATATGATATCCAGCCTTTTCTCAAGAGAAAAGTGTAGAATACTACAGTTCGTAGCGGACTTTGGTTGCAAGAGTTGCCCTCTACTTTGAGGATGCCTGGCGATTTTTATATTCGCTCACCGATATCCGAATTATTGCTCGAGTTTGGCGGGAAAATCGGGGAAGCAATGGCAAGGTCGCCGGCCAGCTTTGGAAGCAGACAGTCCTGCCACTTTACCCAGTCGACGACGGCCTGGACACGTTTTATGCAATCCTGTTTGCCATCTTCTCATCCTTATTTCGCATGACCTGGGCAAGATGGTCATTCTATGACCTAAAGCAGAGATCTAAAGAAGTTATTGCTAGTTTTGGCATCGGTTTGTGCTTCTCGGTGCTTGGGTGGGGTCCAAGAGATTAGGACTGTCGGTGTTCGGAGACGCTGAGAACATAGCTCTGAATCGAGTTCAGCAGCGTAAGTGCTGTATGACTTGTCTGTAGAATTTGTGCCCCGTAAGAAACTCTCGAAGAACCGAAGAAAAATCACATTATCTACGGCGAAATTACAAAAAAGGACTTGTTATCCCGTTATTTTCTGTTCCACCCGTTTCCACCCATTTTTTGTACCACTCTGCTTACGTGTGGTAGCGTTGGCGTCATGACTGTTTTCAAACTATTGTACTTTATATATATATCCATCCATTGGTAATGCGGATCATTAGATTTGGGTTTTCGTTAGAGACTTGAGACTGGACTATCAAACGGGCTGTCGACATTTTTTAAAAAAATAGAGATTTTTGATGGAGTTCACAAAACTCCAGAGGCAGATCCAGAGAAACCCTATTCCTAATGGCTGGTGTCATTGTCAGTGGCATTCTTGCATTCAAAATCCCTAGGAACGCTACAGAATGAACCTGTGCTTCCAAGGTGTGGGAACAACGAAACAATGACACATGGGCGGATTGCATCCAATGAAGCCCATTAACTGGCAAAATCAATATTGAGGGGGGCAAAACAGCTTGCGGAAAAAATGAAATTGGATCGGCGGACAAAAAATGATAAACCTGACCTGATCGCCATATAGTGCATTTTGGATCAAGTCACTCAAAGATTGGATGAGGGCGAGAAGTTTGACATGTGCCGCCTTGGCCCCAGCGGACAGCTTCAGTCAGTCAACCGTTGCTTACTAATTAATTCAGAGATGTGCGTTATCTTAGGGCAGGTATGCAATCTGACAAGGACCATTATTACCAAGCGAACATACTTCTTCTGGATAGGAGGGTTGTACGTCACAGTCAGCGTTCCGCAAGGGTCCGTGTCAGGGCAACTCTTCCGCCTGCCCCTCATCAATGATTTACCCTGTACCCCCATATCACCCAGCCATTTCTGCGCCGGCAATGTAAAAGTGGCAAGGTCTGCGGTATGCGAATTGAGACAGATTGGGCTGACAAGCGAGGCCTACCCCTAAACGAGGGCAGAAGTCGTCTGTTACCTCGACGCACTAAATGCCTTACAGACCAACAGGGTCAGACACTGCGGACGCCGTCAGCATGGCAAAGCGCCTGGGAATATCAATCACGCCAGAATTTAAGTGGGTGGACCAATGGGTCACGACAAAACGAAGGGCCATGGGTGATTCCTCTGGACCGAGGTCAGCCTTGTCCCGCCGTGATTTGGAGGTGCTGTTGTCCAAGTACAAAGCCATAGTGTGACATCACCCAGAATACCGTTGGCAGGCTTAGTCTCCTTCCTTCAAGAAAGACGCTTGCATAGAACGGGTGCAGCGATTATCCACGCAGATAGTTGGGGGAAAGGATTGGAAGTAATACGATTAGCGACTCTGCGACTACGATCTTTTCTTTTTGGATAGAAGGAAACACCGTGCGGACTTGATGGAAACCATTGAGATTGTGACCCGCCCGTCAGTTCTCAGTTCAGCCGGCTTTTTCAGTAAGAATCATACACTGGCATGCGCTCCCATGAGAGACGGCTTGCAAAAAGACGATCCAGACTGTCGGTTTGTTTGCACTTCTTTGGTAGCAGAGTTGTGAATGCATGGAATGAACTGCCCGATGTTTTGGTAGCCATATCAACAGAGAGTCTATTTAACAAGAGGATGGAACGAAAGTGGGATGTGGTGCATTCCGCCATAAGGTAAGGTAAAAAGGTACGGTCTTTTGATTGTTTTTCTACATTCTTGACTTGAAGGTTGTACACTTGATACTCGTGATAATCACTCACCACCAGGGTGAGTTGATCTATTCTGTTTTCTGTTTTTTCAGCGAGACATCCTGAACTGGACCAGAGTGAATACGGTCCTAAGAATTCCGGACAGTGGAGTGGGGTGTTTCAAATCTTCCGATGTGAAAACTGAACTGAACTGAATCGACGAATGTATTTGACCTTGTCAATAGAGGGTGGTTTAAAGTACTCTTTGAATGACTGGTCTTTTCTCATATGGAGTTTAACAACGAAGAACTGTTTGATACCCAGAAGGTGGCATTCATTCCTGCAGAAAAAAGGAAGAAAACATTTAGAGGGCATGTTCCATGGTATAGATATACTTTCTGGAAGGACGACCCGGAAACTAAAAATATATGTGGGCGTGATTTCCTTGGGTGGCGTGAGTTGCTCATATAGATTACTAATAATCAGTGAGACTCTGGACTCTCTACTTTGTTATTTATACCTCGACGCTGCTTCTAATAACAGGGTTATTAATAGTTATCATGCAGCTAGTCATTAGTGATGACAAGCCGTATGTGACGGGGATGGACAGTCCTTTGAAGCTTTCTCCAGGTAAGATGAGATGAGCTTTTCGAATTCTTTTGTTATCCAATCTTACCGCATATAATAATTCACGCGAGTGTCTCCTTAATCCGTTTGATTGCGTGTCAATGATTATGCACTATATATTTCCATCCTCCTTTTCTACTTTTTCAGGCCTTGGAATGCGCCCAAGGACAAACTTCAAAACAGCACTTATCAGATATGCTGCTTCGGACCCACAGACATACATGCCTTACGTGCAAAATATTCGCACTTTTGTGTACTTGTACGAAGAAGTCAACATTAAACCACAGGATGGGTTTGCTACGTGCGAGAAGACGAAAACACCTGACGATGTTGATTTAGTGTGCAAATTTTACCCGATTGATATGGGAGTTTGTGTAAAAGAAAACAACTACGGCTATGATCGCAGCCAGCCATGTGTGGTGCTGAAAATTAATAAAGTAAGGAACCTTGTGCATTGTAAATTTCTTTTGGAATGCAACCACCAAAACAAAAGGAGCACGTGTTGAGCGGTCGAAGAATAATCAAGTTATCTACCGCGGCCGTAAATTGCTTAAAGATATGGTCATCGATCAGCAATGTGTGGTCTGCCATCATTAACTGCTATAGTTAACTTCAGTCAGTTTAATGAAAGGCTTTTGGTATTCATTCCATGATACATGCCTTGAATAGCCAATGGCTTGATTCTATTTAGTCAGTTTTGTGCGTCCTTTCAGAACATTCACGGACAAAATGGTGAAAGTTTCTGGATTACAAAAAATAATTTTAAGATATCGATTCATGTTCTGTTTATATTTTCTATTTTAACAGACGTCAGTAAATATCTTTAAAGTCTGCATTGATCCTGCGTGTAGACCGTGGTTCTTTAAAAAAGAAAAAAATAACTAAGTCAATTAAGTACTTCCTGGGCTTTCAATGAAGACCCATGGATGTTTAAGGACAATTTACCCAAATAGATTATGGTAAGATCATTTTCATGTAAATTATGCGGCGTACACAGATTAACCGTGAATAAATCCCTTGCGGCCGTGTCCCCCACGCATGCCCGGAGACGTTTTATGAACTCTCGAGGTAATTTTCCTTTGGAACAAAACTAACCCAATCATGACTATGAAACGTAAATGTTTACGGTGTTTCTTTATAATTTTGATGCAAATTGGCACATTGTTTGATTACAACAAAGCGAAAAGAAAATCAGAGACTATTACCCTATACTTAGGTGATTAGTGCAGGTTTCAGGTGGATAATCCTCTACTAAATGCTGGCATTCTTTTGTTGACATGAACTGCATTATTTTGCTGCTTTAACAATGGGGTTTTTCGTTCGTACTTGGTTTTAACTGGATCTCATTATCTAAGGGAGGGGGTTAGTGAGGAAACTAATGGCGGTTTGTTTTGAATATGCCTAGATTACCTCAGCATGGACTCTCGCACTTTTGTTTGCCTATCCATTATGCTTTACGTATTTGTATTTTTTGTGTCAAAGTTGTAAAATTAGCTGAGTATATGCTATTCTTCCGGGAAAAGCAAAGAGAAGAGGAAGAAAATAAAGAACTTGACTACATGTGAGAGACTCTTATCAGTTTATAAGCAACAGTTTATCATCACTGGGCTTTTAAATATGCTCGGCCTGTTTTATATATATATATATATATATATATATATATATATATATATATATATGACAAAGATTCACAGTCTTGGATGGCGATATGTTCTTGACAGAGGGTTTAATAACTAGACAGTGTCTTTCTGATCATTCAACTTCCGCAAACGTATATTTTTATGCTTGATAATAAATGTTTCACTAGACGTAGTTGTTCAACAGATAAATAGAAGCTAAATTAGATCATTTTATGGACAGACAATGAGCCTATTCCAAAAAGGTCTCCTGCAGCTGACAAGATGCAGTATATAAACTACAGAAATAAACTGCTTTTATCCCAAAGTGATATGGCAGATTAATGGGTGTGCGCCATCTGCAGAAAATCATGCACGAGCAGTTTGCCTTTCATACAGTTTCATAAAATAACTTCTTAATGCAAAAATAAAACAGTCGGCACCAAAGTGTAGTAACTCTAGTTTACATGAGTGTTATTATCTGTGTGAGTACACTTTCGCTTTTTATGAGACTGATTTTGCAGTCTTTCGCACTTCTAATCAGTCAAATAATCAACATGCCAATTGCTTTGTTTGGCTATCCATGAGTTTTGGAAGGTATATATAGATATTTGGCTTATAAAAACGATAAAATATTTATGAAAACATAGACAAGATAGGTAAGATAATCCTGAAAGTCAAAAGACGCTGTCCTATTGGGCGGAAAAAGCTCGAGGCCGACGGTCTTTGTTGCAATTTTGCTCACAATAAAACCCCAAAACGGTGGGATTAAAGTACTTATGATGTCATATCATGTGATGTCTCAGTATTTGGAATGACCTTTTAGTGTCATTTCCTTTAACTGCCGCGAATAAGTGGGCGTAAACCCATCAGGCAACATATGTAAAAGTGGCAGTAGCGTGAATATATAAGGCCCTAAGGGTTACATATGTCAGTTAGATTATTATTCCAATGCAAATAACTTGGTTAAAAAACGAATTTCAAAACCTCGTGATACTGATAGGTTGAAGGTGAACTGAACTTAACCATTCTAACACTCCCGTCAATGTTTTGGAGGAAACAGTTATGTAAATAGACTGAATTTTTATACTTTTTCAATCACAAACTTCAAAACTGAGTCAGTAATGTAGAGGCTATTTAGTGATGCAGCAACGGAAAGGGCACTCAAATTGAATAGACTTCAGTATAGATCTTTTCACATCAATAAAGCAAAGGTTAAGTGAATTATTTGGGGAACATCAATAAAAGTTCAAATTAATCACTTTATTTCAAACATTTCAAGGTATATAGGCCAAACATTAGTAAAGCTTTCTTTTTCAGGTTTACGGATGGCTTCCAGACATAGTCAATTCAAGCCTTTCCCCCAATCCTCTTGTGAGGTGCTATGGACAGGTATGTTAAGATTCATCTACGTCATCTTAATTTGTTTATTTTTGATGTAATTATAGGAATAAGGGAGCGCACCGTGATTGTACATACTCATGTGCATGTGGCAGAAGTAAATGTAATACCTCCACTGAACAGTTAGGATACCTTACTGCTCGGAAATGATAATCGTTTTTGAACTTGGTTTAGGTGTTATACGCTGCAGAATCATGTTGTTCAGTGCTCACCAATTTGGTGTATGGGCATCGAGTGGATATATAGACTAAGACACAAGATTATCCAATCAAAGCCAAGCCAGTCGAGTTACGAATAAAACCCGTAGACTGGAAGCTGGGACCGCCTAATTGGTTGTAATAAATAATCCTTTTATATTACACATGTCAAAGGAGTGTCACCGAGATAAAGTTATGTTCATCAAAAGCTTTGAGCGTCCAGTAATCAAAAGGATTTGTCGGTCAATCTGATTATGACGGCAAAATATTCACAAGCCTCTTTGCCTTGCCTCTAGTACACAAGTTGTAGATGAAATACAGATACTAGGAACAGATTAGCCCAAAGCAGTCAACAGTTTGCTTGACTCTTAAGCCTTGACTCCTGATTTTACTTCGTTACTACATAGTTGCTGAAACAGCACCATTTATTTCATACCTCCGCAGACTGAAGAGGATTTGGAATTCTTCGGAACCGTGCGCTACTTTCCCAATGTGACTATTGATGGCATCACTTAGTAAGTTTTCCTAGGCTAAGGAGTTTTATTGCGTGTTCCGACTAATAATGACTAGTTATCTTTGGCAATCGTCAATGATTTTATTCTTTTGTAAAGATGTTTGCAATATTTCAGGGACAAAGTGGCCGTCGATTAGACAAGCGAGCAATGTTAGGGAGCCGAACTCGCTGGTTTTTGTCCAACCTCCAAGAGACTAGCCATTTGCTCACCACTGGCAGGTACCTAGCTTTAAAAAATTACTGCCTTGTAGATCAGTAATTTCTATTGAATTAATTTCACGAGTAACAAAAAATAAAGTCTCTTTATCATTAAGATACATGAACTCTCATGCCCAGCTTTGCTGAGCGCTATCAAAACAAAGTTTTCTTAAACAATAAGAATCATTAAGAACTCAGTTAAAAGACTGCACTAGAAAAAATTATCCATGATGATTCCAAGACCGTATTTATTTCACTTCTAGGGCCAGTGTCATATTATTAGGACGAGCGTACTCTGTAATAATGCACGCCATAGCGCACTTTCTATCATGCGCTGTAGTTTGTTTGCATCCAATACTGCAGAATATCGTTCACTGTTACATTCGAAGCGTAAAATCACATGCTTTATGACCGGAATGGGAGTCACAGCTGGATGATTCTAAGTCCGCGCCTGCATCGAAGTACTGACGTGTAAATGCAACTACATTAATTTACAAAGTGTGTATTATATTCAGTCCGGGAAGCCTGGCAAGGTAAATTTATGATAGGTTATAGTTAATCTTAGACACATTGCGTAGAAGCAAAACTGCGCAATGGACATCAGATGGTTCCAGAGCTATCTAAGTAACTAAATGACGTCTTGTTAGCAACCTGTAATTTGCATACAAATCACACCGAGTTGATATCGCACATGGTTTTAAGAAGTGGTGTGCCACTGCACGCTCTGTGGAATAAAACCCACAAAGAAATCGTCCATCATCTTTTCTTATGCTTAGATTTTAGAGTCCAAGCGCCAATGTCCAGTCAGTGAATTACTGAAACGAATGTGAAGATGAAAACAGCATCGTCCAGTAAGGTTGGATCGCTTGCAGTCCGGAATTTAATACAGCCCTCAATTTTATATCTTATGCATCTCATGTTATGCATTGTGTGAAATTAACCACAAATAATACGGCAAATGGGTCAAATTAGACTAAGAACCACCACCTTATAGGGCCAACAAAGCAATTGTGGACAAACTCCGTTGTTGGGGATTGCCCGTGGTGAAGGAAAAACATGATTGGCTCATTTTTATTACTACATAATCCCGGACGGATGGTTGGCGGGGTGGTGTGAAAGCCAGACGAGATGGTATCAGTTAGCGATTAGCAAACACGCGCGCCATAAGTACAATTCTATGGGCGACACGCGAGCCTGTCATTCATTATTGCATGCAAAGTATTTGCTCATAGATTAAATGAATTCTGACCAGCACTTTGTTGATCTTCGACTCCGGAAACATTTTTAACCCGTTCAATTTCTATATTCCCTCATCACTGCACACCTGACCTCGACATCGCCGGTAAATGTTCTCTAACGTTTTGGCAATACTGAGAAGATACGTTTGCTAAAGCACCGGGACTCTCCAGGGTTTTAGGTCATTCCTGATTAGGATCACACGGCTTAACTTAGAGTTCTAGTAGGCATTCAACCTTTCAAAGACGACTTAACTGATGTGGGAGTGCTAGCCTTATCGCGCACAAAATCTGATGATTTTGTTGCATGTTTCAGAGGACAGTTGTATCATTCTGCCGTTTAGAATAGTTATCGTCCTGAGTAGAAATAATGTCAGTTTTGCAATCTTTTTGTATACTTTGTTTCTGATTCAGTGTGATTTACTGTAAAACAAGTCCGCTTCTCGAAGCGTTCTTTTCTGACTAAAACAGTTGCATGCTTTTAGGCAAATAAGTGCATATTTCATAGAAATATTGCTGATTTTGAAAGGTGACGGCTCGAAGAATGACGATTAACAAACATCTTTTTAAAAAGTAAGGGTAGTCATGTTGTAGGTTTGAAATGGATGGAGCTAGCATCTTGTTTAATTCAACTGATTTATCCGAATCACGCAGTGATGAAATGCTAGTGGTCATACAACAGGTTTAACTGTGCGAACCGCAAACAATTCTGCATCCTGATCTGTGGTCGTAGGAGGTTTTCAAAACCATTGCTATCTGAATCAAGCTGGTCTACTTCGTGCCGCGGAATCTGACTTTGTGTAAATGAGCAATTCATCCCTAATCAGCTGGCGATGTTTGTCCGTGGTTATCATAGTATCTTTATAGACAGCGCAGCGGAACATGAAAATAAACCGCGAAATGTAACCACGACCGCTTCAGACGTTGCCGGATGTCTTTTTCTGATTGATTTTAACTAGCTCTTTTGGACTTCATAAACCCCTACATTAAGTTTTAATATTATGTGGCATACTCTCTATTGACATGGTGTGGAAAAATAGGACTGATTACAGTTTCATGGTTTCCACTACTTCTTTTCTTTCATTCAGTCGCGCTTATGTGGTTTTACAAGAGAGAAAATTTGCACTCGAAAGCAAGGTCATAACTGGCAGTTTATCTTTTGACTCTGAGGGTCCCGCTTATGAACTTGTCTTCGATAGACAAGTTATTGCAGTTTCTTGAGCCTTGCTTTTACCAAAAAGCGGCCTATTAGGTTTCTGCCCTGCATTTTTAATAACCCTTTTTGTAATGTTTGTGGCTCGTGAGTACTTCTCCGGTAAACTCTGGTTTTAATAGCAATGTTTGCAAACGGGCACTAGTTTTATTCCTTTAGTGTTAAGTAACAAATCGCTTTCGTTTGGCTCGTTATCCCACTGTATCCACTGAGGTCTGGCCTAGTCCTGTGCCATTCAAAGCCTCAGGGTCAAGGTTGCAGTTCTCCTTTCTCCTTGTGGTTAGGCCTGACGGTTGTGGAGTGCGCTGCACTGCACTTATGCGTTAAGTAAGTCTGGAAATTTTACTCTTTTTCATGAATATGCGCATAGTTCAATGGAAATTCAGGTAGAAATAAGCTTATAAGCCTGTTACAGACGAGACCTTGGTAACATGAAAGAAGCTGGCGGTACACATTCTAACCAAAATTGCAAGACTGACAACTTTCCTGAGGCAAAGCATTCCGGGGGGAAACCACAATAATTGCCTCTCTAAACTTTTCAACCCTCCTGTGACAGTTTTGCTTATCGACCGAAATGTATTTTCTTGGTGAAGATGGAGTCCAGCTACAAGAGGTTATTTGGTCTGCCCGTGCTACTCTTGCTACCATAATAAGCGACTACTTGCAGCTTCTTATGCCATGTATTAATTGTGGGTTTGATGAAATGGATATGTTCCACAGCCTCATGAGCCCACTATACGGTCATGGGGGAACCGCCAATAATGACGAGAAAATTGGGAATAGCGTGGAATCACACATAACCTCATTAAGCAAGATATGGTTGCGAACCGACCCACCCCGAATTATCATTTGCCATAAGTGATCGTTGCCTGATTTAATATTCGAACCTCTGACCTTTTAGGTGGCAGATGTTGATTCCATTGGGCCATTGTTGCAGACAAGAATCGACTAGCAGTGAGAGAGAGAAAAAGAAGCAGAAGGGAGGATGCAAAAGAAACTGAAAGTTTCTTTTGTAATTGCTTTGTTTAAAAATTATCTGACAGGACTTTAAGCAGTACACTTACATGGACATTCATTGTCTAAGGTGGGCCGATCAAATGGCGTCCTCCTGGTTGAACGGAACTGCATAACTCAGTTCTTGCTGACAATTTTTTGAATTACTTGTCCCCAGTTTGCGAAGATGTATGACTGCTGTATACGTTGATAAGACCCTATCTTCAGTTTGTCTATTTCGACATGAGAGGAAAATACTCTATTTTGTGAAATAGGCAAGTGGAGAGTTAGCATTTGATCAAATAAAGAATTAGCACATGTTTTTACTGCATTTGAAA
The DNA here is from genome assembly GCA_008360955.1 of Fasciolopsis buskii. Classification (NCBI taxonomy): domain Eukaryota; kingdom Metazoa; phylum Platyhelminthes; class Trematoda; order Plagiorchiida; family Fasciolidae; genus Fasciolopsis; species Fasciolopsis buskii. Next base: position 123,266 of record LUCM01008805.1, on the reverse strand, counting down.
GTTGCTAAATCAAAGTTAAACTATATTTCTAGAATCGAAGGAAGTGTGTTTTGGGAGTTTGCGGTAAATTTCACTGAGCGGAACTTGGTTAACCGTAGAATGCTTCTGAAAGACAGACCAATAAACACCAAACATTTTTTGGCCAGTTGAATGTAATGGAAACTCGACTACGGAATTGCACTTAAATCACAAGTAGTGCGCATGCGTTACCGAAATCGCTTTATTTATTTAACGCGAGACTTCGAAGTGATGGACTGTGATAACTGGTATGATCTTGATGATGATGTCGATTACCAGTATCATGTGTAAAAGTAAATTTTTGACCAAATCATCATGTTATTTTCAGGTGGTCTTACATCGGTGCACATTTCCTCCTGATTTAACTCAAATTCTGATACCAAGACAACTACGTAGTATGGAAATAAAAACATGATCAATTAGAGCAGTGCCAGATACGTATACCTGATAAGCAGCTGTAGCCGCAAAACCGATCGTATGGTAGCGGGGAAATTTTATCCTAGCATTCATATGTATGCCACTTATTTAATGGCTCGCAGCATGTGACAGAATTCACGCCCACATGTCAGAACCGAATGTATCACGTGCTGCAATGAAAAAACGGTGCGTCACGTGACATGCGATTTGAATTTTTCCGAAATTTGAAAAAGAACAGCGTGCTCGGGAATGCTGGTAATGAGCCGACAGTTCGGCTGCAATAGACTGAGAAAGGTTACCCAAGATGGCGCCTTAGAAAAACTGTTAACCACGATCGATTACTGTTATTGCTATTAATATGAAAATTAAACTGATGATTTCAAACCAATTCTAATCATGCATTTCATTTCCCTTTTTTTCTTTTTGAATTTCAGTGGATATTTTAGCAATCTATACTTCCCATATTTGGTTCAAGTGGCCTACCGATCACCGTTAGTAGCTGTGCAATTTGAAAATCCCAAACGACATGCATTGCTCATGGTCCAATGCCGACTGCTCAACATCCGAAATCCGGGGGAACCACTGAATTTCGAGTTGCTTGTAGATTGATAAAAATAATTTCTGCATTTTTTTGTCATGACCAAATTGGCCTCGTTCGTCTTCGAAAACGCATTTTCCCAGGGACTGGCTATGAAACGCTTGTACATTACAAATTGACAGATTAAGCCACTAAGACCGTCTTACTCTTTTACCAATCTTTACTGCTTGCTAAGTTAGATGTTATAAGAGCTTCGAAGCTGGATTAATTTTTCAGGGTGACACTTTGTTTTTCTACCACAATTCTGTACAAAACCTTTTTTGTAAAGCGGTTTCAATAAAATTTACAAGGAACAAAATAGTGCATATCACTTATGAACTTGCCGTCATTTCCTTTTGCTAGTCTATGAATTATTTCAGAGATAGAATTACTGTAGCCAGTGGTGCAGTCAATCTATACCAATGTTGGTCAATCATTTGGACGAATTGCTGCACATCACTGAAAAAATGGAACAGGCGTACTGACAATATCTGGTAATTGAGTAACGACTTTCGTTACATGAAATCCCAAACCTCTTTGCGAATAGCAACGAATTTGGGATTTATTCTCACGTCCCCGTTTGAGAAGGGTTGGATCTATCGACATTTTCTTACGACGGAGACCTCATTCATTTGCCAAAATGGAAGTATAAATATGATTTTTTTTCAAACATTATATATTACAGCAGGATAGATGCGTGTTTCATTGGAGTGACTAAAAATTACCGCGGACAAAAGGTTTTTTAGTTACGAACTTCAAAATAAATGTAGCATGTCGGCAGAGCAACCGTAGCCCAAACCATTCCTCTAGTGAAAATCCGATGACAAACTGTTTACTCAAACGGTGATTCCAATTGGCGATTTCAATTTTATTTTACGATTGACCTCAAAATGCATACACTGCTTACGGTTGCTTATCGGAGGTGCGTGGGAGTTGATTTTTCTATGCTTGTCTGACTACGCTTCAGATTTCATCTTTCACGCACAAATCTCATGTCATCCTGTCAATCTTACACTCGGGGGGCACCGGACTCGAATTTCGTTCTTACTAGAGCTCGACAATGATGCGTATCTCCCATCGCGTCCAGGATTTGAATCGGAGCCTTCTAAATAGAGGGCATGCATGATACAACTGCGTCACCAGCTCCCATCCAGTCTAATCAGAATAACCGAAGTAAGCTTGTTCAGACGTCCTTCTTAATGACAACCAGAAATGTCTGAGTGCATCAAAGGTAAACACGATGTGTCCCATTGTCTTCAGTTAGATGTCTCCCATCAAGTCATATCTTCCCGCACAAGATCACCATGTCCCTTGAATTTGATATTCACATATAGCTCACAACTACTTGCAAGTAGATTTAGGGATTGATGTGTGTATGGTGACATTGAGAACGTTATCAGAATGAATTTAATTCAACAATTCTGACTAGACTGGATGGGAGCTGGTGGCTCAATGACATCACACAGGTCCTCCATTCGAAAAGCCGGGGTTCAAATTCTAACTTCCTTGTGACCTCTAATGTGAACGAAACTCGAATCTGGCATTTCCCGAGTTTAAGATAGACCAAATGACCTAAGGTTTGCGCATGAAAGGCGTTATCCAAAAGGCAGTCATTCAAGCATAGATATCTCAAAAGTGTTAGCTGAACAGTACCTCGACACTCAAAACAAATTTATATATGCACAATTCTGCTTAGAGATTGAGTGTCACCGAGAACATTGCGATGGACGAAACCAATGAGCAATAAAGAAAAAAGAAAGAACTAATGTGCAGAGTCTAACCACACATGTTAACCCATTTCCCCCGTTAATTCCGATTTGGATCAAATATATTCGGAATTCACTAACTGAATGTAATTCATTCAAAAAGCCTCGCCATAGATAATGTAATTTCTCTATTCGGCTGTCCACGAAATCGACCATCCATCGGGATCTGTGACTCCTCTGTTATCTGTACACTACAGGAATGCCCAAACCGAAGTAGACTGTTGACTTAGGTGGCCGTAACTCGAACCGTTGACCAAATGGTCTAACCCGCAAGGCTGCTGGGCAATCTGAAAGTCAAATAATCCACTGGGGACCAATGACCGAATGCTTAGTTCATGCAACCTTTGGGTTTAAAATTCCCGAATTTTCACCACATTACTTCGCCACAAATGCGCGCGAGCATGCAGTCGCCGTATGCTTTATACACCGCCCTTGGTTAGTTTGAAATCAGGACCTAATCATCTTCCCTAGATTGATTATCAATAATCAATTCGCATTTGTGTATTCGCCTTCGTACCTAGCTTTTTAGTGGGAACACCTGAGCCACGATAATCTAGTAGCAGCATTTCTTTCTCAGAGTATTTCGAAAGACCTTCACGAAAAGCCTGAGATACCACCTTTCTACGACCATGCTCAGGCATTTGGAAGGAAATTAAAGCAAGCTTTTATTTTCACAAGTATGGTTGAACTTATTGAATGAAAATAGCGGACGTAGTGGGACAGGATTCTGCGTGTTTTTAATGCTTAACTTATTCGAATCCATGGAAAGACGGCGCTGCTATTTCATTCTCCCGGGGCAAATGGGTCATCCGGATATATCCTTTCTCCCCCCCCCTTCGGTACGGAACGACGCCAGGTCAAGCAGCCGGCAAGGTGGCTTTTCATCAAATCCGCGTACTCAAACATCTGACGACCCAGTTAATCTCCCCCATTTGACGATCTTGAAGTGGTAGCAAGTTGGTTTGTGAAAATAGTTCACTTACTGGGAGTAACATACTTTATCATACATTGAGAATCATCACGATCATCATCATCGGTTATTGTGCAGTGATGAACAACAGTCCTAGCTCCACTGGCCGCTGCTTTTCTCACCATGTTACACGCTGTTTTAGAAAAAAATGAATGTTTGATATGGATAAGGAGTTGACCTATAGAAGGCCAGAAAATGCAAGAATACCGTAGTGAACAACAACAAAAGAAACACAAAGTCTATTTGTACAAACGTACTTTCAGATAATCTGATTCGACAGAAAGCGACAATGCGATGACCACGTTTTACTGTCCGTTGTCGTATCCTTCGTTGTATCCAGTCATCTGGTTGACGGGTCTATCTGATAGCAACCATGCAGACGTGAGACATCTAGTTTACCTAAGTTTGCGGTGTATTTTCTCACTTCATGCTGTTATCTCATCCGTCGACCTCCATACGGCATGCACTGAAAACCAAGGGGATCAAATAATAAAAGGAACTAAATGAGACAACCACGTCGACCCACTGGAGGCTCCCGATGCGAGGGAATCACCTTCAGGAAAGGACCCACAAAGCTTTGATCCGCCTCAATGATGGTAATAGAATTCTTACTTGGTAGAATACCATTCGTCATCCAAACGAATCCCAGCAAGTTTTGATGATTGGCATTGAAACACAAACTGCATGTACCAGTTAGGTGGAGATTTTTCGAAATTAATATCCTCAGTTGATGACTGGATCACGCAGTTTTCCCGAAGTTCTTTAGGCCTTTTATCTTTCTTTTATCTCTTTTCCCCGTTGTTATTGAAGCCACAATGTACATCATATTACAGGTGGGTTGCCGCCCTAGGGGGGGGGGGTGAGTAGACGGTGGTGGGAGGATTCGAACATGTGATCTTCAGGTTGAGACCACATGACGTTGGTCACTTCGGCATCATGTAAAGGAAAATACAAGATAGCTAACCCGCAGGAAGAAAAGAAATTCTTCCTCGTTGTTGTTTTATCTAGAACACCGCATGAGATGCTTAACTGTTTGGAAATTTATTGTTTGTTTAGAATACTTACTAGCCTAATGTTTGTAGTATTTCAGGAGCTTGATACATTCGACAGCAAACTGGCATAAGGACCTGCGATGAGTGCTCGTTTGATTGACATCAATTGGACGCATTCCGACCTATCGCAAAGAGCCATTTGTGTTCGCGATCCCTGACCCGAGAGTGCCACATGAAACGCTGGGAGAACACATATAACAAAGACCACAGTGATGGATCAAAGCTATCAGCCGAATACAGGAAGTGATAACAATGCATAGCAATTCGAAACTTTGTTAATTCACTAGGGCTATTCGGGAACGAGGACTGCGATCCGTTAGAGAAAGTCAATAGCTTTGATTATCTCGGACGTCTGATTACAACTGGCAAAGGTATTGAGGAGGAGATCACCTCAAAAATTTCGAAAACCAGAGCAGCTTTCGTAAACATGTGACACTTTTGGTGCTACTATGACTTTACCTTTCTCAAAAGGAAAAGATTATGGTGCTCTTCTGTACGATTGTGAAACTTGACCCCTATCCCTCGCGTTTAGGAGGCCCGGAGACTTCAGTATTTGACCACCAGTGCCCCCGAAGCAGAACTTCAGTTGGATGGGAAAGTCGGATGAGCCATGACGAGGTTTGTTAGGAGCAAACGGTCGTCCGCTCACCATCGCGTGTCTGTCCTTAGTCTGTTTGGTTACGTCTGTATTGCATATAGTAGGCAAAGTCGGAAGAAACGAAACAACGGTCAGACTAAATGAATCGACCTAGAGGTATAAGGAATTTAGCTTCGGTTTTGTCCTCGGTTGGTGCTCTCCGCCTTCATGGTTGTGATCCAAGAAATGCGCACTGCCGTCGGTTGGAGTGGCTGAGAGATACGGCTCGGAACCGAAGTCCGTGGCGTTAATGCTGTGTGGTCTGTGTGCGAAACTCGTACCCTGTTTAAACTCACCGAAAAAAGCAAAAAATGCGTGCTGGGAAATTAAAAAAGACAACGTTTTTCATCTTGTTTTTTTTAGTTGGTGCCCCTTCTTATCCATTTCGCAAGTAGTTTTATTTACTTTTTGTTCCACTGGCTCTATGGTTGTTTTGAAGCCGATGTAATATATATCTGTGTGCATATACATATACCTATATATATATATATATATATATATATATATATATCATGACCAAGGTAACCGTTCAGTGTGGCCTCATCTGTGGAACCCTAACGCTGTGGGCAACTTCACAGGTGTGATTGGCACGACGGAGTTTTTAACACGACATATACTATGATATGAGCTGTCCGAGAATAACGCGAAGTTATCTGAAAATAGCCGGCAACCATTTGATTACTGATTCTCTCAATACAAGTACCGCAGCAGTGATATTTCAATTGGTGAACCTAGTGAAATTTGTTGTGGTACGATTTTTCCCCCGTTGGAAATGATGTCGGACAAATCACATTATAGGTCCCATTAGAATGCTTATTGTGCATGCCATTCATGCTATTACAATTTACAAAAAAACAACCGTACCATTGCATCCAGGTTTGAAATTACAATGATGGCGGATTTGTTCTAAATTAAGTGTGAACTTTGTCTTGTCCACCGCTCCGGAACTGAGACATGGACCCCGGGAAGAACGTCTGTGACTCAAATGCCTTTAACATCATTTTTCAGCAAGGGGCCACGGCCATCTAAGGGCTGCCAAGTGGGGACGTTGATCGGCGGTGGGAGGATTCGAACTCGCAACCTTCACGTCCGAACGCCACGACCTCATCCGTTTGGTTACCGCAGGCCTGCAAGATCCGGTGACGTATGTGGACGCCTCATCATGTAAGGGTGATGTTCAATAAGACGTTTAAAATCAGCCCAATCAAAGAAGTGGTTAAGTCATTCGGCTCATAATCGTTCGTCTTTGGTTAGCATCCCAGTTTCGATGCGATGAGTATGTACTGCTGCTCACTTCTAACAGTCCAGATAAAACACTTGTACAGTGATTTCATGATTTTCACTGACACAGAAGTTGACGCTGCATGATGCATCATTCGGAGAATCAAATCAAGTTAACTACTACTGGAAACTCAAAATTTCGTCTTGCACAAATCCAATGACTCTATACTGATTTTCGATCCACAATCTCTTCAACAACTTAGCTAGTATAAATGTCAATTTCTGAAAGAATTTTTTCATGAAATAATTTACCACGTGATGTCACCGCTCAACTCCGGACTTAGAAATCATGGAAGCACCGTACAGCTGTTTCATCCTTGTTAGGAATTACCAGCTAAGCTCTGTAAGTCATGTCCAAAACGTTCGCCGCACTTAGGCTACCTGCAGAGAAGTCATCTATGAGTAGGAGTCGATCGCTTGAGCTAGCGGACAGTAACCGTGCAAATCAGTGACGGATGGATGAAACATCATCATTTGAAGTTGAACAAACCGTTCAGAGCCTGCCCTGTAGCGTAATGGCTAAGGCGTTCGACTCAGAATCGTTCGTCCTTGTTCGGGTTCGCGTCCCAGTTCGGGCGCGGTGGATATGCACTGCTGATGATTCCTAACAAGGATGAGACAGCTGTACAGTGCTTCCATGGTTTCTTAACGGTTAGATATCACGTGGTGAACTATTTCATGAAAAATTCAATTTCCTAATATTAACACATACGGAGTTTCTTTTCAGCTGGAAATTTTCACATGTTTATTCATCAGTTCACTGTTTTTTGGAACTTTCTGATGTTGCTGATTCAGTTGTCCAACTGACCACGCTATTCACCCTTTAATAGCAGATTAGATATTTGCGTTTGTTTAAAGTTGACGTATTCGCCTGTGCTCACCCTAACCCTCGATTAATTCTACTAATCTATTGCAGAAAACATACGATTGAATAAACTACATTAGTCCATGCAAAAAGAATTGCATACAAGTTGGTTGTGAATAACAACGCATTTGATAATCTGTTCAAGTATGAGAAACCATTCAAATCAATGTGTTCGGAAACGTTTTTGAACCGATTCCTCAAAGATGTCTGATCAGTTAGCTACCCTTTTATCTACATAAGGAAAACATTGCACTGTAATTAGATGCCTGTCTGTTTCTAAAAACGAACACCTTAAACGTCAGCTGTTTTGATTGTTTTAAGATTGTTTGGTCTCTGATTTGAAATGGAGAAAAATGATTGGGAACGGAAATTACCGGTCATCGGATCCTAACGGGATCAGAGCATCGTGTTCTGTTGATGTTACCCTATAACTGTGGTCTTCAAACTAGATAATCAAGGTTTATGCGTCTTAAAGAATTCCTTATTCTGATTTGGGAAACTTAGCGGTACAAATCACCCAGAGAAGCCATGCAGAGTGACGAAAGATCGATGACACAATGTGGATAGTCTGAATATTAAAATCTAGCGTTTCATTTTTTCCTCTCCCACCAGAATCTCATTTGAATCGTTAAGAGCGTGAATAGAAGATAAGTCCGTTTGGGAATCACATAGTTATTCTCCATTTCATCTAATCACGTTTCGAACAATCCAAATGAGATTCTAGTAAGAAACTTAAAAAGTGCACTAGTATAGGTTTGATTGAATAGGAGAGTACCGAGTGTGAGTATTTGACTAGCGGCAATAACGGCTAAAACTGTAGTGTTCTTCCGGGGATATTTTGGTTATTCATCCGTATGGAGAGCATACTAGTGTTTCGTTTCTTCTTCATCTCGCATTGCTTTCTTATTTAGAAACACAAGTTGACGAACAAGCTCGTTTCCACTAGCTTGTATACATGTCATTACTTTATGCAGGCACCCGGAAAGCCTGCACCATACTCACGATGTTGTTCGTCTGTGGTGAGTATGAAAGCACCACATCTCTGGGTAACTTAATTGTTCCCGTGTTCAACCTTCCAGGGTGGTGCTCACGGATGCGTTCAGACAAACGCCTGGTCGTGCGGCTGAGGTGCACTGCCCCCACAAGAACATGTGGATAAATTAACAGAAAACGAGGCTGCAGAATCAGGAACAATGTCCTTCAACCGTAATGATATCAAGGGGACGGGACTGGAACATGAGTCGAAGCTGGCTGCGTAAAATTTCTTATTGATAGCGCCAGTCAGTCTTCTTCTTAGTATCTTTGCTATTATGTTACCTTTCAGTGGTGCAGATATGTATGCTAGCTTTTTTTTCCACCACCGCCCTTCTGGGAGCTTTCTTTTCTGTCTCCGTTAGCTTACCAACTAATCAACTTGAGAAGCCCGTTTTCGATGAATACTCTTCTCACCCTTCAACGTACTGCCTCAACAATATCTTCCACGCATATTCTTTATGCGTGTGTGTACTGATCTTCGAAACGAGCCGTCTTCTCGACGATCTAATTGTATGTTCCGGAATACTACTATATTGTTCAACGCCATCTGTTGTGAATTTCATCACTAGCACAGTCTAAGCACATTGTAGACGTGACAAGCTATTCGGGACTTGTATAAGGTCAACAAGCTAGGCTCGCAAAATATCATGTCCTGAGCATAACGAAAGCTGTCGCGATTCGACTTCACCAATCCTCCATTATGCGCTCAAAATCAATTTGTGGTTTCTGTTCAACTCCCCGGGCTCACCCTCCCTTCCCCTTCTCCAATATAAACCCCTGACGCAACACATCCATTTATTTTCAGGTTATGCACGGAACACCATCAATTCCTTCCCACCCACGTTTTTTCAATCTAACTAATTTAATCCCCTTAAAATTCCTCCTAATATATTGTGATATAATGGCATGAGTATGAATAACTAAAAACAGGCTGACTATTATTTACCAATATTCTCATGTTGCTTAAGTATGCATGTATAATACTAGTCAATGATCATAATAGTTAATCGAGTGATTACAAGTCAGCGAACTATTTGACAATCACAAAATTAATAAGATCAGGTGAAAGCAGAAATTAAGCAGAACGTTAGAGTTTACGTTAACATAACGCACACACAAGCAATGATCAAGCCATAAAAAACTGTTTCAGCTTGGTACATTCCGCCGGGAATTAACTTCACTCTCTTCTATAGCGATCTGTTGGCTATGGTTTGCATTTTGGAAACGATACACTTCTCATTTCGTTTGCAAATGAAATAAAAAGGAAAAGTTAAACAATTTTCGCCGCAGCTTAAAGTACCAACATGTTTTTCATGGGTCAAATTTGTTCTTGGCAGACTTGTCGAACTTTTATCTACCTATGCCGTAGAGTGAGTCTGAACTGTGTGTATGATACTGAACAAGAGTGTCAATAGTCTGTGTGTGCATCGATCTGTCAGTCCAATAAATTCAAGAACCTATTTGGTTTGGATAAGCTCCAATTCTACTAGTCGCTGTTTTAATTGGTCGCATTGATCCGAATTGCCATATGTTCTGTTCCCCTAATCCCTTTGATCTTGGATTCACTCTGAATCAAGGATAGTACTACTATCAGCTAAAGGAGGTAGGTTACTATAAAGTGTAGAATCAGTCGATGGGGTTTACAATAACCCCATGCTAGTGAGAAACCTTGAAGAATTGGGGGTCATGGTTTTGCCTTTATAAACGATCCGCTTAGACCTATTAGATTCATCAGTCTAACTCAGTTATTCAATCTGGCCGTTTCATGCTGCCGAATGCAATTGTCATTTTCAATCCCAACTAGTTTACCCAACAAATGGTTGCCATGCCGGCTTACATCATACATTAGATATATTCTAAAACGGTTGTCACGTGGACTGACTAATCCATTATATCAAACTTGAGTGGCTGGATCATGCTACGGACCTCATTGTTAATACACACTGCTCAATTTACAAACCATTTCGATTGGCTATTGATTATTAAAAATACCAAATAATGAAATTAATGTTTATTTTCACTCAGACGATACATTTATGTTTTCCCCAAGGAGAATAACTGATTGGGGACAAAATTGAGAGATTGGAATCAATCAATGTTGATTGCAGAAATGAATAAAACAACAAAAAATTCCAATTGCCCTTTTGGAATGACATTTCACATGTCGATTAACAGTTCCGCAGTTATATGATAACCGTTCCCAATTGTTTTGCGTAATTCGTCCAATTTTTGTGTTTCTTCTGTTGAACAGAAAGACAAAACATGCAGAATTTCAACGGAAAAGGATAAAGAAAAGTTTTATGATTAATAAAAAAGAAGCAATGGGACTGAAAAAGATGAGGTGTCAATTTGTTTTTATTCTCTTCGACAAATCATACATACATACATACATACATACATACATGCATACGTACATATATGCATACACACATACATGCAACAAATCCATACACACCACTCTCGTGAATGTATTGAGTTTCAAAAACGGAAGAACATGCTCTTGTATCGAATTGATTTTATCGTGTTCTCGTGATCTGATTATCAGTAAAAACGATTCTACGGACGCTCGTTTGATCATCTTGGTCATTTCTGTCTTATCCCAAATGAATTAAACTGAATTGAAGGTCGCCGATTCATGGTGGATTCTTTTGTCGATTTTCGATCAAATATCCGACTAGGATTTTATAGTCTATTGAAACCAATACGTAAGGTTCACATAAGTGAACTTGCGAATTCTAAATTAACAAACAAAATCCATGGAGGAGAAATTATGGTTGCACTTCGACAACAAATTCTCTGAAGATTGGATAATCACTTAAATAATAAAATGGAAAACAGAGTATGCACGCAATGACAATGACTATTTCATATATTCCTACCAGTATATATATATACTGTTATTAATTTATATGTACGTACAATCTGATTTTACTCACCTCGGGCACAATATTGTTCATAACTATCCCAGTTGGGCCACTGATTAATGGAGATTGCCCCGGGGTTTTCAACTGCACGCCATTTCCACGGTTCATTTTGACAAACGACTAATGGGACACCACCGAACCGTTGAACTAAACATTCTAATTCAGGCAGATATTTGGTTTCGTATAGATCTTTGAACGATACGTGCAAACTGGTAATCTCGATGATTGGATATCCTGAAGGAATTGAAAATAGATATGAATTGTCCGTAGTCGTTTTGGTTGATCATTGTTGTAACCAACAAGAGTGTCTTCCGTTAAACAAGCTGGCGAGGTTTAGTAATGAACAGACTGGAGTAAAAGAAAACTGTTCTAGGCCCCTCCATAAGGAGCCATTATTCAACCAACACCCAAATAGTTTGATATTCCACAGGAGGTATTAAAGCATAATAAAGTGGATCTGGGATAGTCATTCGATGATTTGGGGTTACTAAGGTTCAGATATATTTCTAAATGAGCTGTTTCCAAAAATAAGTTGCACAAGTTCACTCCTGGTTTGGCGATCGTAGTACTAGCAATGATATTAGCAAAGATTCCTTGGTAAAAGGACTCTGAAATTATTTAGACTTGCAATAATTCGCAATTGCTCGTACCACAGGAGGAGATTTTTCCTTGGGAACCTTAACTGGAACTTTTGACTCAAAATTATCAACTAAAAAGCAGTTGGACGTGAATCTAGCACGGAAACTCAGAGAAAATGCACGCTCAGTACAGCTCAATCTGGAGGAAGCAACGGGTGGCGAGGTCTTGATTATCCTGAGCGACAACCAATGACGTGCGGAATTCATTTGGTTTCTATTATTCGTTGAGGTTTTTAGATGGGCATCGTTATCTTTTGCTTCCTTTTTATTAATGAAATAACAATGCACGTCATTTTTCAGGAAAGGGGTCTGCGGCCAGCAGAGGATTGCCAAGTGGCGAAGTTGACCGGCGGTGGGAGGGTTCGAACCCGTGACCTTCATGTCCAAGCGCCACAGCCTTATCCACTTGGCCATCGCCGGCCACGCCGAACCAAAGCCTCTAGTTCTATCACGAAAACCAGGACACTATTTCATCCGCCAACTATTCAATAATCTTCATGGCGTGACTAAATATTAAGCTCGAGAGGAGGGATCCTGTGGGTTTTTCTGGGTTATGGAGGCTCGTGAAATATCGCCGTGTGTCAAAGGGCAGTCTCTTGGTGATTAGTGCATACAGCACTATGTAGGTATGAATATATGTAGTATCAACTTGAAAAAGGAAAGCTTCTCAAATTTTTCTCGAATTCATTGAGTCAAATTTGAGAAAAAGCATCATACTATTTGAATATGAAGAGCTGAGCAAATTGTATTCGGAAAATGTTGAGGAAAGATGATCGATGTTGGAGTAACTGCAGCTTAACTTCCAAGTCATTCAGCTACAAATTGGGGGAAGAATGGTTGGTATGATTTATAACCAATGAGCAGGACACTTGAGAAGATGAATTAATAAAGTGGATACCTTGTATCACAATGACGTACTCCGTAGAGTCTGAACGGTTTGACTACTCGTCATTTGTCGTCAACAGGATTCCAAGACTAGGGTGGTGTCACTTTGAAAAATGAAGGAACGTAAAATTTCCAGCTGGCGACACAAGATATTCTACTGATTGTGCAAAGAAGTAAGCTGATATCACCATGGGTGAAATAATTAGAATGCTAAATGCTTAAGGTTATAAGACACAAAATACTAGAAATGACAGTGGGATGGTGACTTTCAGTTTAGTGAGCCAACAAATGGAGTGTCCGTGATCAGCTGGGAAAAGAAAAACAAGATGTCTGATCGTTAGTGGGCGAAGAAAATCTACGTTTGATAACGCGTTTATAGACAAGATGCCAAAACTAGGCCATTTCACTAAATTTCTCTGTTCTTTTGTTGACTACATGGAATCATCCATCTGCACGATGATCACGAGAAACAGCTCAAACAAAACCCGAATAATGTTGTGTGCAACAAAACCTTGCGTTCGGTTGCCTGCTATAAGAACAATTCGAAGTAATAGTTATACGAAATATATCAGCTATCACTGAATTTCTCACCCGAAACATTCGTGAAAATATTTTGCAAAGGCTAAATAAGTGCACAGTGTACTGAAAGTTTTTATTAAAATTAATCAAACAAATTTTCCATTGAAGCCAAGCCGATGGAATGGACAAATCATGAAATGACCTCACTCAGCCAGCTTTCTTGTACGAACTGCCCCTCGAGGAGCAATCATTTTTGTTTTTAAAGTTGGGCGGTTGGACTTGGTGAGTTCAACGGGAAAAAAGACTTCGCTTCTGGAAATAAACACATTACACACACGCCCGGAAGAAGTTATGCCATCACGTTTTCATATCGTCATGGACGTAATTCTGCCAAAAGATTTCCACTGGGTTTTAGTACTTCAGTAATCGATCTATACGCATATACGCTTGAAAACACGCAAGATTCAAACCCAACGATGTGCGAATAAAAATACAAAAAGAGAATTAACCAGCAGAAAACAATTGATCGAAAAAACGCAACTGTACATAGTCTGAGGGGCTATGGTTGTTTACCGTTTATTTTTGAGAAAGGCGAGTGCCGCAGACGGGTTGAACGCAGCTTCGTTGTTTCCTAATCTTGCACAGTAAGTGTAAAAAATAGCACGAAAAGACAGACGATTGACAGGTACACGCAATACTTGTCCACGACACCGAATGCGACGTGGAGCGGTTATCTCAGTCACAGAACGACTGTCTTCATCAAACAAACAACGATGCACCTCGTCATTGCTCACCCGATGTTCCCAACGGATACCAGCAATGCTTCGGAGACATCGGGATCGAAACCAGACAGTTGCCGGGCATCCTCAACGCAGATAGACCAAGTCTCCCAAACGTAAATAAGAACACTACGAAGTGTGGCACTGTACACCGTCCCCTTGAGGGAAAGCCAGATATCGCGGAGACGACACAAGTGTTGCAGATTTGCGAGGATTGCTCTGGTTTTCGCAACTCGTGATGTGGTCTTTTCTCCAACACCTATACCAGATGCAATGAGGCTCCCGAGGGACATGAACCTATTGTCTACTTCTAACCAGCAACCACAAAGGGTGAGTATAGGCATAGGTTCCGATTAGTCTTGAAGAAGTATCTTTAAATTTGAAGGTGCGGTTTCGTGATAGCTCAATCGCCAACTGGTGGAATGCGTGTTGAATTGCTTGTGCATTGCCGGTCGGCAAAGCGATATATATATTGTTGTCCCATTTTCAAAAACGACTTGCGCATTGACCGTTCCAAGCATAGGGATATTAGCCTAGTCCCGACAGCGTCGAAGGTGCTTTCGTCGGTCATTCTTTGCAGATAGCATAACAGGCGTGAAGAAAAATCTCGTGAGGAAAGGACGAGATTTCGTGCTCATCACAATCTGACAGCTGTTAGAGCACCGTTTCACTTTCTAAAGGCCAACGATCATCGTGTTCTTGGACATTCGCGCAGCCCTTGATTCTGTTGATAGGTCAACACACGGCACTGTTTGCTGCAAAATGGAGTATCCTAGGAGTATGTGTCGATACTCAAGGAGATGCAATGCAGTGCATCAGGTCGCCTTGGAGTTTGTGGTCAGTACTGCCACCCTTTGTCGTTTCTAGAGATGTCAAGTACCCACATTTCTTTTCGAATTTATCATAGAGGTTGTTCCATAGAATGCTTCCTCCGGTCTTTTGATTGGTTGGGTTGAACTCCTCCCAGGGGACAGAGATTTTCACCTCGAGTATGCCGATGATATCGCTTTGCCGACCGGCAATGCACAAGCAATTCAACACGCATTCCACCAGTTGGCGATTGAGCTATCACGAAACCGCACCTTCAAATTTAAAGATACTTCTTCAAGACTAATCGGAACCTATGCCTATACTCACCCTTTGTGGTTGCTGGTTAGAAGTAGACAATAGGTTCATGTCCCTCGGGAGCCTCATTGCATCTGGTATAGGTGTTGGAGAAAAGACCACATCACGAGTTGCGAAAACCAGAGCAATCCTCGCAAATCTGCAACACTTGTGTCGTCTCCGCGATATCTGGCTTTCCCTCAAGGGGACGGTGTACAGTGCCACACTTCGTAGTGTTCTTATTTACGTTTGGGAGACTTGGTCTATCTGCGTTGAGGATGCCCGGCAACTGTCTGGTTTCGATCCCGATGTCTCCGAAGCATTGCTGGTATCCGTTGGGAACATCGGGTGAGCAATGACGAGGTGCATCGTTGTTTGTTTGATGAAGACAGTCGTTCTGTGACTGAGATAACCGCTCCACGTCGCATTCGGTGTCGTGGACAAGTATTGCGTGTACCTGTCAATCGTCTGTCTTTTCGTGCTATTTTTTACACTTATTGTGCACGGCTGGAAGAGGCATTTATGCAACAAATTTTTTACTTGTCGTGGTCGTTTGATGACGTTAGTTTCGTTTGTGTTCGGTTCTGTTTTTTCCGTCTTTTTATATGTTTTTATTTATTTATTTATTCATTGACAGCCTGTCTTAGTTTGGATCGAAACGTCACAGTCAAGATTCTAACTCATTGCACGATTTCCTAACTTTGAGCTATGTACTTATATGATTAACTTGAGGATGTTCGCACTTAGTGTATGCTAAGGCCTATTAAAATTCGTTTATCGTAAATTACATTAATTTCGTCTTATACTAGTCACGTTCAATCTTGCGCTTGTAAAATATGCGTGTTTCATGCTTATATATATTAAACGTATATTAGTCTTTCGGATAGCACTTGTAAATGGGATCCGCGATTGCCAATATATCACCATCTTCTCGTTCCAGCCTGAAATTAGCGAGGTTCAACTCACTTGCCTGCCAACTTCCCCACTTGGCAACCCTTTGTTGGTTGCGTTCCCCCTTTCGAAAATCACATTCATTGCTGTTTCATTAATAAAGGAATTAGAAAACAAAAGACGAAAAGAAATTTTGCAATAATAAGGGATAACATGTGGACGGGTTTACACGCTTCAACTCATTAGCACACACGAACTATGGGCTCTTGTTTGGTTTTACGCTATTCTGCGCTCAAACCTCTTGAGTAATCATTCAAGTTCACCTAGTCAATGGGCCCAAAATGTTATGGAGTACGGTGGTCTCACGACAGCAGTTAGCTGAGTATGTAGACAAAAATAATTCCATCTTCAGTGATATATTTATTATAAATAAAATAAGGCTACAATTTTCCGATCAGCATCATGTAATAAGGGTTTAAAACATCAAATGAAATCATTGGTATGTTTGATTGTTATCAATTGTCCCGTGATTGATGATCCAGGGTCGCGATCAAAATAATTATTCATTGTTTTGTGACACTGAATAAGTCATGACATCCGTTGTGAAATTCTTCAGTCTGTTCTTCCGATAGCGCAAGTAAGGACGTCTTAAGTCAGTGGGAACGGAAACATTTTGCATGAGAAGGTCATCTAAAATCCACCCCTACTATACTTGGATAACTCTCCATATCATAAGCTGACAAGATGGTTAGCAGACATTTTAGATCCCTTTCACAAAACTGTGCCATCGCTTTGCATAAAAGGCTCTTTCAAACTTGCGAGTATACTATAACATACTTCCTCGACTTCCCGCAAGATGTTCATCATCCATGTGGATTCTCATTTTGCGAATGTGTCTCTTCACGAAACAGTTATATCCCTTCATCAAGCATTTCATTTCATATTCATGTTGACAGTTTGCGAGAATGTTTTGTATTATTTGCTTGTAATATCCGATTTGATTTCGAAGGAGCTGCACACACACAAATCGACGGTGTACCAGTTGGGAGCACATTAAGCCTATCACCGGCAAATTTGATTGTATCCATGATAAAAATGAAGCTGAATGATTGTTGATAAACGCCCTATAAATTTGGTCAATATTTTGAACCATTTTATTTCTACTCATTACAGTCTTTATCAAACTCATGAGGAGATCGAATAGGACCGTAAATCGTTCCATCCACAATAAAACCGCACAGAGCGGTCAGTACTTGCTTTTGGTAAGTTTTACATCGAATGCATAAAGTCGCGGATTAGTAAAGACTTTGTCATCACGCAAGGAATATTTGCACGCCCGACGCCTTCCCAGAAGAAGAAAGATTTCGACTCGTAACACTCATTTGCAATCGTTAGTCAGAGTAATTCATTGACATCCTTGGGCGATAAAAAGTGAATAGTGGCTCAGTCTGTAAAGCAACAAAGAAAGTGTTATGCATCACATTGGCCTTCGAGAGAGAACGTACTCACAAAAATATGCGTCACAAACTTAGTTCAGTCATGAACCGTACAGTCCCGGCCGCAGAAATTCACCTGTTACCAACCACAAGAATGACCATTCTGAACCAACGTGGATCTAGTCGGATTTCACAATCTGCCTCACATCCAGTTTATCAGTTCACTTGCGATTGCGACGAAACTTACATCAGCGAAACAGACAGTAGAATTTCACAACGGATGTCAGAACGTATTCAGTGCCACAAAACAATGAATAATTATCTTGATTGTGGCCCGGGATCATCAATCACGGGACATTTGATAACAATCAAACACACCAATGATTTCATTTGATGTTTTAAACCCTTATTACATGATGCTGATCGGAGAATTGCAGCCTTCAGCCCTGCAACGCTAATCCGATTACTCAAACTAACTCTGTTCACAAAGGATATCAACCCAGACTCTGCATTTGCAATGAGATGGCATCAGTTGTTTGTTGTACTGAATTCTACCCCTGTGTCCGCTCACGGCAGTTCCTAACAGAATATTATAAAATACTCAGATTGTTTTACGTAAGTGGATGAAAGGGCTAACAAGTAGTGTTACCATCCCGCATTCTCCACCATACAGTTGGAAGAAAGCTCCCAAAATTTGATGCATTTTACGAAAAGTAGATGATTGTTACTGAAAACTTTGTCAGTAGGCAGAGTGGAAATGCGTGGATTGCGGGGTTGGTGCCGGTGATGCGTTGCCCAAGATCGCTTGCGCCTAGAACGGGAAGAGAATAATGTTCTCTCCTTTGCGCGACAGCGCAGAAGGTTGAATAAATAAAAAAACGTACCTTTGTGACTCATGTCGTTCTTCTGCAATGGGACCAAAATGATGTCAACTTGTCCAAGGAAATCCGGTTGACGGAATGGGTGATCACTTTCCAGCCATCGTCTTGTCAAAGTTGGATTGGAAAATTTCATCACACCGACACACACTCGATCGTCCCAGTCGCCTTCTACTTTCTGAATCTGGAGGTGTTTAGATTTTTTAGACCAGAGAATGAGGATGAGATGTCTGTATTATTGTAACTCAGTAAGAATATGGAAGCATTAAGACAAAACAGATTTCATGCCTTCTTCTTTTATGCACCTCGCAGTGAGATTCAACATGCTTGTACAAGTTGAGAAAGAGCTACTATTATTCTCCAGAAACTTCTCAACGAAATCCAATCTTTTTGGTCAAGTTAACTGAGAATAACAACAGAGGCAGAAGCTAGAAGGTAACTGGGGTTTTTCCCCAATCCGTGCACTCCGGAGTTCGTGTAGTCGCATCAGGCTTCGTTTAGCACCCGTGGACTGGGTTGAAACGATTACCCACTCGCTTGTTGATTGCTCTGGTTTAACGAATATCATGCTGAACTATCAGCTCACGTGATCAGATTTGAAAATTCACTCGCGATGTACCATAATACGGAATGGTTTGTCTAAAGCTTTCATTCTAACCCAAGTCCAGGTTAGCTAACCGCAACCAAAGGCTATTTATGGGTACACAAATGCTGTCAAAATGACGAATAAGCCTAGAAAACACCTATTGATGGATGCGAAAAAGCATAAATTCCTTTGTTTGCTTTCAAAATGTGGCTGTTTATCAATCGGAGTGGATGTTTATCGGTTGACAAAACCGAATTAAATCAGTGTGAATGGGCAGATAGCAACAAACCCTCCTAGAGCTGAATTTGCCACAATTGAAATGAACTTTTCACACTGAAAAGGTAGATAAATTCATTGGTGTGAGTTCATTTTTGGCCAGCAATACTTCAGCGGATTAAGCAACTGTCACCCAAAAATGTAGGAGTTTCGAATCCCAGCCCCGCCGATCGCTTTGGTGATAGATAGCCAGTCACCCCCAACAAGCTCATTACCACACCTCACTTATCGGGACAATACGCTGTTCTGTGCATCTCAAGGTTCCAGGGTCACGGTTTCTGGTTTATCTTCCATTCCCTCTCCCGTATGTTAGATCCTAGTGTCTTTGGGGCACGCTGATTCTCCAACACTCATATGCGAAACAGGTCATAGGAGGAGACTGTGGCAGCCGCAAACCTCAGGTATTTGCAGCCTCCGGTTAGACTGAAGCCAGGAGATCGATCTAGCTAAAACAATGAAAACCGAATGAGTTTGGAGTGTTAGCATCGGGAATCCACTTGTTGATTGTTAGTTGTCCTGCGTGGATTAGGCACTGCCAACCCACAGAACGACAGCGCTAGAGGCGCAAGATGGTACATTTTTAGTCACTAGTGCTTACACGAATATAGAGTCCTGGAAGCATGCGATTGGTTTCGCGTTTCTTGCCGTTCATCAGACATGTGTGCCCTGTTTATTAGTGTCTACACTACTGACTGAATATAAATATGCATATATATATATATATATATACGTACTTCATTGGCTAAAAATCAATCGCTACGCAACACTGATGTAGAAAGACCACGAGCAAAAGAAGGCCACGGAAACATATTGTTTTACAAATTTTATCACTAATGGGATTGATCTAAAAATTCGTGATTCGAGTATTCAACTACATAATTCATGGCTGTTTCGTCACTCAGTGACCATGACAGAATAATCTATGTTTACTCCAAGAAGGACAGTGAAGCAAACTAACCATGGTAATACACCAGTCAGATAACTCATCAAGTTCGAAACTGTACACGATGCGTTTAAATTTCAGACCCGTCTCGTAACCAACTTGTCATCATGGTTACGTGACGAGAACGAGAATCCGATGGGTTGTAGCAACATTGTAGATCATTTCATTCCACGAAATCTAAGCACTTCACAAACGATGAGTCATTCAAGAAGTAATATTACATTTATTCTTTTTTATCAGAAAGAAGTACCGAAACGTGAAATGCAGAATTAGATAGTACTTAGCCGGGTAACTCCTTAGGATGATCCGAAAACTGATGCAAACCTTATTGACTGTTTTTCTAGAATAGAGCATAAAGTAGGTTTTGTTTGTTTGTTTATTTGCATCGTTGTTTGTATGCATCGAACACAGTTGTCATCAGCAATGCCCACCTGTTCAGTGTAGCCAATGTTCACGCCTGCATAGTTTCGTATGACTGCTTTCTCTTTCACGGCAGCATTTCGATAAGCCATAGTCCGGTCACGTGGATAGAAAATCAAAACGAACACCTCACGCCAAGTCTGTGAAAGCCGGACAATGCAAATACATATGAATGAGAAGAGCAAAAAATATATGTGTACTAAATCCGGAATGAAGTAAAGTTCTATTCTGGCTACTAGAGTTGATCGATAATCTGGATTGTATTTCCACTTTGGTTATCATTTTTACTATTAGTAGTGTGATTATCATATCTGACTGCACATTCAAATGCTATCACCGTTTCAATACGAAGCTTAACAAAATAGATTAAAAAGGGTTATATCATCATCACCTGATGAACAGGCAAACATAATGTGCGATGGAAAACAAACGCTGTATTTTATATGCCACATCGAACATAAAACTTTTGATAAGTTTTCAAAGAGTTTGAGGAATTGTGTCGTTTTTGATGTTGTGTATGTGTGATTTAATCGATCTATGCTGAGAAACTTACCGAACAACAACCAGTATACTATGGATTGTTCTCCTCATAAATTGGCTGTTTTTCTCTTATTTTCACGTGGTACATATTTTCAACAACTATTAAGTTGCAAAATAGAGTGGTCAGATAGAAGCGAATTGCTAAGGCAAAACGTTTCATATTTAGCCTTGAAATGACTTCATTATTCAGCAGATGAAATATTAAATTTGGGGTAACTGAATCACACAATGGGACCGGTGGCGTGAATAGGTAGGATACAGAGACTATTGCACAAACATTAAAGAGTCTTTTTCTTGTTGAGTGTTACTCATACTTTACACTAACCATATGACAAACGATCGATAACTATCGGTTGTGTTTTGACTGATCATTTATCGGATTAACATGTGACCTTATTTTGTACTTAGGGGTATACTTGAAATGAGTGCATTAGCTTTTGAGGATTCTAATTCTCAGTGCCGTGGTAGTGGAGCACGAACTGATCGTCAAAACTACTTGGGATGTGACCTTGTAAAGTCATTAATACGGAGGAGTATCAGGAAGTGAGCTGTTCGAAATCCGTTGCGGAGATCTACACAAAAAGTGGTTCATCATTCATTTGCTAATTAACGTTTTCAATCCTTTATAGATTTGGCGGAGCTTTGTCTTTATCAAGACAGGAACCTGTGCCTTCGCTCACCTTTGGTGGTGACCGTTTAGAGTTATTCAGTATCTCAGGATTTCGATCACAAGTGACGCAGGTTTTGAGAAGGGAAGCACATCAGGAATTACGAATGTCAGAACAAATTTCGAGAACCTTCTGCACTTCTGCCGTCTCCATGGCATCCGGCTTTCCCTCAAGCAAAAGGTGTGAATGCTGCAGTTCGTAGTGTTCTTTGCAGCTGCAAACGGTCGTTCTGCCACTGAAGTATTCGCACCACATCGCCTTCGTTGGCTTGGACACCTGTTATCTATGCTTGTACATCATCTTACTTTTCGTGCTCATTTTGCACTTGTTGGGCAGGGATGGAAAAAACGACCAGGCGGTAAGGCTGCGATTTGGCATAGAGGTATGACGAAGTTAGCTTCGACTTTTATCTCGATTGTTGCTTTCGGCCCTCTTGGTTGGGGCCTATTGATGAGAGACGCTGAGAAAGAGCTCGGAACTGAAGTCAGTAACATGAATGTTGAAGGGCTATTTTATAGAGATTACGCCCGTGAAAGACAATGAAAACAGAATAAAGATCACAAATTGTGCATGAAGAAAATACACAAAATGGAATGTACTTTATTGCCGTATACTGCCGTGCTTTTGCGCAGGACTCCGTGCATCATTTTGAATGTTGTCATGTTGGAACCGTGCTTGTTTTATATATATATACATATATATATATATATATTGTATCGCCAGACGCATGTATGTAATCTGCTAATTGAAGAGTCAACAGAGGAACCGCAACTGTCATTTGTTGATAATTCTTTTTCAACTGGGGTGAACCGACCTTAAGAACGAGCTCAACCGGTCGCATGCTTCCGCCGTTTGTGGCCAAAAGCAATGTGCTCGATTTGGATCTACCGCTGATTCGAAGAGGACGAAAACTAGACGACGTACCGGCGACTCAAAAGCCTGAAGCTCGCACTGACGAGAAACACTCGATAGTCTGAGCATAAAGCCAGCAACCGCTCGCCGTTTTCAGAAGAACGGTAATCGAAAACAAAGGGATCACTTAAGTGCGTCTTATTCGAGGACAGACGACCTATTCTAGAATTCATGTCTCCTACCAAAATCACTATGTAACCTTGCTTGCTGTGCGTAAGAGATCGTGAGGCTTCTGATAGAAAGTGTCCTTGATTGCATTTGGGCTGAAATATTTTGGCACGTACGCTGAGAAGACAAACAGGTTACGTCTATCAGAACGACGGCTACTTACTTTGCATTAACCTCTAATTATCACTACGAAGCCTTAGATCTCTCACCAAGTGTCACATTAACGAGAGCAAAACCGGAATCCGCAGCCTCAGGGTCTCCAGAAAGAAGACGAAATTTCACGGAATGTCTACATGGGATGTCAGTGGGATGACAGAGCCGGAGTCCTGAATGCGAGTCCCTTGGATACAACACACTGATGTTTAAAGCCTCCAGTGCAAGAGCAAAACATCCCTGTTGGCCTACAAGAATCAGTGTTCGCACATTACTTCTGACTAGCTCGGAAGGACATGGAGAACAAAGAATTGCATCAGCCGGCGGAAGCAGGTTTGTTGAGACTTAAATGATATCTGAAGGAAAACGCCGGTGACCAGCAACAGGATTTATTCCAGTAACACCATAACTAACATGGCCGACCGTAGTTCAAAAAATAATGTAGGGAAATGCGATGGGAAGAGTAGGAATAACGGCAGTTAGTAGAGGAAAAAACGGATGTATACAGTGAAAGACTGCTTTTGTCATTGAGAGAGGAACTAGAAAAGTTCGTGCAATTTTCAGTCGCTTTCATAGTTGTATGCGCTGTTAGCTGTTGTATTACTCGGTTGCCCAGTCCAGATTTAGTCTTCGTATTCGAGGATGCACTTTCTAGCCTATGCTCAGCCAAGCACTTTCTGCAAGGCAGCAAAATCATTCCAGACTAGCCGATGGACAGCTGATTGGTTCCTACGCCATGATGGATCAGTAGAACACGAAAAAATTGATTTGCTATGATATTTTACTTCGGTTTTATTTTCCCACCTTCTGTGAAATTCCATTTACATGTTGTTGCTTTAGCACCGTGCTTGTTCTCAAACCGGCCAAATTTTCATACTGCTGAGGACTGCGGAATAAGCACATATTTGAGTATTTCACAGAAGCTGGTTTTACAGTCTTTCAGGATCCCCTCGTCTACGTAGATTTCCAGCCCATGTGCAACGTAATGCTTGTAAATGGTGTCTCGTTCAAGCTGGTAAGTCTAATGAAGTCATATTAACCCGTAGCTTGAAACGACGTGTCTGGTCCATTAGAAAATAAAATCGCCAGTATAGTATGGTTATCTAATATCTACAATTCAACTCGTTTATCACAGTGAATAACATTAGTTGCACCACTGAAGTATTTTTAACTGCCAGCATTGCACCAACTTGCTCCTTACTTGATTCTTACTTCACAGCATCGTCTCAGCAAAAAAGGAAACGTGTATCATAAATATAAAACGAATGATTATGAAACAAGATGTTCAAAAACTATGCGGATTGAATGTTTCCAATGCAACAGGGACACTGATTGTGAATTTAAAACCATTTGTTTTCTCCAGCCGTCGCTTAGAGGGTTTCGTAGATCCAAACCAGGCAGCATAAATGCATCCGCACCAACCAGCCCACTGGATAAATTTTTCACACTTTTTTTACCTATCACCGACTGGCCATCTCCAGCAATCTACTAACAGCGCTCAACGTTACAGTCGTTCTGTGTTCATGCAGTAACTGTGCCCCACTCACCTTAACCTAGTCGTGTACAGGGCCTGCTGTACAGAACGAACGATGTCTAACATTTGCCTTGCTCCCAAAGTCCTTTCATTATATTATACCAACAATACGGGGATCGTTTCCGACCCGTAGAGCAACACCGATCATACGGCTGCTGTGTACACATGATCTCTAAGTGATACCGGCACACCGACGCCACAGATGCCTCAAACTGGTAATTGCCAGATTAGCTTTCTGCGCGCCCGAAGACACTTCATCCGATGCACGATCACCGGGTGAAATGCAGCTATCCAAGCAACCACGCGTACCCTTTGACTGGCTGCGCTGCAATTTGTGCCACCTTATTTCGTTATTTTGTTGTCGGATATTTGATTCAATTGTCTTCTCCGTTCGACGCAACAATCGCTCGGAATTACTTTTGTTCAAAAATCGTATTGTTTCTCGACATATACTGGGATCCCCTATTGCTGCACCTCAACGTTCTTCTCATCGATCTAAAAGAGGCATTCGTGCTAGTCGCCAGGCAGCTCTTAAATGCACCCTTCCAACCAACATGCCCATTCCGGCATTGTTGGGTACCAACATCCACTCTCTATTTACGAAAATGTCGGATCTATCCCTCACACTTCAGTCACCGATCCACGTTCACATTTGTGTTATCTGCATACAAGAATCGTGGCTGAACCCAGATATCGCTGATTCACTCGTGTCGATAGACAGCTTCAGACTCCATCGGCAGGACAGAGTTTCGAACAAGAAGACGGGAAGTGGTCTGGCGTTATACATAAACTCCTTCTGGTTCGGCAAGTCCGAAGTTATTTACACATAGTCCCAAAACGTAAGCGACTGTCTCGTAACACAGTGCAATCCCAGGTTTTCTCGGCATACAATACAATCATAGCGAACGTATAAATTTATTCTTTTTAGCTCGCAACACATCACAACGTTTTCAAATTCTTTTCTTGCATTTATTGTTCATCTTCTTGAGGACAGTCTGCATATCAGTGTGGGCGGTTTCAATCATGCATCTACCGTACCACTGACTGTGTTTCATTTGACTGACCTCTGCGTTTCTCCCACCAGAGGCAACTCCATTTTAGGTAAACATATTACCAATCACCCTAATTTCTGTTCCGTGAAAATGCTGCTCCAATCTCAACTAATGATCAGTTAACATCAGGTCAGCCTTCCATTCCTGCAAGCAAAAATAACCCAAACTTAATTCGCTTCTTCAATTTTTCACACAACATTTTTTTTCTCGGAAACCCCTTCCACACATATTTGCTTGATCCTGTTTTGAATTTCTGCTCAACGACAATGTCAGACTTTTCACAGAGACGGTCAGCGCGATCTCTGCTATCTGCTGTCCCTTAGAAACGCTATTCGTCTCAAATGGCCGTATCTCCCCCCAGACACTAAAATCTCTAAGAAGACGCAAGGAGCACTTCTACAAATCCCGTAGTGACCCAAAGTGCTGCATATGTTCAACTAATAAAATCTGAAGTCAAACGTAACAACATGGCAACAACAAGCGATCCCTATGGCCAGGCATTCGACTTTTGTGTGAGAAGAAAAAGTGTCATGCAAATACTTGTCGGATGCCGACAGCATGAAGCATCCTTTAATCCATTCTTCCACTTATACCCCAAGTCATATCTGGACATGGACGACGATGTGACAGTTACACGTTTTATAGGAAAAATTTTCTCGACGTTATCCGTACCACTAAGGTTAACACAGGGACTGGTCCTGACAGTCTGTTCTCAGCTCTCTTGAGGCATGGTACTGTGGCCATGACGGATGCATTTACTTCTCTGATTAACTCATCATTAGGCTCGTTTTCTATCCCTGACTGCTGGAGACCCGTCACTCTTATTCACATCCCAAAATCTACCAATTCTAATGCTTCAACTAACCGCTTTCAACCCATCGCCTTAACATCATATAGTCTTAAACTGACGGAACGTGCTATATTTAAGCACCCGCGTCCTCCTATGTATCCTTCTGACGACCCCAATCAGTTTGCCTATGAAAAATAACAGGTCCTCCTTGGACGCTGTAGCCTCCTTCATTCACCACATTTTAGGTCCTTAAAAGCAACAATGAAATCTGTCCGTTGCGCCTTTCTAGACTATTTGTCGACATTTGATTCGGTACCACGGTCTCTTCTTCTTCACAAACTAGAAACATTTGATTGTCCCAGACCATTATTAGCGTGACTGTCTGATTACTTTTTCTAACCGAACCCAGTGCACACGAATGGACGGTAAAGTTTCAAAACAATTGATTAATAAGTCACGAGTGTTTCAGGTTGATGTTCTTTCACCCTTTTTCTTCTCTAATCACATCAGCGACTTATCAAATAGCTCACCCTGTCATCTGTTTAAGTATGCTGATGATGTTGTCCTCTTTTAAGCCGTTTCGAACAACGATGATTCTCAAAGTTTTTTCAGCAACTTATCTGCTATCTAAAATTTCTCCGCACAATCTGACTTATATATCAACACATCTAAGTATTTTGAATGTCTGTTCTGTATCTCTTTCGCTCTCGGTCAGCCTACCCATCTGAAACGTCTTTCATCAACTCAGAAGCTGTTACTAGCGTTGATTCTGTGAAATATGTAGGAGTTACTGTTGATAAGAATCTGAAGTGGACTTCTCACATTTACACGTGTGCAAAGGATCTCCGACGATTGTCATTTCCAATCGAGAAGCTCCGACACTACAAGGCGAAACAAAGTACCATCTTCCTATTTGTATACGAATGTTTTTCCAATTCGTCTATACTGCACTCCTGTTACTTCAAAATGACTTTAAAATTCTTCACCCGGGTCTATCAGTTATTAGGCTTGTGTCCTTCAATCTATGTGATCAACACCTACCAGCATAAGGGAAATTTGCTCTCGAAATTCCTTCTGATCCCACGCATCCTCTGCACAACGATCTTTCTAAGTGTCACTCTCATATTTCAACACGATTCACTTTTATATATATATACCCTCTAAAATCAATATCTATGTGTCCCATATTTAGCACGAATTTTGACAAACCGTGACCGGGTTTCAGCCGAATTCCTGAGCAACTTGACGTAACGTGTTATGATTATTGCTCGATGTGTTCTTTTATATTCTTTTACGAGGCAATGAGTGTATCTTCATTTTATTTATTTATTTTTCCCCGTAATTTATTTTTGTTCTCAATCTTTTTGACTGAAATGAGACATTATTGATTGCAAGCAGAAGTCTATACAATACAATATAATACAATAAAACTAAATCTATCTACCAAAGAAACATGTTTATCCGGTTTGAGTTCGGTTGTAGGTCACGAATGCGTCCTTGTTTTTCTCCTCAATTCTATCCTCTAAAATTTGTGTATGGTCTAATGAATTTCCCTCACTGGCTTCCTAATCACTTTGGATTTCCCATCTAGAACCGACGAAGCTGGATATAGAGAATGTTGGCCGACGGTGGTCGGCATCTCTCTCCCCAAAAGTCCCTGATCCGATACAGGCCTACTTGGTGGTAGAGGCCGATTCTGTGTCATTCGTCTGCATACCACGCCGGACCTAATGTGACCTTATATGGTTGTAGGCGATTTCAGATTTCAGGGTCACTTATGACGTACACCTACTTCACAGTACGTATGCTCATAGTTTGTCATAAACATATAGGTGTTTAATGTCTTCCTATTTGGGATTCGAAAGACTGGTCAATCAAAGGCTACTTGTAGGTCTATCCTTGCCCAACTTGCATACTCATTGTTTCTGTGCAATTATATGAGAACGCAAATAGTCAACAGGGCTTGCACTGTTGTTTAAGGTTGAACTAAGCTGGTTTTTGAACACCGTCAGTTATCGCTGATAGGTCCACAATGGCCGCATTTTCCAGTCCTATAGCAGAATATGCCATTACATCTATTAGGTAAATTCAACCGCTGATCTATAGGAGAATTTTGAGCCAATACGACTGATATCTCAAACTGATAATAATAATAAAATCCTTTGGATATACAGGCCATTTCATCCGATGTATGACCAATAGGCTTGACCTAGACTATCCGCGTTCAGGAGTCCCGGCGACATTCTGTTCTCGAGTACCGATGACGCCGAAGTATCGCTCATGTCTGGTGAGAACATCGGGTGGTGCCATTCGCTCTCCACGTCGCATCCGGTGTCTTGGACACGTATCGCGTATGCCTGCCTATAGTCTACTTTTTCGTACTCTTTTGGCACGTACTGGGCAAAGCTGGAAGAAGTGACGCGACGGTCAGGCTGTAACTCGGAATAAAGTTATTAAGAAGTTAGCTTCAGCTTTGGTCTTGGTTGGTGTTTGCGGCACTGGTGGTTGGGGTCCAAGAGATGGGGATTGTTGGTAGTTGGTCACGGTGACATATGGCTGAGAACGAAAGTCGTTGTCACAAATACTGCAAGGCCTGTCTGTTGGAGTCATCGTCCATAAAAAAATAACCTGAAAACAACCAAAATATTGCAAAATGCATAAGGTGAACACACCTCCTATTGAATTCCGTTTGCATGTTGCTGCGTTGGCACCATGCTTTTTTTCAAGCGTTATTTATATGTATAGAGCTGGGTTACTATTATGTCGGCTATCTATTTATCCAAACTGAAAATATTTGGGAAAGAGGACCTTTAAAGAAATTAAGTAAATTCTAAATGATTAGTGCACCCGTTATTTTATAACGGAGAAATTAGATGGTGAAACGGACTTTTTTGATTTGGTTATAATCTTTTTAAAATTGGAGAAAAGCATTTTTTTCATTGATCCAGGTTTATGCCACGTCACTTGCACAGTGGACGGTGCTTTTCGTTTGTGTTTGTCTTATCGTTTATTTGGAGTGCACGAATCGTCCTTGTGGGATCCGACAGACAGATTGACTGATTCATTAATTTAGCAAGGAACAAAATTGAATAAGGATCTCAAATCTGGACGGTGATTATCCTCAAATTAATAGAGGGAAATTAATTGCGAATCAAAAGGATAGCAAACTCCAATGAATCTAATTAATCCAACTAAATCCAATAACCTGAATGAATCAAACAAAATATGACAACATTTTATCTCAACATAAGTGCTCATAAAATTTTGCTCACTGACAAATCAGTTGGTTCACACATTCTTGTTGAAGAAAACGGCAAAACTAATGAATATTCCTGTTTTGGAGCTCCGTCAGCGTGAACGGATAATTTATTCGAACTGGTCTCCGATCGACTTCCCCAATCCCAATTGACATTGATCGCTAACAGGTAAGCCACGTGAATACGCGGGTATGAATGCGACAACCTAGTGGAATATGGCTTTTGTTTGTTTGGGAAGGCAATCTCTCGCGTTCACTCCACGACCGTGTAGAGCGGTAGTGTAAAAATTCAGTCTGTCAAATGAATTTCTAAATTTATGGCCTTCATGATCCTTTTTCTAGCTGATTTGTGGAGAGCTCTGCCTGAGAGGCGGTTGCCACGGTTACCAAGGTCAAATCTATTGTGCCGACTAGCAACGGAGCAGGCAAACGAGTCGGGATCAAGTTATTCAGTGTGGTTTTTAACCACACAATAGTCTTGGCCCACCTCAGGGTTACAAAACAATATTTCCTATTAGATTTATTGAATATAGATTTTTGACTGGAGAACAGCCAATTATGGGCGGGTAAAATTATGACTCTATACTTATTGATTAGAAAATTGGATGAAAGTTGTGCAAAAATTGGCATTTCTAATCTAATCCCCATCTCAAATATGCTGTCATCAGAAATCCTTTTAGGCTTATATTTCTGTTTGTTTGCATGGAGTTTGCGGACATAGGTGCTCGCATTTCCGTCAAAAATGGACGTATTCATCAACCTTGTGGAAATGTAGGCAGCAAAAAACTGGTTGGTGTATTCACTTTCTTTGTTGTTATTGTTGTTAATGTGTAGAAAAACAAACGCGACCTTCTCCGGAGTGGTGAGAATTCGGATTGGGCAGGGAACAGTCGATTTCTTATTGGCCGACGGTGGCCAAACGGATAAGGTCGTGGCGTTCGGACGTGAATGTCGCGATTTCGAATCCTACCACTGCCGGTCAACTTCCCCATTTGGCAGTCAAATGTTGGCCGTGACCCCCATCCTGAAAATTGATGTACATTGTTGTTTCATTAATAAAGGAAGTAAAAGATAAAAGATAAAAGTATTCATGCTGGAGTGTATGGAAGTGAAGGTAGAAAGTGCTCTCACTGGAGGACGGCATTTAGGAAGACCATCAAATAGAGGATGAGACGGACACAAAAGACTGGATGACTTTTAATATTAAGGCATTCTTTAGCTTCGGTTGACGATTTTCAAAGTCTTCTAATACCGGATCCCGATATTTAGATCGCAAACGTTTCACCAGCATGGCCGAAATCAACGTACTGACAACCTCGGAAATTAGCCTGGTGGGAAGACGTTTGGAAAGTGAGTTCGGAGACAAATTACGCCTGTGAATATGCAACACGGTGAAGTTAGCAATACCTTCCCACACCAACCGGCTTGATTTTATTTATTAGATTAAACTTACCACTAAACGTCTAATGCAAGCAAACAGCACAATGACCAGAATCGAGGGGATGTTATGATACATTTTAAAGGTCACCTCCGGATTTTGGAGTCGATAATCAAATACATGATATATAAGCTGAATTTCCGTTTTTTAAGCTTTCGTACGAAGTTGCACAGTTATTTCACTGTCGTCCGCCTAGTCCTTGTGTGCGCAGGCAAAATGTGACCACTAAGTGTAGACGATACGGAACGACTTGGAAGTTACCTCTGCTACATGGCATATCATCTCAAACGCTTCTGTGAACCAGCATTAAATGAACTTCAAATGACTTTCGTAATTTCTCAAAAACCGTTATCTACAACAGTTTGTCCATTGTCACCTGACGACTTGAAACAGAATTAACTAAGAGAATTCTACTTCCGTTACCATTCGCAAACCGGAAATTTCGCCTCGGTGACCAGTGGCACCAACTTTGTATCACCATGCCCCGGTTTTCGTTTCTCTCCCACAATATTGTTTATTCAAAAGAGAAAAAGATACCACGAAATGGTGAAACGTTGATTTCAAGCAACTAAGTCAAACAACTATGTAGAAGAGGAAAGATTTCTAGGCCATAATTGCCAGTAACTCTGCCAGTTAGCTATATCACCGATGAAGCCTAATCATTGCTTGGCGAACCATGTGGACCCCAGAGTGGTAATCTAACCGGACCTAGACGAACCAGTCTAGTGATTAATTGATTCTCATTTGTTTGTCACGCGGTTGACTGAGCACGCCGACTATCTGCCTCGTAGAAAGGCATACATTTGCGCAATCATTCTGGGAGCATGTGCAATACATTTCTTGGCCACTTTTATCTACTCAGACTGGGTATTGTAAACCATTACCACGAATGCTATACCAATTCTCATATAGTTTCGGAATTATGTCCAAACTGTTCGAAAGTGTCATTCAACTGACTTATTAAAATATCGTTTGCACAGGCATGAAACGTGATCCACCTTAGAGGGGAAGACTTGTGCGTACGTACTGGAAGGTAAGCTGATTGTTGGCGCAATACTTTGCGTTCTATGAGCAGGAAAGCTCTTGCAATATTTAATGGAAGAAATACATGTCCTCAGTGAGTTTTGAATATTTCTGACAATTCCTAATCAACGCGTGAAATGGTATGGATGCCGCTCTAAGGAGAGCTGCGAAAATTAGAAAACAGTTCCTCGTGAAACTGGTTTAATTTGATCACACTATCTGTGAATACTGATCCTGAATGAGCTGCCAACACGGAAATGACAATATTCGATGGCGTTAAAAGATTTTCAATTTGTAAATACGATCATCCAACAGTGAGGAAAATGTTAGTTGTTCAATTGCACTGCCGAATTCCAATGGAATCTCTTAAAATTAAAACTCTTGATTTGATTTACACTAAGGTGATTTCTCGTTCTCATTGAAACTTTGGCCTGTGGAACAGTCCAACCAATAGCAGTGTTTGCTTGGCATTCGGATTATCGTGAACAGTTCATTTAACAGGGACGTAGCACGGCAGTTTCGGTTTATTCAAAGCAGTGAAGAGGAATTCGTTTCTGGAAGTAAGCAACACTAGACCCGGGATATCTCATGACCACGAAGTTTACATGGAAGTCGCATGAAGCAGTTCGATGAAGCTTCACGCTGGTCTGCGTACACAAGCAACCAATGAGGATGGAGGCGAAAAGCGGTTACGAAATCCAAACATTCCCCGAAACCGATTGGACGGAACGCACTCCATCAGTCGGAGTATCTCTAACATTTTCAACATATAAATGGATGAGCTGTGATTACAACTCGAAAAGGTTTCCGTTACGTTGTGGTTCTCTTACTGACTTCGCGTAGCTTGGGTTGAAGCTAATTTATCACTTACCGGTAACTCGTATACGCTTGTTATTGTGATCAATAGAATTCCATATTTTAATTACAAGTCTAAATACTACAGTTGACTCACACCGGTTGCGGTAGTCCGAGTAACCATGTTGCGTGATAAAAGCTGCGCATCAGTCCGATACTTCGTAGTATTTGTAGTGTCCTACGATAAAAGAAGAATAACTGATTTGGTACCTTAAAAATTATATTAACTAGTTTCCTGTTAGACCCGAAATCGGAAATGGTAAGGTATTTGCGAGTTATCTCACAAGGCAAAAAATTGCTGGAACCATAAAACGCACTTGGTTAGAAAACAAAGCGCTCAATTTAACCACTTTTTTGAAATAATTTTCGAAATCGCCCCTGAGTTCTATCCAACAAAACATTAATTCACACTTCCAACATTTTGGATATCGCTTTGTCAAGACAACTACTTGGACCGGCCACTATATGCGTGAGACTTGGTCAAGTGGATGTGCACCACGTGATTTGCCCATGTGCCCTAACCGGACATTCGGTGACCTTCGAAAGTGCACGAAAAACTGTCGGCAACAAAGTGAAACCGTGACACCAAAAGTACAGAAGTTGTCGCGACCGCTACAATCGTCCAAATCGAGAAAGCACAACCAAGTAGACCGTACACGGCGAAGGTTGATCTATTCTCTCAGGCTTAGGTACAAATTCACTTAGTAATAATAATAGTAGTATGTCATATATTGTCATTCTAAATGATTTTCTTAACTTTATTCATGATATGATTAGCGACATTAGATAGATTTTGCCATGTTTACCTTAGAACACTCTTAGTTCTCAATATTTGCAAATACTACATGCTATGAGCTGGACTCACTAGGTCTCGATTTATTATTTTTCTTTTCAAATGTGTGCACTGCACAGCAGGGAATTTGCAACCTCTTTCGAGAATCACTGACTCCTTGTATGTTACATTGTTACAAGCTAACGGCAGTCAGTTCAGTTCCAATTTTTACAACCGCTACCCTCGTGCCAAATGGTTCTGGTTTTTTTTTCCACCTCACATCGCCGTCTGCTTACAAAACACAATAAGGAACAATATTCAGCGAGCATTTAGGAGAAGAAGGATTTCTAGTGGAAGAGCCAATTAACCATGCCACAGACTGTCTCCAACAATGGCTAGTGAGAATCACGCGGACCCTAACCCAGTAGTCTAATTGGGCCTACACAGATCAATTCAGCATTTAGGGTTTTATAACTTTTGGCATATTATCGACTAACCACGTCGATTCATACCTATCCCAACCACGAAACATCTCGGAAAAGAGTGTACATCAGGACAGTCGTTCTGTCGGCAGGTGCAAAGCCTATCCCAATCACTATAATTTGCCTAACTTCAGTGTCTCGTTTGAACTGACTACGGGTTCTCTTGTAAGTGTGGCGCGTAACAAGTGGATACCGTAAGTTAGTTGGATTTTGTTAGTGTTGACGTTGTTTAATACGTTTGTTGGGTTTCGTTTAATATTGGGTTTTTTAGTCTTTGTGTAGTTCGTGCCGATCGCAGAACCCTTTTGAAGAACTTTCCGAATACATATGGCAAAACGAGAGTATTCTTTTGGCATTCTCGGTAAATAGAATCTCAATAAGATATCCACTTACACTAGTGATAGTGTATAGAATTACGACGAAAGTAACGCGCGCATCTATGGCCTGATTGTTCGTAACCCTTGTGAACCGTGGTAAGAGAAATGAAAATGGTTTCCAGGGCACAAGTCGTACGTAAAGGAAAATTTTCTTGTACAGTAGGGCACGACCACAACGAATGAAGTGGGCAATTGTTCCCTGCAAAACGAACCAATCAGAAGTAGTCGCCCGGAGAAGCAACAATGACTACGTCAAAAGTAATCCCCACCAGGCAAAAACCGCAGCAGCAACAAACACGCATGCCAGAACCAGAATTCAGATAAACAGCACGACTCCTTCGGCTGAGGGCAACAATTCAAGTTGTCAATCGGGGCAATCGGACCAACACAACCAGACGGAGACCCAGAAGAACGTAAGCAAGTGTTCGGCATACGGTCAAATTGGGCCCGGGAATGCTCAGCTAGTCGGTACATCGATCTCGTGTGAGTGTGGTCCCAAAAAGAACAATATACACGGCCGATAAAAGTCTGGGAACTGACTTGTTTCACTCACTGTCAAGTGGTATATGAATGGACCAAGTCAATCGGCTTTGTTTACTCCTCCAAATTCGAATCCAATGAGTTTGTCATGACATAGCCCTCTCTTTGTTTTCCCTCGCATTGGGTGACACGTGGTTATACTGGAATCGATATAAACCGTATTTATTAGAGCTCATTGGAAGGGGACGAGGATAGAGGATCCTCACAATGAAACACAAATTGCCAAAAGATCAGTAAGCCAGGCGAAAACGAGTCGTAATCTAACATCAACCTGATCGACAAACTTGAGATTCGAACGTCGGACCGATTTGAGGTAATGCGCATTTAATATAACTGGCTACCGTTGATTATATACTACAAGGAGAAAGAAAATTATACGAATTTTCTGGGAAAAACTAGCAGTGATTTCAGAAATTCGATTCATTTTTTGTGATTTATTCTTTCCACATTTCACGTACAAACAGCTAACTTCATCAAATTTGTTCAAAGCCGGCCACATTTTCCAACAAGGATACCATGCCCGGGTAGAACCAAGTAAGAGTATTGAAATTTATCGTTTGTGAAATAAATTACTAGACGTTACGTTTAAACAACCTACAACATTCTAAAAATCCTGGCCCACACAAAACTCGCCAATTTCATGGAAACACAACTGACAATATTCGGTCGACTTTACAGGTAGTCAAATATTACCCGGTATGACGTCATCAAATAATATTTGATCCGGGTATTCATCACATCCACTTAATACATATATGGACAGCCCAAAGTGTTCTTTGTAACTAATAGATGAATGAGGTTTTATTCATTCCACAGAAAAGTTCGTCCCACTGGAAGACACCACGTCAAATATCAGTCTTAAAGAAGCACAAAGTTTCTTGCAAAAAATGATACTAGCATTTCCAATCAAAAAGTAAATTACCGTCTGTACTGTTCAGCGTTATTTTAATTTGGTGGGATCTAATCCCAACTAGATGGATGAGAATGAGAAGTTCAACTATGGACCGGTTGAAGGGAAGCTAATTGTGCGGGCAAGCTAGTTGAGAGAACCGAAAAGTGGCTGTTGTCATGGATTCGGGTAACAGGTCACTAAGCATCTGGCGAAATTCGTGTTCCAGATCATGAACGAGTGTGACCACGTGTGGCCTTACTGAGTGAAAAGCATTGTTGATTCTATTTTATCTTTCATCCCGTGATTCGAGTCTAGAAACCACTAATGAAAGCAATAGCTAAATCTATAATCACCTGCCTGC
This sequence comes from Fasciolopsis buskii, assembly GCA_008360955.1. Classification (NCBI taxonomy): domain Eukaryota; kingdom Metazoa; phylum Platyhelminthes; class Trematoda; order Plagiorchiida; family Fasciolidae; genus Fasciolopsis; species Fasciolopsis buskii. The sequence goes on along the minus strand of LUCM01008805.1, from coordinate 86,556 downwards.
AGGATTCACTTTTCTGTGGCTAGTATCTATCAATACAAACTGTACACAAATGGCAGGGATAATTTCATTTTTTATTGGACGAAATCAGCCTTTTTATGCTCTCAAAGTACTATCTAACAGGATGTGTGTTGTACGTGGTTTAATAATAAACTCACTGTCCATGCACATTCCGAATGATGCAATTGGGATTTTGCTCAGAAAATCAATATCGGATTGTGCAAATACGGAGATCATTAAACAGTCGAGTACCGCGTATGTGCAACTGATGAGCGGTAACAACCGATAGAGTGAATACGTGATTCTTGTGAAAATTTTTCTTGTCATTTATGTGTCATGCCACTTAAAACAAACACTCTGTACGAATTTCAAATAGGTTTACCCAAACTAGTGATGAAACTGTGATGTATTTTAACTTCCCTCAATGCGTACATCATCTTGCCATGTGAACTAGCGAATTACAAATTGATCATGTTGCCTGAGGTTAGGGTCTTAGGTAGTTCAACAGGTTCGCGTCCCAGTTCGGGCGCGATCCATATGCACTGGTGATCATTTCTAACAAGGATGAAACAGCTGTACAGTGCTTCCATCGTTTCTTTAGGGTGAGTTGAGCGATGAAATCACATGGTGAATTATTTCATGCAAATAGTCAAATTGTCTAATAAAAGGGCAAAAATCTTTTAATCGGTCTAACACCTACGTCAGATGCATAGCGAAAGTTGCCTGAAAATGAAATGACCGTGACGAGTGCCGTAAGAAATAGTGAACAGATTAGCACTGCTTACACTCCATTCCCCTAATGTTTTCATCATCACCCGAACACCCGGTGGGCTTAGCTCATTCTGCTAAATCCGTTTGCACCTCGATTTTCCAAAGAATTTCTGTTCCTATTCTCGTGAATCATCGTGATGACCACACTTCATCCTAAATTGAGGTTATCATATATGAAATCTCACCAAATTTTCAGACCAACTGGGTATCGTTGATCATGCACATGATAACGCAGCTCTGAATTCATCCTGGATTGAAGTGGCCATGTGCTACAAGCAAGCAAAGTCAGCTTCAGTTTCGAGCCGTTTCCGTTACCTTGAGTTTGCAATAAATGATAAATCGTTAACTAGAAGCTGTGACTCTGTGCGACAACTTTGAGCGTTCAAAAGCCTTCGTCATACCCCGGCTAACCAATGACGAATTGTGTGCTGTGCGGATCCGGTGCAGAGCTTTAGCGGCTGACGGTCTTCCAAGTAAACAAAGGATAGTTGACAGCCTGCCCAATTAAAGTGTCGTCTATGTTGTTTAACACAAACCTCTTTTTTGCTTTAGATTCTCATCCCATTTTGGATGACTTGATTACAAACTACTAAGGATTCCTTCCAAGCTTTCCTAATCATTTGAGCATTGGCACTTCAGGATGAATAATTCACAAATGTTAAGAATTCTCCAATCATCTAGTCCAACGAATAGGAATACAGTTTACACTAACAGTAGTGTTCCACGAAGACACTCACACTCATATTTGGATTTCGGTAGGAGATAGTAGAAAGAAGAAAATGAAGTTGTCTGCTCTGTTGCGTTCCGGGTTAGCTACTTTATCGAATTTATTTTTCAGCCGTTATCGTTTGTTACCATTAACTTCAACGTAAAAAACAAGTTCAGTGGACACAATCACTTGTTTGTTAGTCAAAATCAAATCACTTGTTTTCCGCAATCAACACTCAATGACCATCCTACTTATCAATTTGCACTAGCAGTGTAATGTAATCCCGGGGGCGTTGGTTTTTGACTAGAGTAATAGAAATGGTACGTCAATAACCGTCTACCTTTACACAAAGATCTTTCAATTTCTTAGTTTTCCAGATAATAAATTAAAATTGATACGACGGTGGAAGGTTTTTGATCTACAAGATGTTTTCAGCCTAGAAGAGCATGGACGCAAACTGCGCATTTATATCGACTACACTCTACCAGCTGAGCTAAAATCCACAACGAGTGGTGTTTGGAAATTTGGCTCGGGAATTCATAGTCATCATGTATTGTATTGTATAGACTTTTGCGTACGATCGATAATGTCGCATTTCAGTCAAGCTTCCAGTCTTGTTGTCCGAACCCCTGTCCCGCCGATGGAGTCTGAAGCTGTCTATCGACACGAGTGAATCAGCGATATCT
>LUCM01008805.1:26302-84368 GCA_008360955.1 Fasciolopsis buskii | reverse complement strand
CATTTCAGTCAACGCTTCAGTCTTGATGTCCGAAACCCTGTCCGGCGATTGGTCTGCAGAGCTGTCCCTATTCGAACGATGAATTCAGCGATGTCTGGGTTCAGCCACGACTTCTTGTATGCAGAGTAACACAATGTGAAACGTTGGGATCGTGTGCGACTGAAGTGTGAGGGATTAGATCGACATTTTTCGTATTGAGATGATGGCTGTTGGTAGCCCAAACAATGCCGGAATGGGCAATGTTGGTTGGAAGGGTGCATTTAGGAGCTGCCTGGCGACTAAGGCCAGAATGCCTTCTTTTAGATCGATGAGGAAAGGAGAGAGCAAAAAGCAACGTTGAGAAGTGCAGGCAATAGGGCTGATCCCTGTATATGTCGAGAAACGAATACGATTTTTTGAACAAAGTATTCCGGAGCGATTGTTGCGTCGAACGGGAGATGACCAATTGAGATTCCTAATATCGACAATGGCAAATAACGAAGTAATAAGGTGGCTACAAATTGCAGCGCAGCCAGTCAAAGGTCGCGCGTGTTTTTTCTGCTCAATTTCCCGGACTTTTGTCATCTTCTTCAGTATGTTTTACGCAATTTGACTAACAGAGCTGAATTTGCCGACGGAGTTCGACGAAACAGAATATTAGGCTAGAACTTCACGAGCACGAATGGTTCTCAGGTTTTTTGAATTCTGATTTTCAAGTATAATTAGATGTTTGCGGAACAAAAGCGCATTTTAGATTCACTCGTGGCTGTTCGAATGGCTGGTGCCGGACCGGGTTTTTTCAGCACTTTGGCTCCAATCCTTTACATTTGCCAAGTACTGCTAACCTGAATTAATTCGGCTGCTCACTCGGTTGAAGCTCTGAGGGTCGTCTTATCAGATAAACAAAATTCTTAGGAATTCACATACTATTCATGTTCACACGAAATCTAAACATTTTTAACAATAAATCGATTATTGAAACAAAAAAACCATATCCTGTTTGATTCTGTGGTCAGTTGTTTTTCTGGGTACGTGGTTTTGCTTATCCATTTGTTTATCAGGTGAACGCAGGCTACTTTTCTGTTAGATGCTATAATTTTGATAAGCGTTGATAATGAAGTAAGGAGTGCATTGAAAAATCGATGCGCCATGTATTGGGTTTTACTATGAATGATATTATTTTACTAACAAAGCATTGTTGGTGGATGTAATACGCCAATGTTTCGACTTACCGTGCTGGTCAGTCAATTTTCTCCGAGGCAGTTCTAGCATCAAATGCTAGCTCACGGTCCACTGCTTTCGAGTGCGATACAGGCAAAGTTTGCAATCATGTGCAGCGTGTAAATTAAATCCGTCAAATTTTCCTATTCAGTTTCGTTTGCACTCTAGAGTGAAAAATTTTCTGGTAGCTGGTTTGATAGGAAGAAGTATAAACACAATCATCTGGAACAGGTCAGTCCGCGTGCGTGTGTGTGTGTGTGTGTGTGCATGCAAAATCACAATCAAGTTCTCTGTCATTGCTTTTCACAGACCATGTTATCTATTTCCAATCAATTACCATTGCCCTTCGATTTGGTGAGGCAGGTGTTTTGTTAGACCACTTGTGTTTGTTTGACAGTAGCTCACGGACCTGTGAACTTCGGCCACCAGTCCCGTTAATCTACGGGTTTACAAATATATATATATATATATATATATTACTGACAACTTCTATCCATTCTGGTGATATTCTGCCCTTGTTCGTAGAGTTGGCTCAACCCAAATGAAAAAGAATTATCAACGAAACACATTTATGCCCTTTTTGTGAACTTTTCAACGAAGAATTTCTATGCACATTCCTGGCTTTACAAATTAGATTCTAGTGATACATATATATACATACATAAATATAGCCAACTTTTACCTCATCAATTTCTGCATTTTAGCTTTTTAATACCGTGTTCTGTGCAAACCTAACTAGTTCGGCAACAGCCTGTTCTTTTGCTCCCACCGCGTGAATCTAATCCTAGATGGAACCGAACTCTACACGGATCATCGAACCCAGGCATCTTGGGTCACCGAGTTTGTTCGTCTGCAACCGAGAAAAAGAGATGGATACGAACTTATGAAGTTCCAAATTTTATGGCAACGGTATGATCGCATTTGTAACTCAGTCAAGTTCAACGGTGCTCTACTTACGAAACAAGGTAATTATAACCTCATTTCTATATCCTGACAAACTAATGACCTGTTCCCCATGACAGCATTCCACGTATGACTATCCTCATTACAGTGCGAATGTGCCATTGGGCAGAGCAATCACAGAAAATACCAAATCATCTGGCAATTTTATCAAATGGACACCAACAGACTGAGGTACCATTTTTTGCAAAAATCTGATCACCGCATTAGTGCCATAGAAAAGAAAAAGAATGAAAAACACTACGTTTGTTAACGTTAAGTGGTCCAAACAAGTTTTTCACGTCACCGATTGTTCATTCGTAGTTCATGTATTTTTCTACATGTTTAATGCATGCACGTAACAAAAGGGGCATGCTCCAAAGTCGATATGACCCATTCGACGGAAGACTGTGGAATACCACGAGGACGGAGTGCATGGACAGCCGTTTTCCTGTGATTTGGAGTGAAACAGAAAAGCTCAAGTTAACAAAAAAGGAGTGTATCATTACTGAAAGATTACATAGCTTCACTAAATTATTCATCATGTGATATCGACGGTCAAATCACCGATAGGAAAATATTTTGACTAAAAATCGTTCGTCCCAGGTTCACATCCCAGTTCGGCACCAGTGAATATGCTCTAACAGACTGGATGAAACAGGTCACGTGATCAACATAGCCACTTTCCAAACTGAAACTCGCGGATTCCAATCCGCCAACCACGGTCAACTTCCCAGTTGGGCACCCTTCTACTACCCGCATTCCCCCCCCCTTCCTCAATGAATTGTGTTCTGCGTTAGTTGATTAAGGAATCCGTAATGTCAAAAGATACTGTGAGTCTTGACAACTGACACCAGGTCATTTCGAAATGAATGGAAAATTCACGAACGCAAACAGTAGCTCAAAAACTGCATTTGATATTACTCACAATATTCAGTTAGCTGTTAGAGTGGTTAGAACAAAATGTACCTATGTTTACACGAACTTCCATTGTCGGAATGTGGAACCCGATTGGTGATGCGGCATTTGGACTTCGAATGAGTATTCAAAATTCGGTCGGTCGTAATAACAGACGGATACGAATTACCAACAGGCCCTAGACTGACTTCGGCCCAAGCTGTCATTAAAAACAACGAGAAGACAGACCGCAGCTGTTGGGGAACGAGTTCGAGTTTCATTTACAACTCGTGCGTTTAAATACGAAATTGGATATGTCCTGATGGGTGGAATACGTCCTGTCCAATGGCGTTTGAGAAATGCTTGGTCTTCACGATTGTTTGTTGTCACCATTGTCATCCGCTGGTTGTCTACGCGGGCTACAGCTAAGCTTTACCGTGGCTCGTTCTTAGGCTCTCTACATGTTTAGCTGATGTACAGGTGTAGCTTAAAATCGACCACATCTCGACCTCTTTATCAAACTTGTCAGACAAGACTGCACACAACGAACGTAGTATGGTTGACTTGTTGGCGGTGGTTACGTGGATATGATCGTGACATTTGGACGTGAAGGTCGCGGTTTCTAATCCTTCCACCGCTAGTCAACTTCCCCACTTGGCAGTCCTCTGTTGGCCGCAGCCCCCTTTCTGAAAATGATGTACCTTGTTGTTTCAATAATAAAGTAGGTAAAAGATAAAAGATGAAAGATAAAATGAAATGTCAAATTCATTGCAAAATTTGTCTAGTTTATCTACTTTCCTCCGTTTCTCAAAAGTCATAAACTTCGCAGTTGTGACGAATTAGTTGAGCGTGTGATGACGGCCACGTAGCACTATTTTGCTCTAGATTCATACTGGGACCTTCTGGGTGTTCCTTGTTCAAAAAAATCATTTCCTAGTCAAAGAAATATTCTGACTATCATAAAGATATCAAAGTGGGTTTTGTGGGACATTCTCTACCATAGATGTCAGGGCCATTTTCGTCTTTGAATGATATCATTGAGGTTGGAGAAAGTGAGCTGATTGTCATTTGTGGGCAAACATTCGGCGGAACATAACAGTCATGTTCAAGAAATATTAGCAATTTTTGGATGATTTAGGTGCCGAACAAACATTTCGTACAGATCTTATTGTCAGTCAGTGGCTTATTGGATACCAGTCTTCTGGCAAACACATAAGTGATTCCTTGTAGTGACGTAGCAAACCAGTATCAGAAGAATCCGAAAAAGAACATTTGAAAAAATTTCAATTCTTTCTTTTAGTGTAAAATCGATCCTATGTAGACAGAAATAAATGCAACTGTAAATCTTCGTGATCGTTGAAAGATAAGTGATTTACCGCTCTGACACGTGACTATTCAATTGTTTTGCACCGGGATATAACCCACATTAGAAACTGTACGTTTGCTTTGAACAACTTCCTGATTCAATCGGCCGTTCGAGTGTACCGTAACTAACACGTATGAACGGATTAAATGTGCTTACGCCAAATGGCTTTCGCGTTCCAACGGTACAAACAAGCAGCGATCACGTGCTCGCATTGGCAGCCTACTGGCAAGTGGTACAGAAAGAGGGAAAGACGCTCAAGAGCAAACCGATTGAACCAGTCAGTGGTCTGTTTCGACCAGTCAGAGTGACCGATCAGCGTGACCGGTCCGTGATCCATTACGAAGCGAATTCGGGAAACCGATGGAATATGCGACCGTCACGCAGTCATTGGTATGTACTCGTTATTCCAATAAATCTGTGAATTCATCGCTCACGAAATGAGATTTGTACTAATTGAATTAGGGTTTCCCGCTTGAGCTAGTGAGAAAAAAACAACTGCTAACTAACAATAGGCGTGATTATCGATTGGAGTTTCCATAAGGAAGTGACACTTACTATTTAAGGGGACAATTCGACAACCATCAATGCTAAGTTTTTTGGCACTGTGTTTAGCTTAACAACATCTGTGACCAATCGAGCTGTTTCGTCGGTTATTAGTGGCGGCACGACGACACACACATGATTGAAAAGTCGCTGGTCGGTAAGACTAAGTTCACGGAGTTTTGTTTCGAAAACCATTTTGCACCAATCGCTTACTGCTTGCACAACATAGAATCGCGATGTAAAGGCAACAACTTAGACCCAAAAAGAGCCAACCGTAAAGCGATCTGTGTGAGCTTATTAGCGTGAACCCATCTCGCGTCACATCATAGCTACCTCGACCGAGTGCAGGAATGAACGACAATAAGCAAAGAGAGTTCACTCTTATGGTGACTTGAAAAACCAGTTAAAACACTTCTGGATACGATGGCTTTCATACGAGTTTCCACGATAACGTTTTGAATAACGACAGGAGATTCAATATACGTTTGGGTTCCGTTTTCCCGGCAAAAACGGTTGCTGATTAGCATTATGTACTATTGAATGTTCACGACCAGCAGTTCGCGGCTAGCTGTTAGAACCAATAATATGGTTGCCATCATATTACCTGCCCTTTTCGAACCTTATCTACCCGGACCAAACGTGAATAAGTTTTACAATTTCCATGTCTGTGGTCAGCTTTGCATGTCTACTAGGAAAATTGACATTGTCATAACGTGATGGGTTTCAACAATTTGAGTAAACATGATTAACGAACCGAGTAGCTCATTGATGGGATTTGCCGTATTTCCAGTGGAATGCACAAAGCAAATGAATGTGCAACAGGAACTGGTCATTCGAAAACAACACAACGTGGCGAACAAGCTTGTTTCCAATTATTCGTACTCATACCAATACATGACATTAAATATGGTTGGAAATGAATCAAGAGAAAACGAGCTTGTTCGTCACGTTGTTATTTTCCATGTGTCCTGCGGGATTTTTCAAACGTTTGAAGCAAGCCAAAGACCCCGTCGTACTACGTCAGCGCAGCAGTTACGTTAAGTTCTTTACGAAATTGGCCCTGGCTAATGCTCGTGTTCAGTTTCTCGATGAGTGCATCAACAAATCAGAATATCAGACTGTTTTGAGGCGAAATGACGTAAACAGTACGTTGCCAAGCCCTGAAATAACGAGATATGGTAATCAGTGGAGAATTAGAATTGGAGCAAAAAATTTTGTGAACTCGGCCCGAGTCCTCGAAAAGCTGACTGCAGAAGAAAGGGAAAGGTCCATCGCTTACGTTCACTCAATAGTGAAAAGCAAGTAAAGGGAATGCGGTCAACGTTGGGAAAATCTGTCAATCCAAGCAAACCTAATGGTAGGTTCCCCTCGGATTCGAAGAGACTCGTCCACAAATTGTCATCTGTAAACTTGGATAATATATTGCCTGAAGTCCTATCTTTAGGGTGAAAATTCTGTTGCCCATCCAATAAAAACGAACAATTAGATATGGAACTTGAATATGAAAATCCATTTACTCAACTGTCGGACATGGTGCCATCCTCTCCGCAGGAGTTAGAGAAACTCAAATTCTTTCTCGTCAATTCGTATTACCAATATGGAGAAGGCAGAGGGATAAATCGAGGATTGGTAACACCTGAGCACTCAAACCATCTAAAAGAACAGCAAACAAATAGCGAAATAATGTTGACCAAATCAGATAATGGAGCCGGTATTGTTGTCATCAACGAGTCGGAAAATGGATAGAATACTGAGTGACCAGTCAAAATCCACAAAGACTCCAACCGAAAAGGATAGGACAACCCAAATAGAAAAATCAATTTCTATGAGAGTATGAGCCCCAAAACAGAATGGAATGATTGACGCTTTAACTTTTGAGCGGATACTACCTACAGGTACAACAATTTCTAGATTGTAAGGCCCACCGAAGATGCACAAAGACGGAGCTCCGATGAGGTCTATTTTGGACAAGTGTAATTCTCCGTATCACGCTTTACCTAAGTGGCTAGCCAGTCTACTGGAACCAGTTAGGGCAGAAATTTTCAGACACAGTGTGCGAGATACATTTCATATCACAAAAATTATTGAGAGCTCACGTGTGGAAGGGAAGCAGATGTTATCACTGGATGTAGTTTCTCTGTTTACAAATGTTCCGGTCAACGAAACCATTAGTCACATTTGCGAGTACATTCAAGATAACGACATCTCCATAGGGATCCCACAGGATGAACTGAAACAACTACTCTTTTTGTGTACCAAAAATGTTCAATCTCAATTCAATGGTGAAATATACCGGTAAAAGGACGGAGCGGTAATGGGGTCTCCTCTGGGACCATTGTTTGCTGATATCTTTAGGTCCAAACTGGAGAATAATCAACTGCACTCACCAATTAGGCACTGTACCGTTTACAAACGTTATGTTGATGATATACTATGTGTTGTAGAGGAACATGCGGACGTCAAAAATATGCTACACATGTTTAACAATGCCTATCCAAACGTACATTTTACACTAAAAAGAAGCAGACCATAGCCTAGCATACTTAGATGTGTACAAAAGGCGACGGCAGGACGGATCTACGCAACTATCAGTCTATAGAAAGGCAACATGGAACGGAGAGTACATTCATTTTCACAGCTTTGTACCGTTACAAGCGAAGAGGAACCTAATATGGTGTTCAGTTGATGGAGCAAGAAAAATATGTACGGACGACACAATTGAAAATGCACTTCGTTTCCTGCGGAGCGTATTCGTACAAAATGGATACCCCGAAAGATTCAGAAATAAAACTATGGAAAAACACGAAGTAAAACGAAAAGAAATAGGACCAATAAAAAACCCTTATACGTTCGTTTGCTTTTCAAAGATGACACCGAAGCGGAAATTACCCAACGGAGACTGTCAGGTTCAATCAGTAGAACGTTCTTTGTTGCACATTTAAGAACCGTATTCATATCCAAACCGATCATATGCTTCCGACTACAGGACAAATTGCTAGACTCTACAGCCTCATTTTGTGTATATTTATTCAGCTGTTCCTGTGGGACTAGGTTTATTGGCTGCACGACCAGGCGTTTGTCCGATCGCGTTCGTGAACACCACCCGGCTTGGTTGAGCACAGGAACTATTAAGATAACCACTAACGCGGTACATTCACACCTTGTCGTGCCAAGTCACTCATTAAACGTGACAAGTGCTTTTCGCACCATCTACAAAGTTAGGAACAGGCAATCAAGAACTGTCAAGTGTCGCATCTTGAAGATGGCCGAAACCGAATCTATCCATTTGTATAACCTTCTTCTGTGGGCTCAGAAACAAATTGTCCAGACTCTTAAACTCCCCTGGCCCACTTGTCATTACCCAACAAGCGCTTTACAACCTAATCCTGTGGCAAACTGATCAATTACACAGACACAGACATTCTTAGATTTGTGAAATGATGTGAATGCAAATCGACAATTGCCTTGATCCATTTCCAACCATATTTAATGTTATGTATTGGCATGAGTACGAATAACTGAAAACGAGCTTGTTCGCCGGGTTGTGTTGTTCTCAATGCTTTTTGTAGGACTTTTCAAATAGGACATTCCTTATTCGCTCATTGAAACCAAAAAAATACGTTCGGCACCAACCACGACTCTCAGGTCCAAATAAAGACACCTGGCCGTGTAACCTCCAGTGAAGAACAGCCAATACGAAGCGTGACAACACTGTGATCATTTACGAACGAAGTCTTTTGGTTTTTGTTGGATACAACGAGCGACGGAAAAGCACGTAGTTCGAAAATTATCGATGTACACCACCAACTTCGGTTCACAAGATGCGAGCCACATGTCACTGAGTTGGCAAGCCAGGACAGGGAAAAAATGTCTGACAGAAATCTGTTGAAATGCATCGGAATGTGAGAATTCGACGAATTGTTGATCTAACTACAAGGTTGCCTTCCCCAAGAATCGGAACTATCTGCAGTATATTGAGGAGTGGTGAAATGATCACTTGTTTGTAGGTCTTTTTGTTAGGTGACTACACAAATTGGACACTGTGATCTGCAAACCGGAGCAGAAGAAATATCCAAATGTAAAATCTAGCTTCAAACAATTCTTTCCAAAAACCTGGTCAGCTCAACTTATTGGGATTGAAAACATTGAGTGTTCTTTTGTCTGAATGAACGGAAAAAGAAGAAGACCAATACTATGGAGTGTTCATGTCGAGTTACTCTTACGTAGAACAACCTAGGGATTATATAATAGTCAGTTATCAGCTGCAATGAACCGGCACGGAGGTCACATTATGCATGGAGTCCGAGTGAATAATTTTTGTGTCCAAAGCACTTGATTTTGTAATCAGATTAGCTTTGCATATTCGGTGATGGTCGTCGAAAAATCGATGTCCATTTTGGAGCTGTTGAGATACTCGATGGACCGCTTTGTTGATTATTTTCCTTACTTTGTTGAGTCGCTTTCAAACCTGTCTCGTTCCAAAATGGTCAGGATTTAGTACTCAGTCTTTGAACCGTTTCAAATGTTTTTGCTCTTTGCTTCTTATGGACAGTCTGTTTACGAAAATTGCGGTATTTTTGATGCCAGGTGCTTGTGAAATCGGACAAGGAGAACTGAAGCACAGCGATTTCTTCCTTATTGATTCTGTGATGCGGTGCATTGCAAAATGAAAAACTGTTGTTGATCTCTGAACATTTTGTCTGAAGGGAGAGAGTTGGTACTTGTACAAAAACCGATTGCGAAATAGTGAGTCATATGTTTGTGTCCATGGGAGAAAGTGCCCAATACTATGTGAGTTGCCATCGCAGGCTTCCTATCCATCAAGGTTTATACTTTATTGACTGGTTTCGTTGCCCACCCGATATCACGTGATACTTACCGTTAGTTGTTGATCCTGACAGTTGAAATCGTGAGATTACACATTCCAAATCCAGAGTTCCGGATTACGGATTTTTCGTATCAATCCACATAAATCTTGTAGGAGTCACCCAACTATCATCGTCATAACTTACCCCTCGGTGTTATTCCAAGGGTTTTTTTGAGACATCTTTCTCACTACACAGAATAGATCAATTCCATGGATAAACAGGATAACAGCCGACCATATGCTCGGGCCAGGAATTAGACTCACAAAGATCGTGGCCAAATTTTGCTGACTGCACTGGAGTCTACTGATAGGCGGTCGGCAGGCCTGAGCTCTTCCAAACTTCCCCGAAGCCAATGATTCACACTTCCAACTGACAGCTAAAGCTTCATGGCTATTCACAATGCTTAGCATGCTACAACATATCCTAGTAGCACAAACCAACCCATTCGAACAAAAAATAAAAAAGTTCTATTACCCTTATGATTGTATGCAAGTGCTGATGATTGCGTAACAGTTAAGGTCGTGTTGTTTGGAGGTCCGAATCCTTCCACGGCCGGTCAACCTTCCCATTTGGCTGCCCTCTGTTAGCCGCCGCCTCCTTCCTGGAAATTGATGTGCATCACTATTTCATTAATAAAGAAAGGAAGTAAAAGATAAAAGTAAAAAAAGAAAGTTACTGATCTCGGTGCACCAGTCAGCCTTTGATTACACCCAATTCACGTAAACCGACGGACAAACCTTTCATCACTTTAAATCCGTTGTCTGCCTGCTTGGAGCAAATGTAAGCAAAGGTAAATCGTTCCGCCTACTGCCCACTTCTAGGTAGGTGTGAAATTATGGGACTGACTGATGGAAATGTCAAATAAATTTGTGTAAATAATTATTTCATGAAACAATTCACCATGTGATATCATCGCCCAACTCACCATAACGAAACCATGGAAGCACTGTGCAGCTGTTTCATCCTTGTTAGGAATCATCAGCAGTGCATATCCACCGCGCCCGAACTGGGACGCGAACCCGAACAAGGACGAACGATTGTGAGTCGAACGCCTTAGCCATTACGCTACCGGGCAGGCTCTGAACGGTTTGTTGAACTTCACCACATGATGTTGCACCTATCCGTCACTGATTTGCACGCAAACTGTCCGTTAGCTCAGAGCGATCGACTCCTACTGATAGATGACTTCTCTGCAGGTAGCCTGCCCGGTAGCGTAATGGCTAAGGCGTTCGACTCACAATCGTTCGTCCTTGTTCGGGTTCGCGTCCCAGTTCGGGCGCGGTCCATATGCACTGCTCATGATTCCTAACAAGGATGAAATAGCTGCACAGTGCTTCCATGGTTTCTTTATGGTGAGTTGGGCGATGATATCACATGGTGAATTATTTCATGAAACATTCAATCTCCTACTACTAAAATGTGCCAAATAATTTTTTATTTCACCCGGGAATATAGTTTAAAAGAATCTTCTTGATAAGGACGAACAACATTTGTTTCTTGCTTCCTTGATTTTCAAGGCGTTCAACAACTTACAGCTCGTCTGGGAGCGGTCCCACTGAATGTATGAGTGGTAATCCATCGAGTAACTAGATTGCACATGACATGTTGTGTTCTAGGCTACGTGATAATCACATCGCTGTTCGGCGGCCGTGAGGCACACGCAAAACACGTGATCCCGGGGCGACTACGCCAACGATAGGTTAGCTACCAGTGACATGGGCATGCGAAGGTGGCGAGTGTTTGCATGCCTCCAGTGAATTCGCACTGGTGTTTGTGTGTATGCGTGCACGCAAACGTACACATTTCTGTCAGTCACACCGTGCTGTGCATTCAAAGAGAGGATTTTGCAAAACAGAAAAATCTGTCATGAAAAGTACACAACAAAACTAACTGCCAATTTTCTAATCTACGGCTGTACATATGTGGCAAATGTTTAGTAAGCCCGATTGTAAAAGTTACTGGTCCCGGCCAAGTTGCACCTCACACGGGAATCCTAGTCACACTTTAATGTGCTCAGTCAGTTGAGCCGCGGGAAAAACTTTATTCATTGTGCTTTTATGTAATCTTTAGTAGGCCATACAAGCACTTTGCAACCGAGTAATTTGGTAAACTACGTGATCACCTGCCTCGACGAAATAGCCAAGCCCTGTTGATCATGTTTAAAGCCTTCGTCATATCTATGCCTCTTGTAGAGATATCATGTGTCGTCAGGCCCCGACTTTGGTGCGCATCAGTAACAAATGGATGCTCTATCGGGAGGTGAATCCCACTTAAGTCATCGGCCGCTTGCTCGATTAGCATAATTATCACGACGTTCGACTCACAATCGTCTGTGCAGACGGATATCCACTGCTGATGACCCCTAACAAGATGATGGAACGGCAGTACAATGCTTCTGAGGTTGCGCAATAACGACCTAAGGGCTTGATGCTACATGATCAGTAATCTTCTGCAATCTCCAGTCTCAGTGGGTTTGAATATTTGTGCTGTTAGTAGTTCAGTTTTCTATGAAGTTGGAGCATTTGATCGCCAACGTTTCACGACCAGTCGGGGTAACAGTCCGTGCTGTAATATGCACATGGGAAAGTGATCTTCGACCGGGTTCGCACGCGTCACAATCTGAAAGAGAACACAAAACAGACCAATCCGTGGGACGTAGCTCGGTAAGCGTTTCAGCCAGTATGAACACTTGCACAATCAAATCCAGTACGATGACCCACAACTTGCTCAGTGCAGCGCATACGCCATTGAGAGCAATCTGAAAATAACATCGCCAAGCCCTCAAACGTCTCAGACCGATCGTCATTCCCCTAAGGACAAAGGCCACGTTAGTATAGGTTGACTAAAAAAATCAAACGTCTAATTTCAACTCCAGGCTGTTCGTTGAGGTCTAGTGTCAAAGTCGTTGGCAAGCCTATAAAAATGGAAAATAGTTAACCCAACAATGTCACCTCGACTAACAAGGACACACTTCCATTTTGAACTCCGAGCCCAGGCAGGCTAACCGCAAGGAAATAAGCAAACTGCCCATTTGCATGGAAAGCTCACTTTATTGAAGAAGTAACTGTGGCAATTGCCTTTACAGATCGTCTTTCAGATAGACAAACTTCGTGAAACTATCCTGTTTTATGCCATTTCGCGGAGGCCAAAGTGTCATGGTGTAGAGGCAAAACTGGAGACGAGTTTGAACAAACCAAGTTGAGAAGACTTTTCAGATGCATCCCACTTTTGTATATCCAAAATAATGTAGATCATGTGAAAACTGGGTTTCGGAAATCATAACAATAAACAGAGATATCGTCAAATAGATTCAGAAAATCACTGCAGCAATTCGTGATGAAAACTTCATATTTGATTCAGCTGGTTATTAACGGATGCCTTAGTGAGGAACTGCCCTTGCTGATCACTGATAAACGTTGAAAGTTTATTGGGCTTCACTCGATACATGAATGAAGTGTCCCATTGCGACAGGCACCATGCCAACTGAATGGTAGCGGCGGGTTAGGTACCGCTGAGATTAGTCTGCCGATGGTGTGTGTACGTGTGTCAAGCACACCAGTGAGACTGCAGCTGTCTTTTTCCTGAAAGTATACAACGGGTAATTGGCTTTTCCTGGGGAGAGGGTGTCGCTATTTTCTATGTCAAGTCAGGACACGTACTGCTTCCCGCGGTGATCAATCGGAGAACAATCCCAAGAAATTTAAAGAGGGAGAAGCTTCAATGTAGGGTAATCTGACTTAGCTTTAATCTGCGGAAGTAAACTTTGATTTTTCTTATTAGATGAAGAAGAAGAAAAAGACAAACAACAACTAGTGGCCACTGGCGGGGCTGATGAGGAGACAATTTACCTTTCTAGAATCCACATGACAAGTAGAGGAAATAGTTGAAGCATTCCGGTGGGACTTGTCATAGTATGCTGAATCAGAGCAATAATGTGGTTGGTAAGACACGGATGGATCAAGTCAAAAGCGGTGAAAATGAAGGTCAAGTTAAGGCTACAGCGACCAAAAATGAGGCTCATATTATCTTAATGATTCGCCATGTAACTTTGACATTCAGTTTGTCATTGGAAATCATGGAATCACACCTGCTTCATCCTAGCCTGCTCGGAAGCATCAGCAGTGCCTATATCAATTCACCCTAACCGGGACATGAATCCCAGTAGAACGACTGTGAGTCCAACTCCATTAACATTACGATGGCCGGACTGACATGCAACAGATCTTCGAGCATCAATACTGCACAGTAGAGTGCCCATATAACGTCGAATGTACTACTATTACTGTTAAAACAACAAGAACTACTACTACTACTACAAAATATCTAACAGTCGAATGGAAGGGCTTTGTACCGTAATGCGTTAATCTCTGCTTTCCACTGGGAAATTTGTCCTAACCTGAGAACCGTTTATCTGGTGCGTCTAAAGATCGGTGGTCTGCAAAACCCAGTCACGGATATGAAAGCCATATCCTGTTACTGCTAGTGGTCGATGAACCATCGACAATCAACCCGAAAGGCTAAGGCATTGGACTGACAAACTTTCGTCCCTGGTTAACGTCTTGGTTAGACCGCAATAGATGCGCACTGCTGATAATTTGCAACAAACCAGATTAAACAGTTGTACATTGCTTCCCCAATTTCCAAAGACAGACTGGATGTTGAAACTGGGTCACGAATCACAAGGAAAATCGCTTCTAACCTCCTACTATTACAAACTATAATTTAGACGGAAAATCTTAAACACTAACCGGAGCACAAAAATAACTAATATTCGCTATAGAATAATGTAGTTATATGCGAATATGAAAATAAAACGCCGCGTATCATTCAAAGCAGCTGGCATTTCGGAAGTGCTCCAAGACTGAGCGATTGTCAACACGTAGTATCAGTTCTGTTTTGACAACCACTAACTTTGCATCAAAGTTCCTCTGGTTTTGCTTCCTACATCACACCATCATCTGCTCAAACCGAAAACCCTACGGGTAATAATGAACGATCGATTGCACAATAAAAAGTTGAAGAACTGCGCAGAGGAACAAAGGTCTCGAAAGCAAATCGCCACTGACTCCAACACAGCTGCACCATTCACTTTCTCCAATCATTGATTGTCGGAGAGGGGGGGGTCTCGTGGACCTCAACCCGACAATTTCACTGCACCTACACGAGCAAGTCCGCTGGTTAAAGCTGTAATGCCTTTTCACCCATATAATAAATGAGCCATTCTGAAACATCCTCCAAACATCACCTACAAATCTTGAACAGCAGCACAAAATGAAGCAAGCATTCTGTGGGCATGCACAAACATGTTTCAACTACGTAAACCTATTCTGATTAAATGCCTGTTCTAAATACTGGACCCCAGAACCCAGTACCAAATGCTTCATATCTGAGTTACTAACAACATTCTCCCACGATATTCTCGCAATATTACGAAAACAACGACATTCAAACACCGAGAGGATCTGCATATGTTCCGCCCTCTGTGGTCATGTTTTGGGAACCGTAGAGCAATACTGACCGCACTGCTGTCGTGTATACGATTTAAGACCAACTGGTGAGATACAACTACTCAAGTAAATAAATCTATCCACCTGGCCCAGTTTTTCTTCTGCAACAGCTACATTCGGTTTTCATGTAGTCTAGTCCTACAACAAGATTTTATTCTTCCAAGGTGCAAAATCCATACCAAATGTGCATACATATCGTTCGGACGATCAAGAAAGACAGACAATTTATTTGAATGTTCACTCACTAGCCCAACATCGTCCGCATATTCGAAGTCAGACAGATTCCTGTCTGAGCAAATATAAATGTCACTATTCCCACATAAGGACGGATCTGTCTTCACAACCATGTCAACGACAGAGTTGGAGAGGATGGTTGATAAAGGGCAACTCCGACGAACACCACTTCGCGTGGTGAACTCGAGTGAAACATCACCGTAAGCACGAACTCGGCTTCATTTGTAAACATACAGAGATTGGATGAGTGAAATGAATTTCACTGGCACACTCTTCAATGATAGGCACCCCAAAGCAATTGCTCGTCCGACTGCCGCGAATGTCGGTTTCAAATCAAGAAGGATGGAAATCGTGTGCCTATTTGCAAGATCTGTCCCCGTGTACAAATACGATCAATACAACCCCGACCGGGAACGAAACCGGTTTGATTTTCACGAATACACTTCTCGTGAACACTGGATAATCGGTCGAGGATAATACCCGTGATCAGTTTCGATGAAATTCTCACTAAACTAATTTGTCTATCATTTTCACATGAGCATCTATCACCTCTCTTGTAAATCGGCACAATCATCGATTCACATCAGTCCTTCCGAATCTGATCCCTCACCCACACTGATCACACCAAGTTTGTAAATTTTCATGTTTACACTTAGCCACCATCCATGACGAAGTATGACCACCGCCCATTCGGTCCAGTCGCCTTATATCTTTCGAGAAAATTCATCTCCCCGATCAACTCCATTTCGGATGGAGAGCTGGTATCCACGTGCATTGGTCCACATACAGGCATAACTGGAATGCCCATTGTGGATATGGACTAACTAAACTGCTCCCGATAGTGTTCTGCTGAACATGTCAGCTCATGTTCCGTTGAATGAACCAGTGTACCGTCAAATTCCTTAATCACCACCCTAACACTCGGATTCCGTGGACCGGTATTTCTAATCAGTCGTTAACCATGGTGACTATTTCCGATAGCTGCAGCCTTTTCCATTTCATTACATTTTCCCATTCACCATTGCTCCTGGCCAGTTGACGTCTCAGGAGTATATATGCATCATTGTATGTTGCATTCCGGGGGGACGGACCCATTGAAGTCGAGGACATCCATCGTTCCTGAGGGTTATGTGGCAAGAAGTCCTGCGTGCCAGTTGATACTGAGTGCAGAGCTTCTTTGAACTGCTCCCAGTGTTCGCTCGGATCCTTGGGTATTTTGTTCAGACGATAACCGCATTGAGAATTCCGATTGGAATTGTAGTCGGCGATGATCGTGTAGAATGGGCTGTGCCGGAGAAGTGGTTTTGTGCTGATGCGACCACGGGCCAGGAGCGAGCAAATGCAAGCACGGACCAACGCATGACTTGAATCCAAGGCTGTGGACCAGAATGGAAGACAATCCTCAATTAATCCACACCACCGGTTACCGATGGCGAAGTGATCGATTTGAGTTCCACTGTGTGAAGGCGAGGTAGGGTGGCAGGTGAAACGATGTGGCTTTTAATGACAAAAATTGATGTTCACCAGAAACATTTTGTTGTCAGTAAAAGGTTTATGCTCATGGGCGCGAACATTCTGATCATGTAATCGCTTGCGTGTTGAATACCACACCTAGTCGCGTGACAGAAATGTATGACAGGGATCCGTAGACTGGAAATATATCTATCGAGTTGGTGATTTGAAAACAGACGCATAATTTTTGGGCTACTTGTGACATGCTATGCAACGGCCCTGGTTGGATTTCCCTACCGTACTGCTTCACATGTCTTTACTGATCATACAAGGATTTTGAATTATATTTTTTATTTATCAGCCGTTTCACCGAAGTTTGCATGGATCAATCAGGTCAGCCGAGGTGATCGACAGTCCAACAGTCTACCAGCTCGATAGCTCGCTCAATCTACGGAGGCCCGATATGGTTTTCCATTCCAAGTCTCGGGGCTTGGTTGCCGGGCCTCTCTCATCACTAATTGTCCCCAAAGGTCTAATGGATGACCATTCACGTTCATCTGTGCAAACTCAAGATCTAACCGGCCTTGGTTCGAATAGCAGTTCAATTGTGTGCCTATTCCTCTATCTGCCTGATGGTTACATTTTGACGAAAGTACAAACTTCTCTCTAGTCCGACACAAGCCGTCGTCAATTTCCAACGTACTTACTTCATCCTTGCTTTTTCACTCCAAACTGATGTCTGGCTTCTCTTTACGACTCCCATATTCTTGTTTCTACAGACGGAAATTTCAGTGTAAATGATTGAATATTTAGTACCATTTGCCATTATCGCCATACATAACGGCACTGAACATAAAATACGCTGATTGACAAATTACAACTTTTGGATGTTTCGCTCATCTGACAAGTCGACTACTGGATGCGATACCAGAGCTTTTGTCGCTGTCAACTGTTTTTCAGTTGGTATCCTAGAGCGTATCAATCACCGTCTTCGCACCCCGGGACACCAGCTCTAGATCCATCTCCGTCCCTGTTCCATCCGGACTCGTCGGATCAGTGTCTCGTTTCACCTCTTGGTATCATTTCTCACCGCGTTCCAGTTATACAAATCCATTTTGTGTGTTACAATTCCGCTGATCAGGATGGTTCTCTTGACTTTCCGGTTTGTTATCCTTGGAATGATTGTTTCATGGCTGAGGTTACCGTACCAATGACACTGTTCTATAAGCCACGCATTTGCATATTCCGCACTTCTCCGAACCTAGTAATCCACGCTTCCCAGAGCGGTTCAGTCACGTTTGTAACCATTAGGTTTGCTTCAAATATTCACGTATCGCCGGTCACCCGAACAAACATCCCGAAAACGATTTGTGCCAGCCAGAAGTAAATCCTTCCAGACAATAGAGAAGGTTAAATATCGCTTTGCATGTCACAAAGCTGGATAATTAACGTCTTTTTCTACCGGTAGCCAATTATTCATGTCTTTTGCGAGCGCAATATTCTGTTTTTACCCTTGCACCTTTCATTTCATTGGCGATTCCTCCGGGCCTCTGGTACACCACCCGTTTGACGAAGTTCTTTTCAATTTTAAATTTTTCAAATCTCCCGGTTGGGAAGACATTCTGTTCAAAACCTTGAAAGTATGCTCCATAGGTGACTCCTCGTATTACACCTTTTTTCTGTTCTCTTTCAAATAAAACGTTTTTT
Organism: Fasciolopsis buskii; assembly: GCA_008360955.1. NCBI lineage: Eukaryota > Metazoa > Platyhelminthes > Trematoda > Plagiorchiida > Fasciolidae > Fasciolopsis > Fasciolopsis buskii. Next base: position 65,655 of record LUCM01008805.1, on the reverse strand, counting down.
CTCTCTCCATCGAATAACGATTATTTTCCCACTTGACCCCAGCCAGTGTTGTTCCATCACCCTTACTTTCGTATTTTCGAAAGCTTTAAAATGCGAATGTTTGCTCGGTGATCGCCGATATGGATTTCATTCTGTCAGCCGTTATCTCATACCCGTGCTCGGCTGCACTCGATAACCGCAGAAAAACGCATCTGTTCTCGTTGGACATCTTCAAGGCCTTCGAACAAAGGTGGTACCAAATTTGGCTGCCGAAATCGTATTCGTTCGAACTGCATCCGACACTCATATCGAATATGTCGTGTCTCCTAGATGAGATTCTGTCTCAGCCACTGCATGTGAACGCTGGTGTTCTTCGAGCCTCCATTCTTGCGTTCACTTTATTTCGTCGGTTCATTAATGACCTTCTAACCTCAGCCTCAAACACCTCTTTTAACCACGACGGTGAGATTTCGAATGAACCATTCTTCTTTAATTGGTCAGATGGGTACATTACTGGACTCATCCGCAAATTGTTTTTTTGGGTTGCTTTTTGTCTAAACGCTTACCTATCATGCTGCAAGTGAATTTTGTTCTCTATCTCGTACCGTTCGCTTTATGACACGCCCATTTTTTGTACAAACCAGAAATCCGACTAACACTTGAATATGGCAAGCAAGTATGGGGGTCAATCTTCGTGTGTCTATCTTCCTTTTCTCGATCAGGTTCTTAAAATGGTGACCTGGCCAATCGATTATTCCTCACTAAGTTCCGGTCTGTAGCTTCTTGGTTGCCGTCGAAGACTCTCTTCACACATGCACACACACACACACACACACACAATCTCCCACTGTAATTATTTTGTACTCGGAACCAGCTTCAACAATCCCCTTTCAACGCTGCATTTAATCTTTTGTATCGCTTGGACGCAATCAGCCATTCATTTCTAGGTGTTTACCCTTAAACGCCAAACTTCATTTCAGTTTGCTTCCGGACTACTCTTCCTGTCCGTGTAATTACCAACCCATATTATCTGCCCGTTTTCTACTGACATTTTGGTATTTGTACTTGAAATCGCAATACGGAATTGGGCTACTAGGATCAATGCACGACTAGGGATTTCCAATAGGCATTGGATTCACTCCAAAATAAAATGTTCAAATGAAAACGTTGAGGCGCTTAACGCTGCTGGGAAACGACCTCGAATTGCATTTACAAATCCCGCTTTTCTGCACAAAATAGAAATGCTGACTGATAGAATAGATTCCGGCCAATTACATTCGCGGCATTTTTGAACTTCACAACCGCTGTTGTCACGGTTCTCACTGACTAGTTTTCTGCGTGGGCTACAACGAAGCTGTACCAGATTGCATCACGTGACTCGCACGAAGACTTATCGCAGTGTTACTCGAATGATCCTTATACGAATCCCCTTTCCAGACTCTGGGTTCTCTCTCCCTTACCGAAAGTTACTTTGCACTTGGTAATCAAGTTCCAGCGCCGATAAGGTACCTAGCGACAAATATCGTACAAAATTTAATGCAATATTTAGTGAAAAACAAAAATGAGGAGAATTTAGATTTTCTGCATTTCTATTGATAATCGTGATTTCGTGGATCGTTAAGATAGTTTATCCGATTTGGCCACAGGGTTGAGATTGGTCATCATATCGAGTCCGAATTCAGCATGATTAGTTATTCTCGCCGGTTACCCAATCATCTGCTTTTTCTCTTGTAGGCTTTAACGGGATTGATGCTACTTTCTTGAAGCATTGTATACTTTTCGTACGTGGTAAGCAAAAGAATTAAAGTTTTCATACACTTTATTCCATCGCATACGTTCACACTATTGTAGATGGCTACCATTCTGGGTTTTCTAGTATTGCAAGTTTTATTTCTACGATTATTTTTCTCCAATAAATTATACTCTCTGAGATATTTTGAAATTGACTTTATTTTAAATATTTCTTGGTTGAAATTTTCACACGGCAGCAAAAAAGACTCACGCAACTTTGCGCTGTGATTAGCTGTTTCCCCTATCGACCAAGGCCATCCCGTAAAACGATAGAATCGATAGAGCTCACTTGACTTTTGACTTGTTTTGATGGGTTACCACTTAAGTCGCGGCCGTGTTTCGTGTTGGTCTTCTCTTTTTCTAGCGAGTTGGACTAGCCGTTCGAATTTCGCGCCGTTTCTGTATGACTAACCACTCAAATGGGCTGGAAAACCCAACACACATCTAAAAGTCGATATGACAGTCTACCAATGTCACAATCCTTCCCTTTCGATTCATCCGCATATAGTCAATCAACAATAAAATCGTCTCAAACAATCCCAAAGCACGACTGCCTATGAACTTTTGGTGTTTATCACGAATAAAAACCGATGAAATCTACAAACTGATTTGTTGTATTTGTAAAATATAATCAAAACAAAAAATTTTCATGTCTCGATCACCGAATATTTGAAATTCCTTCGTGTCATTTTTCATCCAACTTGGTACTGTGCACATGTTGACAAAGGTGGGATTCGGACCGTGAAAACCGATTTTGACAGCTTGAATGGACGTCGAACGGGTACAAATTCACTTTGCACGAGCTTGTGTGTGTGTCAATTCAAGTTTCAAAGTCATGGTTGCTGTTTCCCCCATTCCCGCAAGCAATATACCCTAAAGATTAGGAGATGCTCCCATCCCAATACATGTATGCATCAAACGTATCGTAAGAGCGTGTAACTTCAGGTAGGAATGAAGGCTATCCGAGTTAGAAGCATAGGCAGTTGGGCCAAGGAGGGGATCATTGTTTGGTTTTGATAAAATACGACCGCATTTTTGTTCCAGAATTGGGACAAATAATTGACTTCTCATCTTGATTTCCTCCTTGCATGAACTTCGGCTCTTGACCCGTGAGTCATTTACTTAAATCCAGTTATTCCAGTTTCCCGGACGTAATCCGACCTAGATGTCGCAAGATCGATGGCCTCGGAACAAAGTTGTCTTATCCTGGTGGCATCACAGCACCCAGGTTAAAAAAATCGTTAGCAGTTGGAACTACTGTCACGGTGAATCCAAATTCAAGAAATTTTTTATCTTGTCGGAGTAATTAGTCACAATTCATTCGTCCCTGTAATTACCGGCAGTCATCCAGGACACGAACCGAACAAAAGGGATTCGGAAATTCAGATTACCGCAACAATAGCACACATGCCTCCCATGCGAAAAAGCCCGGGGTCACACCCCAGTAGATAGGATGGCGGATGTTCAGTAGTAATGAATTCTAACGAGAACGGAACTCGAATCTGGTGTTTTCTGAGTAGAAAGTTTACCAGATTATTTGCGGTTAGTGTATTAACGATGAAGTTCAAAACGGAGTTGGTCAAATAAAAATGAAGCACCTGCACCGATATTCCGTTAGCCAAACATTCATTGGACTGGATTTCATGTGTTTGTGCAATTTCGTCGGATACGGATTGGTTCTTAAGTGAAATGTCTCAGCAACTTTGTATTTGGCCTTGTACGCCAGCTTGCGTGAATTGCGTCTTTGCAGGCCGGAGTCGGAGTTCCGCCTAGGTAGAAGACTGTATTATTTGGATCGGAAATTATTATACGGAATTCGGTCAATCGCAATAATGAAAGTATACAAATTACCAACAAACACTGGGTTGATTTCGACTAAAGCTCTTCAGACGAAGATAACGAGAGAACTATACCAGCTGGGAAGCGAGTTTAATTTTTATTTACAACTCATATGCATATAATATAAAGTTGGATGTATTTAAGTGGTTGATGCATTTCGCCCAATGACATTCGAAGAATGTTTAGATTTTAAAATTTCTTTTCGTTGCTATTCTCATGGGTTGGTTGTCTGTACAGTCTCCCTGGCGAACGAATCTGTACTGGAGTGCATCACGTGACTTGCCCATAGACTCACTATACCGACTTTTCACAGTTGGATGAATTCCGCATTTGTCAGAATCTGACAAACAAGTTTCTCAAAACACCTTTGTCAAATGTCACACACTCGATTGTCTTTTGCAAAGATAAACTTTGAAAAAAGTAAACCTAGTTAAGAATAAGAAACACCTTATTTTTGAATCGTTACTTCTTGCTCAGTATCAAATAATCGCATTTATGGTAGTAAGAAGTTCGCCAATAGGCCAGCACTATTCAAACGGATAATGCCTTGGCTTTTGAATCTTCGAATTCCCGGGTCGAACCCACCCACCGCCGGCCAACTTCCCCATTTGGTAACCGTCTGTTGGCTACGGACATCTCTATGAAACTATTTAATCAACACATTACGAGGTTGGGGAGTTATGATTACTCTAACATTACATGGAGCAGCGATGCATGGCATAAGCCAAGGCGACTGATTCACAATCGTTGGTCCCGAGTGCGTATCTCATTCCGGGCCGGCTGGATATGGAATGCCGATGATTCCAACAATCGGGATGAAGAAACCGTACGGTTCTTCCACTGTTTCTTAATAACCAGTTGAGCTTTCATATCACGTGCTGAATAATTTCACGAACCAGATTGTTTGCATTTGTTAGAAGTAACTAAAATTTAAATGCGTTCGAAGCAAGTTGTAGGATGATGCACTTCCGTAAATGAAAGTGGTATTCATTGTCGAATGAAAAAAGGTCTATGTATATTTAATTCCATTTAGTGATATATGATGCTTACAATGGTGTTGTGAAACACATGTTGATTCTATGGCTTTCAGTTTCGCGGTCGGTCTGATTAATTGGATTTTGAATCTTAAAGAACGCTGGACCCATAGTCGACCTTGTCACGTTACTTGATCGGTGAGCATAAAATTCTAGCATTATTCGAAACACTTTATGAAGTTGCGTCATTGTTCCTCTATTTAAATATGATTTCTGTTTGATTTTAGGAAGGAACGACACACTCATGCCAATAGTTTCTTCTGTAAAACAGCAGTCTGATGGGGAGACCAATCAAACAGATGGATTACCGTGAGATAGACAATGAAATCTCAAAATCAGAACTGTTGTCTGATAAAACTGCGTCAACTCTGATCTTGTCAGTCAATGTGTTCGGTGATATAGTGTCTCAGCAACCCACTTCCCTCCCCTGATCTGCTGATGACTCCGTCTAGACTGCTGAGTATTGATCCGTTAGCCGACAGTCCAATTTCTTTTATTCACTCATATGTGCTAATAAGCCGTACACTTTGACAGACATGCTGGTACGTGCCTTAATTTTCCAGACCAAATTGTCTCCAACACCCACCCCCTCGCTACACACACTGGCCTTTTTTAAGTTAATCCCATCCGTACATCCTTTTCATCCACGAGCTTATCATATCTGTCCTCGGTGCACGTAGAAATTATACACGATAACCGATTCCACTGCGGGCATTCTGAGCGATAGCACCGAGGTCTGTCGTAAAGTATTTCTGTTCACTTGTTGTTCTTTTTGTTTTTCGCCTGGCCCTATCACTTCCGATCGCATTTTGTCATGACTCCAACGATGTTTCGTTTTCGACTGGGAATGGGAAATCTCTTACTGAGGCTTCACAGTAGATGGTTGTTACTATGAGGTGGAAAATTTTATTGGCCACAATGCAAAAATGAAATCGATACGAAAGTTTCTCCGTCGATTCACGAAATTTGACCGGCTGAGCAATGTTGCCCAGGAGATTTTGATTTCATCTCAACTCCAACTGCATATTCCGTTTGCAACCATTTTGCTATTTTCAGTAATAAACCGACAATGCATATTTCCTTCAGGAAGCAGCTCGTGGCAGACAAACAGCTGCCAAACGGGCAGTGAGAGTACTCCAAATCACTATATACGGGATGATATATTACAATTTTGACGGCCTGAGCGTAGCCTGCTGTGCCAACGGAAAGCACGGTCACTTGGGATCATATGTTCAATTAGAGTTTGGTGTATACAACACAGTAAATAGATCTTCAGACATCATCTATTCCAAAGCACACATTTTCGTTGCAGAGGAAAAGTGCAAGTTAGCACCAGTGGGGTTTGCGGAAAATTCACCACACATCTCCTGCTTCTTTGGCCATGCATAATACCAAATGAAGCTACAGGGGCCAATGGAAATTACGATGATGAAAAAACCGAGCAGCTAAACATTGCTGACATGAACCGAAAGGTGATATTGTAAAAAGAAGGCAAGAGAGTGATTTACACGTATATTGCTATGTAAAACAGGTCACAGTTCCCAGACTTTTATCGGCCGTGTATATTGTTCTTTTTGGGACCACACTCACACGAGATCGATGTACTGACTAGCTGAGCATTCCCGGGCCCAATTTGACCGCATGCCGAACAGTTGCTTACGTTCTTCTGGGTCTCCGTCTGGTTGTGTTGGTCCGATTGCCCCGATTGACAACTTGAATTGTTGCCCTCAGCCGAAGGAGTCGTGCTGTTTATCTGAATTCTGGTTCTGGTATGCGTGTTTGTTGCTGCTGCGGTTTTTGCCTGGTGGGGATTACTTTTGACGTAGTCATTGTTGCTTCTCCGGGCGACTACTTTTGATTGGTTCGTTTTGCAGGGAACGATTGCCCACTCCGTTGTTGACGCTTCCTTCTCTAGAATATCTTTACTGCCAATAGAAATAACACAATGAAAGAATGGCTGTCAGTAACTGTATAGTCATTATGGTGATTCGCAAACCTAGACATGCCATCAGAATCTCATTCACATAGTTGGGGAAGGTGCGCATGAGGATGATAAATCCACTTAAGAACCCCGCGGTAATACGTCGCGAATTTGCTGTCAGCTAGACAAAGTAGATCAAACTGCTCAGCTGATCGCATTCAATAGTTTACCATCTACGACCACCACTACCCGTTTCAAACAACGGTGGACATGTTTTGACTACTGGAACTGTACCCGATCACCCTCCTCTCATGTGTAGTAAATCACAGATAACCAAACACTAGGTCTTCGAAATATTTAAGTTGACATTATAATTACATATATTATCAAAAATTCCATTCACTTCGTTCATTGTAGGCCAGTCAGCAAAATTTCTGTACAGAGATGGTAAATTTTCCTAATAATCCCACAGAGCACATTGAGAAACAAAATAGTGTGACGAATAAGCTCGTTTTCAGTTATTCGTACTCATGCCAATACTTAACATTCATGTTAAGCATGTTGATGATGGATAAGAAATTTGTAGGGGTAAATGAACCAGTGTAGAATCGACACGGGAAAAGTAGATGGCCCACGACCAATTCTACGATCCGTGAACATTACATCCCTGAACAATGGGCGTCATGCATTTTTATTACCGTTTTTTCCGTGGTCCTTTATCACGTGATACTTAAATAGTATTTCGGGAGGAAAGGATGCGATTAGATCGGGAACAACAACGAAGTTCATTGACTTCGTGGCTTACACGTCCGAAGACGAGAAGACGAACGAACTGATCACCGCGAGTGGAACGGATGGGAAAGAAGATGCCAGTTGCAAAAAAATGTCGTTTATGATTCATCTACTTCAACGGAGCAGATTTGCATTTCAAGTTTCCACCATTCATTGTGTGCTTAACATGTTACACCAACCAACAAAGCCCGTCTTTGCCCTATAATCATTTTGAGCTGGTCTGGAATCGGTCGGTATCCTGGCCTGTAGACTATCTGCCAAACGCGTGACTTCTTTCGATTCAAATATCGGAAAAAACACCTGAAAAACCGCGTCTCATGACAAACAACATTTGTGTAGTAATCCAAAAATCAAATGGAAAATGCACTTAACAGGCTAAAAATAATTCACTGACCGAATTTAGGCTTATTCTTTGACACCACGGAAGCAAAACCCAAATGCCTACGGTGAGGCGACAGTCACGTGGTCATGGTCGTTTATGCGTTGAAAGTAAGTGCACACATGAAGCACGCGTGAAGCTCGCTGTGCATTGAGGCGGATCCAGGACAGGTCGTGATTGCTGTTTATGTCTTTGTGTTTGATTATGTGTGTGTGTGTGTGTGTGTGTGTGTGTAAACGTGGAAGACTGTGCTTAAAACTCCAGTGGTGCACTCCGGAAGCGGATGCAGTGGAGAACTGGCCGCGAATTTCCACAAACGATTCCAGTAATCATTTGCACCAAAATAAACCTTATGCAGAAAATTTTCTTAAGTCACCTTTGATCTGGCGCGTCCTAGACTTCGTTCTTTCATACCTGTTCGATCTTGCCAACTTCCGTTTAGATTTTTCTACCCCTATTGTTTGCATACCCGAAATCTCGGGCCCTGCCAATTGTCCCAATAAGTGACCATTCCACCGGGATAATTCCTACACCGATTTCGCGCACTTTTTGGTCCGGACAAACAAACGCGTGCTAGTTGTTCTCTGTAGGCACGTTTACAGTGACGTAATTCGTCATGACCAAATAAAGCTAACCGCAATCCTATGGATAATCGGCTCAAACTCTAACCAGATGAACAAACGGTTTAGTGTTTGTGTAGAGGAGAGTACGATCACAACGAATGGAGATGGTAGTCAACCCCACAGCACGAAACAATCAGAAGCAGTGGCCAGGAGAAGCAACAACGAATATGTCAAAAACAATTCCCCCAGCTGTGACAATTTTAGTCGTCACTCCGGCCAATCGGCCGACACCACAAGGGTGTTCGCCACACGATCAAATTGGGCTGGGAATGCTCAGCTAGTCAGAACGTAGATCTCGTGTGAGTGTGGTCTGGAAAGGAACAACATGCACGACCGATCAAAGTCTGGGAACTGTGACTTCATTCACTCAGCAATAAACGTGTGAACCATCCGTCTGGTTTCTGGATACACTTGCACTTCTATTATTGTCCCATTCAGTACACACTGATCTGAAGTCATTTTGCCTAAACAGAATATCGACAGCATTGAGGACAGCAAAATTCCAGTCAACTGACGGCAGTCGGCAATGAAGATGCATCACTTCCAATACTGGAAAGTATTCGAATTGGCTCAGGACACTTTGGCGTATCTTATTTGGTCGCAAAGCCTGAACGAGTTGATCAACTATCATACGCAAACACAAAAACATAACGATGTTAAATAACGGTAATGAATAGAAAACACGACTTGATTTAAGGGTATTTTGTAGGTAATTTGGCAATGATCACAAACTGGATCATTTCAATGCGATCGGATTAAGGCAAGGTTACCCCAAGCACTAAAACAAACGAACAGACCGAGACGGGACAAAGTGTTGCAACCGTCCTATCAAATCTCGAAGCCAGGGTGATGTTTCGAGAAAACTGTGAGGTTAAAATGAATTGACAAATGATCGAAATAGGTAATCTGGACAGAATCTACTGGCGTTTATTTGCAGTGTATAGTTTCACTTGATGTATCAACCAATATGCACGTTAATATGACGTGTGAACGTTCACGTCCACGGTTGTTTAGCCGCACTCAGATCAATTAGGGCTTGCTGCGTTGACGACTTCCGAGAGGGGGCTTGTTTGGTTGTCTTGACCACACCCTGTGCCATTTTCTGCGCAAGTCTTCTCCTCTTAGGACGACCATTTGTAGAGAACCGATAAGTCTAAAATTGCTCTGCTTCACATTGAATTAAATGGCATTTGGTTCACAACTCAAGTTAACACGGCAATACTTGCTGTCCGACAAATAAGATGATGATGGCTCACAGTGATGATACCAAACTGTGCTTATAAAATGCTAGCAATTTTGCCACCAGTTCGATCATTTCGTCACCAAGCCAATTTGCAATAACTCTATAAAGCGTGCCTGCGTAGCGGTGGAAATGTCTGGCAGCCCGCGGCCGATTACATGATCACTAAATATTTCATTATAATCAATAATAAGTGGATTCATTGGGTGGTGTCTAGTTTAGCCAACTGATTAAAGTACACTTTTTTGGTGTAAACCAGGAGGACAGCAGAGAGTACGCGTGACCTTCAGCCGAAAAGGCCGTTTAAGAATACAAAGCTGTGTGGCATGGGAAACGGAAAAAACGAGCACATGCGATAAGTAATCTTGATTCAGAGATGGTGGTGTTTTGTATTTCACACATTTGACGATTGGAACGAGCCATAGCAACCATACTGGACACAAATTTGATAATAATAATCTTCACCGGAGAACATTCACCCCACATAGCCCCTCCCCCGGCGGGAACACACATTCATACCCACAAAAATTCGGCAAATCACAGTGAGAAATTGCTGCTGAGTGACGTTGATTGAACCTCACGATTTCTTCACACATCCTTTATTCTGTGAAAGGAATGAATATTATTTTTTTGAACTGTTGGGCATGTTGTTTCAGCTAGTGCAAATAGAGTTGATATCGGCCTTTGCGAAACGTCATGGGTGCGGCTGATTTGTGTGCAAACAAAAAAGCCAGGCCCAACAAAACACGAATTGATGTTTCATGGTCCGCATAGTTGCCAAGATTCCCAGTTTGTCTGTTGGACCAGCAAAATATTTACGCTGAGGATGCTGATTTTGATCGTGATAGTGTTTGGGATGTTCATTCCCGTTCAACGGCGTTTTCGTGTCGGACATCGTCGTCGGTCAAGTGACATCCGCAGACGTATGGGATGGATTGTCCGATATGTCTTTGAATCCGGTTTACTTCGTCACTAATCTTAGTGCTTTCCTGGTGGTTTTGACTCCAGTTCGACCAAAGCCCGCTTAATCAAGCAAGAACGATCAAAATGGATTCTGGTCGCTCAACAAGACCGTTTCTTTTATTTTTATAACGAAATGGTTTGTGCACTCCCGTATAGGAAAGAGCTTATTCGCTGATAGCTCCTCGTCTTCCGGGCTCGTTTTCTCCTTTTTGGCCCATTCGTTAGCTTCTGCTCTCGTCACAAAGAGGGCCACGTCCAAAACACGGCTGCCAAGTGGAGTTTGATCGGCGGCGGGAGGATTTGAACTCGCGACCTTCACGTCCAAGTTCACGGCCCAATTCGCTTGAGCACTGTCGGTCAACGAACCTCTTCATTTCCTTGTATCTAAAGGCAGGTTAAAAAACGTCTTAGGTTCCCAAACTCTCAGAGGTAAGAATCAACAAGATCGCAGAATCCAACCATATTTAGTTATCCAGATCAGTTTATCCTCAAGAATTAGTTGACTTCCATGCATGTCTCACCATTACTTGCCAGTAGTATGTGGGTTTGATGATGTTTTTCTGTCAGACTGCACTCCAAACGCACAATTCTCCGATCGTCCGGCCGACCACGCAATCGGGAAGCATTAGAGCTTATCTATCTTCGCATTGAGAAAAAGTTGGCGAATAAACACATTTTCAGTGCTTCGCACTCATGCCATTACATCACCATATATTTGGAAATATATTCTTGAGAAGGGTTGGACTACTAAGATAAAAATATGGGTGGGGAAGGCATTTGTGGTGTTACATGCATAACCTGAATACACAAGAATGTGTCGTGTTAATTGTTTTGTTGTCTGGGGTTTGCATTGGGACGGAGGGTGGGCCAGGGGAGTTGAAGCGCAACCACAAATTGTTTTTGAGAACAAAGTGGAGGATTGTGAAGACGGATTGCGACAGTTTTCGCTGTGCTCAAGAGGCGACAATTTGCCAACCTGAATTGTTGACCTCTGACCTTATACAGGGTCCGGAAAGCTTGCGTCACCTTCACGGTGTGATTAGTCTGTGCTAGATGTGAAACGACTGCGCTATTAAGTGACTTCATTGTTCCAGGGCCCAACCATGCAGGGTGGCGCTCACGGATGCGTTCAGACAAGCGCCTGGTCGTGCGGCCGATGTACATTGTCCCGCAGGAACATGTGGAGGAATAGATACAAAACGAGGCTGCAGAATCAAGAACTTTGTCTTTCAACTGTAATGACACTACCGGGAAGGTATATGAACAAGATACGAAGCTTGGCTGCGTAAAATGTCTGATTGATAGCGCTAGTCAGCCTTCGTCGAGTTATCTCTGCTAGCGTGTCACCTGTGAATGACAGATATGTATACTGACTTTCGCTCTACTTCCGCCCTCCCGGGAAATTCCTTTTCTGTTTCGAATATCTTATCGATTAATCGACTTGGGAAGCCATTTTTAGTGAATACTGTCCTTACCGTCTGAAGTTCTGCTTCAAGAGCGTCTTCTATGCTTATTCGTTTCGTTCTGATTGTGAGACCTATAATCAGGTTTTTCTTCACATAGCTGTGAATCAGCTGTGAGAATTGATGTATGATCCATTCTACTTGGCTTTCCTGTGTACTGACCGCCAAAATGAGCCGTCCTCTCGATGACGTCGCTATACATCGAAGAATGCTATTTCATTGTTCAACTCCATCTCTGTTGTGAATTTCACATTCGCGTGAGCCGAGTTGAACTTATTCAACGGTTGGTTAGTTCTCGTCGAGGGGTTGAGTACACAGAAGATGTCATCCACATAACGCTTGTATTAGTAGAGCGCCTGTATTGACAACTTGAGTGGCCAAAGTTCCAGCTTTGCCATGAAAATATATGTTGCTAATGCACCGAGTGGGGGCCTCATTGCTACGCCGTCTTTTTGGCGGTAAATTTGATTTAAACTGGACGTTGTAGGTACAAAAGAACAATAGTTGTTTCAAGTCTGCTATCGGAAGACTTGTCGCTAAGCCACATGTCGAGAATAGGCCTTAGAGGAACTCCATTGTTTTGTATTTTGGAGAGGCCGTACAATTTCGGAATAGTAGTTCCCGTAGGCCGAATTTGTTCGAATGTCATCGAATCTATGATATCCTTTTGTCTCACTCGTCTCAAGATACTAGGCAATGATTTTTGAATCTGATGCGTTTTATCATTCTCCTTCGTCATTTTTGCGAATTTTGATTTATCATTCAGAATGGCTTTCATTTTTGTTATATAGTCAGACTTGTTCAGGAGAACTATGCATACACCGTTATCTGGTCTTGATAACATGATGTCTGCATTGTTCTGGACTTCTCTTAACCGCCTCCTATGTTCTGGTTTTAATAACCCACTCGTTGTATGTCGAACGCCATGATGCTGAAAGCAAGTGTTCACATTCATCAGTGCGACCAGGATTTTAACCCGGGCCTTTCCACAAGTTAGGTGTGTGCGACGTCACTGAGCTATCCGGCTGATCCAAATTACTGGGTCAAGTGACAGTCAACAGTGGTGGACAGCTTGGGAGGGGGACAGTTATCGCACGTTAACTCCAACGGACAAGTGAAAAAAGACATGGCCCAGTGATTCAGAAAGGCCCGAAAAAGCTGAACTGCGCAGTGACAACACAAATATTTCCCTTGTGAAAAGGCCCCGGGTTCAAACTCTGAGCAAGATTTTCCGGATTACCTTAAGTTTGTGCATTGAGGGTGAAGTAAAGCCCTCATTTGTGGATCCAAGTTTGAACCCCATCTGTTCAACTTCGGTAGTCATTTGTTGTCCCACAGATATTGATTTAAAAACCCACGTAAATCAGATACTTTTGGTCCTGCCCATTAATCATATGGTTCATTGAAATTCTGAATAACACGGGAAAACACTTTTCAGTAGCATGTTCTGCCAACTAATGGAAGGGTATATTTGATCGGGGAAGGTACGATCAACTTCGCAATTATTGCCGTTCGTCAGTAGTACGTACCTTGTACTCGTCTGTCCGGTCGTTCCATACGCTGGCATAAGGTTTTGCTAGAAGCCAATTTGAATTACAGTAATGTAACAGTGGTGTGGTCTATTCACCAATCACATGGTGAAATGAAACAAATCGTTTCTCACCGTCGGTCGTTCTGTCGATCCCGAATTCGAATCAACGTTTGTGTCTCCAATAAAGCCGACAAATGTTTCGCGGCACAGAAATGGGCGACTGGAAGTGAACAGTTCTAAGTTTGTGAAGTTTTGCGAACCCTGTTTCCCGCAAACTTGGAGCATTTTAGCTCAGTAAAACTGAGACCAATATTCAAAACTTCACCCAAATAGTTTAAACACTAAGCTGAGGCCAAAGGAGTCCGGAAGAAACTGTTTGTTAACAGAACAGCTTTTTATGGAGGCCGGCGGAGTGCTCTAATTCGTATTTTCGAATACGTTGCCGTTTAGTTGGCATGTTTTGAGACAAGCTCCGTTTAAATCACCGATTTCCAAAGGGACCCACGCCGACCGGATGGTACGCTGGTGTGCACTGGGCTCATTCAGGCAACGTTCACCTCCATTCAAGGCTAGTGCTAACAATCCTGCCACAAGAGAGAGCGCCTTGGCGTGGTTTGACGGCCTGTGTGCACCCATGACCCGAGGATATTTTATCTCTAGCCGAAAATGCAATCATGACAGGAGGGTCTGACGAAGTGGGGTCCTCCTAGTCCAGATTGGGAGTTGATCTGAACTGTCAGATCAATCCGGAAATTTCGTGGAAGAGTAATTGGTGGATGAACTTACACTCAACCACTTCTCGTTACCTTGCTGGCATGTTCTCAATAGAATCAAATACTTTGGTTGAAACCCTAGTCGTTCTCCAGCTTGGCGACTGAACCCCTAACAGTCTTCGTCCAAAAAACCTCATTGAAAGGTGCAAACACAATAAATTCCGTAATGCGACGGCCGCAGCGCAAAATAACCAGGACCGCGACATCTATTGCAGTAAGCACAATGTTAAGTATGTGTCTGTTTCAAGTTCCCATGCTGGATTAACGCCCCACTGCCTTGTGGGCAAGACTTTTGAGCCAAGGATTCCGAAAGAAAAATTGCGGTGGGGGTAACTGCGACGTATCAGTCACGAGAATACTGCCAGCGTTCTTTCTGTAGGCAACTTTGCTAATTTCCTTATTTCCAGTGTCGGCATCACACAAGTTGCCACGAAGGACCGCGGCTGTATTCGACGCCCGCGCAATCAAACAAATAAAGCAACAAGCTTCCCTAGTCGGAATTACTGAAACTTTTAAAATTAATGTATGTTGTGTCTCCAAACCGCGCGTTCCGCATCCCACTTCCGTGATCACCGTACGTAACCCAGGTGTAACCCCATTTACTCGATTCACCCCTCGCGTGTCCAGTGATTCGGTTCCGAGCTTTCATGGTCAGATTGATGTGGCGATCGTTCTGAGTAGGCGAGTGTAACATGCATTTTGGACTGAATCCCAGCCAAAAGCCGTTTTTGTGCAGGTTCTTGGATGAATCTGTAAGCGTGAATAGCGCACATGAGACCAATTTATGACCCTGCTGATCGGATCAGCAATGGAGATGGTTTCATATAAGTTAGGTCAGACAGCAAACTGTTTCTGGTGAACATCAATTTTTGTCATTAAAAGCCACATCGTTTCACCTGCCACCCTACCTCGCCTTCACACAGTGGAACTCAAATCGATCACTTCGCCATCGGTAACCGGTGGTGTGGATTAATTGAGGATTGTCTTCCATTCTGGTCCACAGCCTTGGATTCAAGTCATGCGTTGGTCCGTGCTTGCATTTGCTCGCTCCTGGCCCGTGGTCGCATCAGCACAAAACCACTTCTCCGGCACAGCCCATTCTACACGATCATCGCCGACTACAATTCCAATCGGAATTCTCAATGCGGTTATCGTCTGAACAAAATACCCAAGGATCCGAGCGAACACTGGGAGCAGTTCAAAGAAGCTCTGCACTCAGTATCAACTGGCACGCAGGACTTCTTGCCACATAACCCTCAGGAACGATGGATGTCCTCGACTTCAATGGGTCCGTCCCCCCGGAATGCAACATACAATGATGCATATATACTCCTGAGACGTCAACTGGCCAGGAGCAATGGTGAATGGGAAAATGTAATGAAATGGAAAAGGCTGCAGCTATCGGAAATAGTCACCATGGTTAACGACTGATTAGAAATACCGGTCCACGGAATCCGAGTGTTAGGGTGGTGATTAAGGAATTTGACGGTACACTGGTTCATTCAACGGAACATGAGCTGACATGTTCAGCAGAACACTATCGGGAGCAGTTTAGTTAGTCCATATCCACAATGGGCATTCCAGTTATGCCTGTATGTGGACCAATGCACGTGGATACCAGCTCTCCATCCGAAATGGAGTTGATCGGGGAGATGAATTTTCTCGAAAGATATAAGGCGACTGGACCGAATGGGCGGTGGTCATACTTCGTCATGGATGGTGGCTAAGTGTAAACATGAAAATTTACAAACTTGGTGTGATCAGTGTGGGTGAGGGATCAGATTCGGAAGGACTGATGTGAATCGATGATTGTGCCGATTTACAAGAGAGGTGATAGATGCTCATGTGAAAATGATAGACAAATTAGTTTAGTGAGAATTTCATCGAAACTGATCACGGGTATTATCCTCGACCGATTATCCAGTGTTCACGAGAAGTGTATTCGTGAAAATCAAACCGGTTTCGTTCCCGGTCGGGGTTGTATTGATCGTATTTGTACACGGGGACAGATCTTGCAAATAGGCACACGATTTCCATCCTTCTTGATTTGAAACCGACATTCGCGGCAGTCGGACGAGCAATTGCTTTGGGGTGCCTATCATTGAAGAGTGTGCCAGTGAAATTCATTTCACTCATCCAATCTCTGTATGTTTACAAATGAAGCCGAGTTCGTGCTTACGGTGATGTTTCACTCGAGTTCACCACGCGAAGTGGTGTTCGTCGGAGTTGCCCTTTATCAACCATCCTCTCCAACTCTGTCGTTGACATGGTTGTGAAGACAGATCCGTCCTTATGTGGGAATAGTGACATTTATATTTGCTCAGACAGGAATCTGTCTGACTTCAAATATGCGGACGATGTTGGGCTAGTGAGTGAACATTCAAATAAATTGTCTGTCTTTCTTGATCGTCCGAACGATATGTATGCACATTTGGTATGAATTTTGCACCTTGGAAGAATAAAATCTTGTTGTAGGACTGGACTACATGAAAACCGAACGTAGCTGTTGCAGAAGAAATACTTGCTCGGTGGGGTTCAACATATAGTGTGGTGAAGAAGAATGACAAAGCATACAGCAAACTTACTTAAATTAATTGTCTCACCTGTTTGTGGTTGGGGCCGAAAGACCTATCGTCTGTTAGGCTGGAGATCATGGAACATCGAACCGTAAACAGTAACGATCGTGTTGTCATTTTCGATTTAGTCTGAATGATTAACTCCGTGCGTATCTACAGAGTTACACCGCTCTTCGTGGGTTGGCCAATACTAAATTTTGTACTTTTCCTACCCCCGTAGGTCATTCCATATCAGTCGTGCTCATTGATTCTCCTTTTTATAAACATGCAGTCGGACTACGATAGCAACAGTCACCGTAGCTTACCCTGGCTGTGAACGATGAACAGTGTTGATGTTGTTGATGAAGAAGGATAATCTACATTTGAGGACTTACCACTCTTTGGATACTTTGTTTGCTTTGGTGCGGTTTCATTTTGTGCATTCACGCTGATTTAATAATGGAAACCTGCTATGGAGTTGCGTTTGAGTCAGCCGCTTAAATGAAGACAGAATGTGTCATCACGTTCTGCACGAGATTTGTATATCGCTTGTTAGAGATATGTTCCCCATTTTTGGTTCCAGCAATCTGGTTTCCGAAAATGAAAAGAAAAAAATGAAGACTCATCTGTTCATAGATGTTAAATTCTATGCAATAAACAGCCGATATCGTTTCCACTGTAAATGCAGATTCTACAATATTTGGACTGGAAATTATTATACAGAATTCGGTCAGTTACAACAACGAATGGATGCGAATTATCAGTAGGCACTGAACTGGCTTCGACCGAAGCGACGCAAGTTCAAACAACGTGAAGATCAGATCAGATCAGAAGGGGAACACGTTCGAGTTATATTTTCAGCTCATTGGTTCATATACAAAATTGAAAATATCGCGATTGGTGGAATGCGTTCCTTCTGATGGTCTTTGGGGATGTTTTGATTTTGCGATCACTTTTCGTCATGGTCCTCATTGGTTGTTTATCTAGGTAGGCCAACTTGAGGCTGTCGTGGACTGTATCACGTGACTTCCACGTCAACTCTCTACAGAGTCTCTTTGAATAGGCTTTGTTCACAAAGAACTAATTTACATAACCTGAGTGGTAAGGGTTCGCTGCAAGTTAAAATTTACCGGTTATTGATGTGCAACAAAGGTTTACAAGATAAAACGCACCAACAGTGTTTGTTTTCTATCAACTACTTCGGAACTTCTGACAATCAGGATAGCAGTTAGCCCTGTTTTGTGACTGCCGTTTGACCAGTCACTTGAGAATATGTTTAAACATCCGTTGGAAGGCCTTCGGTCCGTTCTGCAGACTTAAATATCACTCCAAAGGCTGATGAACAAATGTATGAGATGTGAGGTAGAAAGTAACATCTGACCAGATTCACAGTTGGTTCAGAATAACCCCCGGCCCGTTAGCATCATCATCATCGTTTAGTGTTAAACAGCAAGGTAAGCCTCACTGACCGCTGTTTTCCCCAACATCACGGGGTGTTTGCAGGATGTGCACCCCGGCGGCCGGGAATGTACACTTTATGTCCGAACTTAGTTTATGGCTGGCATCCTTTAGAATGTAGTCACTCTTGAACTATACAGTTTTCTTTGTTTCCTTATAGACTGGGACACCCTTCCGCTTTTGGTGACTATGGACGTCAACGAATTTCTTCGGATAACTATTACCAATGATTGTATCGTGAAGTAAACGTTGTTTTTCTTCGTACAGGCTGTTGGGTGCTTAAACAACCTTGGGATTAAGATTTTTTGTCTTTTTACTTCCTTTTTATTAATGAAATAACAATGCGCATCATTTCTAGGAAGAGGGCCGCGGCTAAAAGAAGGCTACCAAGTGTGGAAGGTGACCGGTGGTTGAAGGATTCGAACCCGTGATCTTCACGTCCATACATCATAACCTCATTCACTTGGTCACCTCCGGCCAAGCTGTGATTCGTGTACAATTTGCAAACGGCAAATACTGCCAAGTTCCTGTGGTTTTTATGTGAATTTGATCTTGTATATTCCCACTCAGTCGCCTAGTGAGCTCAATGTCCAAAACGGGGAAAAATACAGTTGTCGGTCTATTCTTCATGAACAAGTTGGTTTGGGCGGAATTGAAGAGATCGAAAACATTGGGGAAAAATTTTGCGGTCAACAAAAATCAGAATATCGTCAATATATCATTCACGAAATAAACATTTGAAAATGCAGTCACCGAGTTCGGTCAGCAATGTATCGAAATACCGATGCTATTTTGCCGAACAATAAACGGTTACAAAAAAACAACTCACACGGCTCATCGTTATTTCGATACTTTAATAACCGAACTCGCTTCTGATACTGTTATTCTTATCATCAACGGAATTTCATTGGGGAAATAAATTTCGCCAACTGAATTAATCACTGTGTGTTCGGAACAACATCATTCTCATTTTTGTTCGTATGAAACCGCTTAACAGCTCTGTGCCGTTTGCATGTAAGGTGCTTTAATTGCTACACGTGTCTTTGCACGACAACGAATTTATGACTGTGTTGTGAAAATTAATTTCATCTGCTATAGAGTACGCAAACTGGTTGAATGCTTGAATCATTTATTGCCACCAATTACCTTCAGGGATAATAATATAATTCTCGAACAAAGATATCTGGATGAGTTTAAAGCTTGCCAATCGTTTCAGGCAAGGAAACTCAACAGACAACTCCACAATTGCACGTTTGGACTCAATATTACTTCGATTAATCAATACCGAAACTTTTGTTAAAATCCTATTAGACCTAATCTGGGTCTCGATGAAACCAGGACCACTATAGGAAGGTCTGATTTTCATTATTCACAAGAAGCGAACAACTCAAGGGTAGTTCCTCCATTAGAAATTGTGTTGAAATTATAGCGGGAAGATGCCAGCCAAATCAGCGCATGTAATATCATCAAAAACCAAAAGCTAATTACATCAAACATATCAACAGACGAATGGCAGATGATCGTCTCATTAAGAAGTGACAATTCAATTCATATCACGAAATCAGGCAAGGGGAATGTTACTATCGTTCGTAATACTTCAGACAACGTTTTTATCTTTCATCATTTTTTACTTCCTTTATCAGTGAAATGACAATGCACGTCATTTTTCGGAAGGGGAGCCCACGGCCAACAGAGGGCTACCAACTGACCCGCGAACTTCACGTCCAGATGCCAGGAACTTATCCGTTTGGCCACCGCCGGCCATAGGAAAGAATTGAAGAAAAAGAAAACCAATGCCGTACTGAACAAAATGAAGGCCAAGATACGTAAATATCTTTTACAACTAAGCAAACTAGGAAAGTCATTATGGTTTGGTTTGAATCCGAAAACAAACAATACTGTCAGATGGAACCGTTTACGCAGACTCTACAAACCCGATACACTTATTTGTCCGATTGTAGTTTACACACGTTGTGCTTGCCGAGTGCTTTAGTACACTACTAAAACCGTACCAAGGTCATCGAAACAGATGGAAACCTAACATGCACTCTTAGACCTCACAAGATCAGGTGAGACATGCAAACACAAGATTGCACCTTGTTTAACATCGAATTGTCCTAGACTGTCATCCCGGCTTCATTCGCCTGGAAATTAGTCTTGGGGGTGATAATCCGTTGTAACCGAAATGTCGATGAATTGTCAACTATCTCGAAACACATGGGGTTCTCGAACAATAAAATTTTACAAATTACAATCACTCACCTCGCTTCTATCCTTGATGAAAAATACATCGATTAGTGTTGGGCCCAATGGAAATAATGTCTAGTATATTTGAAGGTTCAAAAGAATCTCTTACACAATGAGGCGTCAGGCGTTCGCAAACGGGGATTAAAATAGTCACCAAATGACGTGCCAGTTTGTGATATATGAAATTTTTCCTGTTTTATATTGATCGGTTTTTCGGGATACCCGGTTTACGAATATTTGGTGATCCTCTCACGTGAGGTGGTTCAGTTCCGACTGGGTTCAAGCATTTGCACTGGGTCTCAAAAATACAATTATACTAAAATAAAATTGTCAACTTATCAGTGATTGAACATTCTGTGGAATGATCGTTATCAGGTGTATCCTCTCTCTCGTGCTTATATTTGTTCACCAGTATCCGATTCGTTTTGAACTTGTGACTACACCAGAGCCTTTTTCAATTTTGAACAATTTCATCTCGGTCATTTGCTTTACTGACTTTATTGTCTGGTGGTGTTCCGATATCGGACCACAACGTTGGAGTCAATCTTTCTTATTTGCTCATCCGACAGATTTGCCAATTGCCTTTTGACATTGCTTTTGCAACTGATCCATCTTCTCCGGTGGAATCCCAACGTTCATGTAAAATGAAACTACATCCAGTTCAAATCCCGTAACTGAAATAAAAGTTAGATTGTGTATTTGTCCCGTCCTGGACATCGGCATGACATGCGACTTGTGTAGACAAGATTCCAAGGGTTCTGACCTTTTTACTAACTGTTCGTGAGAAGCTCTCATGTTTAATGATACACCACAGGTTGAATTATCTTAGTAGACTTCGTGAATTTCTCTTGTGTTTCTACGCGTTTGTTTTTCCATTTGAAGATGTTTCCATATCAGAGGTGATCATCAATACAATATTCGGTATGTCCATTTGAAATGTCCCCAAGTGCTTCAAGCATCTTCTTATCTTTCATTTTCTTTATTAATGAAATGATTGTACGCATTATCTATTCAGGAATGAAACCGAGGCCAAGTTGGGGAAGCTGATCGAAGGTGGAAGGTTTTGAACCCGCAACCTTCACGTCCAGGAGTTAATACCTTATCCGCTTGACCGCGCCCCCAGCTGAGGAGATCTCACGTATTGCCTTCTAGTACAGATGGGGCATTCACCAGTATGTGAGAGTAAAAATAAATGCCCAGCACTCCATAGAAGATCATTCTGCGTAGCTCGGTAATGTTAGTTCCGAAGTCCAGATTCCTGACTAACTGCAAGCGACGTACAAAGTACAAGGAACCTTGCTCATCGACATCTGTGGCGGGCAAGCGGTCATAGGTTTACAGTGGTCTACGAATATCCTCGAATCAGTTTACTGCTTTGTAGGGTATATTTTTCGGTTCAAAGATCCAGGTGGGATTTTTCAAATCAGAACGTTACTTCGCATTGGGAAACCGTGTGGTAAAGAATACGATGACGAAGTATGTGACCCGATGAAGAAGCCGATGATGGGCGCGAATATAGACCGTGAAAACTGGCATTTGTGCAAAGAACTATGGCCAATGTTTTCCTTTTCTTTCTTTCCTCGCCATGTTTCCAATAACAGTTAATTTATATTATATTGTGCATAACAATATGAATGCTGGTTTTACTGTTGTCGACAGCATTGTCTCAGAAACCAGAAGTTGAGCTGACCAATTTATTCTGGTTTATCATTTTGGTTTTTCCTGTTCCGATGAATCGATTGGTCGGTTTCCATGGAAATAAATACGGTAAGCATCACGTAGACAGCCGGTTGCTCGAAGATGGCTACGAGTGTGACGGTAATCTTCTTGTCTGGTTATCGAACAGTGTGAAATAAAAACGATGGGAAATATTAAATTCAACATTAAGTGGAGTGTTTGTGGCAATATGTCTCCTTCATCAAATTTATTAGAATAGTAAGAACATAAATTTGGCTGGATGTTAGCATTTCGATTGTATCCTTGACAAGTGCCTACGTAAAACCGTCTAGCATTTGTAAGAAATCACACTGTTAGCTATGATAGATGGACACATGATAAAATTTCTTCAAATGGAACGCCTAATCGAATCACGATTGCTTCCTACAACATCATTAAGCTGAATTTTGTATTACGCAATGGAGTATATTCTATAATCAATTATTTGTAAGTAATATTCCAAGATCTTAACTCAGTTTGTAATTTATTTTTCGTATGTGATCACTTTGAAGTGAGTACAATTTCACAAAAATTTCTTTTCACACTGTCACCAAATCAAGTCATTGTGATGATTTACGGAATACTAATTCCGAAAAACAGAAGTGTACACACTAGGAATAACAAATGGTTACTGGTTTCCAATGCGCACGAGATCCATTCCGACCCAAGTTGGGCAACCGAAATTGATTGCAAACCTGTAACAAGTAAGAAATCTTTCCGATTTTATTTACAAGGTATGCGTCATATACAGAAAAAAGGAGAAATCCCGATTGGTGGAATGCTTTCCGTCGAATGGCATTCACGACATTTTTGAACTTAACGATTTTCCACTGGAATCGTCACATTTCTTGGTGGCACAAAATTTGTAAAGTAATGGTCGATTTGAGGCTATAGGCTGCCTCAAGTTGCATATCGGGAAAACAAAGTCGCACTCGATGCTTGTCTGAACTTCAAGATTCTCACTGGTCTACGAAAGCTGCAGTAGAGCTGTGCCGGATTGCATCAGTTGACTTGCATCTAGACTCACTAAAATTCTACACACTTTGAAGCCGGTTTATCTGGAGGGATGCCCGCAGTCTGTTTGTTGTCTACCCGCCTCTTTATGGTGTGTCACCTAATAGTCAATAGGCCCGAGCTAACTTATTACAAACGTAAGTTGCTTTAAGTACGCAAGAGTGGTTCGAGCAGACGAATCACAACGGATTCTATGTACAGGAGAGAGACTTCAGTCATTTGCACCGTCTTTTGTCCCCAATAGAAATGAAACATTTGCCCTAACGATCGACTTCATTGCTCCTGTCCAAAACCGCTCTCGGTGATGTTTGCTGACACGTTTCGACAATTTGCTCCCTACGAAGATTGTAAAAACACGCATATTGTCCCTCAACCACAAACATACCACTGATCTGGATGGAAAAAATAGCCTAGCAAAACACAAGGTGTTTTTGGCAAGACCACTATGGTAAGTCTACTTTCAAGTTATGCGACACTGCTTCGTTGTAGACCCCATAAGTAGCAGGCCGATGAGAACGGCGGAAACAACTGAGAATATTTGCAGCATAATTTGTACAACGAGGGAAAAAGATTTACAGACTTAAACGGATGGTAAATTGTTTATTGTAATTTCTGGCTCCAAACTGGCACTGGGTATCGAACGTGAATGATTGACTGTGTGATTGGGACGGTTATTTCTACTTATTTTGTTATGTTATGTCTGTCTGTCGCCCAGTCGTACGCCTCCAGTCTTGCTTGCTTTTGCCAAGATGGTGCAATGATTATCCATTTCATCGTGTCAGCCGAACGAGAAGCTCGAATGGAGGACCAAAAGCTCCACTTTTCTTCTTATTCGGTCAGTCACTTTTCGTTTGCGATCCGGACCTCAGGGCCTGTGTGTGCGCAGTGAATCCAAATCCGTGAATGCGGGTCATCCAGTTGTGAGGAACTAAACTTGAGCTTCGCTCTGCGCCAATTCTTTGGCGAAATTGAAGTACACATGAACATTAGTTCATGTAGCTGCTTCCTCCTACTGGTTTTCCCATTGATACCTCAGGCTCCAAGTGGTCTATTCATCCTGGAAGCCTATCGAAAGGGTTCTAAACGAACTGCACAGCATATAGCCACCTCGGATAAAGTCCTGCACATTGCATTCTCGTGGTGAAGGCAAAAGGCGAAAACGAAGGCGAATGTTTGGGGCTCTCCACTTAGTTCGCCGTTCTTGGATGGGCAGTCTAAAGATGATTAAACCCTGACTGTAAACCAACCACCGACGGTGTAAGAAGCATTAGACTGCATGCTCGCCAGTATTTGTGGGAAATAGGTACAGGGCGCGCCGCGGAATTCTAGCCGCATTTGAAGCGAGCATGAACTAATTAATTCATTACTTGTCTTCAGTGTGTTGTGTGTCACTCAGGTGGTGCTATTCCTTTATAGGCTAGACCTTTATTTTTAAAATACCGGGGACATAGTATTTGGACTGGAAATTATCATACAGAATTCGGTCAATTACAACAACGAATGGATGCGAATTATCAGTAGGCACTGAACTGGCTTCGACCGAAGCGACGCAAGTTCAAACAACGTGAAGATCAGATCAGATCAGAAGGGGAACACGTTCGAGTTATATTTTCAGCTCATTGGTTCATATACAAAATTGAAAATATCGCGATTGGTGGAATGCGTTCCTTCTGATGGTCTTTGGGGATGTTTTGATTTTGCGATCACTTTTCGTCATGGTCCTCATTGGTTGTTTATCTAGGTAGGCCAACTTGAGGCTGTCGTGGACTGTATCACGTGACTTGCATTTAGACTTATCCCAAATGATCCCAAAGTGAATCTCCTACTTCGGTTTGGGTAACTGGGCCGTATGGATCCCATAGAAGCATCAGAGATCCCAATGGATAGCTGATGACATGGAGTCGGGGAATGGGAGAATCACCATGCGTGATTTTCGCACATAGTTTCTTTTTTCTTCCTTTTATCACTCACTGTTTTCGACTTGCGCAATGATTTCGATTGCACACGATTTGTATTCAGATTTGTGTTAAATATATGAAGATACATACTTTCAGGATTCGCTTCTTCCTCGTTGGCTATGATTGTTTCGGAAAGCGCAAAATGGCGGAAAACCTTTGTTCGATTTCATCCCGGAAATTCCCAATCAGTTCTATTCCCCGGTCACTATCACTCGTTCCCAACAATCCTAGTTAGCAGACAAAACCATTTGTTTTATTGGTCAATATAAATCGTTTATATTGGTCTGTTCTGACCTATGTTCACCGGTCGACTAATCTGTCGACGTATTTGTCCCCGTCGTTTATTCCGTGAATTTCACAAATGACGTTTTTGCTCAAATTATCGATCTCCCTAACCAATACGATGTCATCGCAGCAACACTGATCCCTGAACAGGGAAATAGATAATGACGAGTTATCATCGATTATTCTTATAGTGACCAGGTAAACACTGGTCGGAATATTGATCTTTGTTATTAGTTCCTGCACTGGTAATTCATCCGTCTTACCATGTCTGGATTATGCTGTTCGAGACACGATTTATTTGTGTTTATTGATCTAGAAATTCAACCCTATTTTATCAAGTAAAAATCCTGGGTAACAACAAAATTGTAATAATCAAATATCGTACTTTATGTGCTGATCGTTTTACCCTGGGAATAATTCCAGTTTGTAGCGACCAAGTCTGTTTCCACAAGTGCATGCATGCATGTATGTGAGTGTGTTGGCATGTAGGCATATATGCATGTATGTATGTATGTTCAATTATATGTATTTGTGTGAACGCATTTGGCCGATAGCAGTCATCTGAGCACTTGAAAATGCAAAGAAGCAAGTCAGATATGATGTCACTGGATAACGGTCATCTCGTATCGTAAAATGTTCCCTCACCTCATAAACAACAGGAAAAGATACTGGTAATTTCCAACGGTTTCTCAGCATTATACATTGGAACATTGGGATCGAACTAAGGTCAGAGTGTGCGGGTCGAAAATGATCATCACAAACCAAAACACATCATCGAGGGCCCTGCTCTGAAATAAGATTAGCGCATCCGTGAACTGGTTGCGCTACAATTATCTGTCATGAGAACTCAATTGTTTTATGCGGGATTTGGTTCGATTATGGACTCCGCTGGCCGCCCCAAAAGATCAGAATTATTGTGTTTAAAATCCCCATTGTTTCTCAACATCAACTGGGATTATGCATTGCTACACCTTAAAGATCATCTTATCAATCCAAAAGAGGCATTCGTGCTGGATGTCGGATCTGTCCCTTAAACTTCAATCAACGACCCATGTTCACACGTGTGTCATCTGCACACAAGAATCGTGGATATCGCTGATTAACTCGTGTCGATAATCAGATTCAAACTACATCGGAAGGACAGAGTTTCGAACAAGAAGAAGACTGGAAGTGATCTGGCATTATACATCAACTCATCTCCTGAACTGTGTACCTGTTTCCTTTCAATTCTTCTTTGTTATCCTCCTGTTATTTATCTAGGTTTACTAAAATTCGTCGCCGGGGGCTATCAATAATTAGCCCAGTGTCCCTCATACCAATAACTGAATTGTCCTTCAATCTATGTGATCAACACCTACCAGCATGTGGGAAATTGGCCCACAAAATACTGTCAGACCCCGTTCATCCTCTGCACAACAATCTTTCAAAGTGCCGCTCTCATATTTCAACACGATTCACTTTACGTCTTATATCCTCTAGAATCAATATCTATAGAAACTCCACTGTTCCACATTTAGCACGCATTTTGACAAGCCGTATTGGCGTTTTAGCGGAATTACTGAGCAACCAACCATCACGAATGGGTGGCAAAACTTCAAAACATTTGGTTAACAACTCAGAAATGCATCGTGGTGATTTTCATTCATCCTACCTCTTCTCTGTTTAAGTCAGCTATCTATCAACTAGCTGTCTCTGTCATTTATTCAAGCATGCTGCCCTCTCTCAAGCCGTTCAGATTAACGATGATTTTCAAAGATTTGCCCATAACCCCTCTACTATTTACGTTTTCACTGCACAAGCTGGTTTAAATCTCAACATATCTAAATGTTTCGAATCTCTGTTCTCTATCTCTCGGTCAGCCTACCCATCCGAACCGTCTTTCATCTACACAAGAACACTTACCAGGGTTGATTCTGTGAAATATCCAGGAGTTACTATTGATAAAAATCTGAAATGGACTTCTCACATTTCCACCTGTGTATAGAATCTCCGACGATTATCATTTCCAGTCGAGAAGCTTCGACACTGTGAGGTGAAACAAAGCACCATCTACTCTTTTTGTATACTAATGTTTTTCCAATACTACTGTTTCAGGCTTCCTCAAAAGAATACTTTAAAATTCGTATGAACCATTGGCTGTCTTTCATACCACTAACTGGATTGTCCTTCAATCTATGTGATCAACACTTATCAGCTTGTGATAAATTTGCTCACAAAACTATTTCTCTTCCGATACATCCTTTGCACAATGACGTTCAGAGTGCCATCCTCATATTTGAACAACATCCGCTCCACGTTCCATGCCCTTTAGAATCAATATCTATAGGAATTCCCTGTTCTATACTTAGCACTCATCTTGGCAAACCGTGACGGTGATTCAGCCGAATTCCTGAGCAACCTATCATTATTTGCTCAACTCATTCCTCGGTGTGTTTGTTCATTTTTACAAGTTGATGAGCATACATTTTTCTTATTTTTCCCATGTTTTTTGATTGAAATGCGACATTATTTTCTGTACGCAAAAGTCTATACAATGCAATAAAACCCTATGCGACCAGATCTTTGAAGCCTGAATTTTCCAAACAGCGAAGTCATAGGCCTAACTTATTTTAACCATCCCCTTCATTCTATTCTCTATTTAACCTTACGTGCTCGATTTCAAAACGCCCTTGTTCCCACTTCTTCCAGCTTGTCAAATTTATAAATTCCCGGTGATTTATGGTGCCCAGTTGATCACTCTGTTGTCACGTAAACGCGAATGAGAAATTCTTAATAGGCTTCCTTATAGTAATGCGGATATTTGTGCATTTACTTAAGTGTATTTAAGTGCTTGTGCAAATGTGCACATGTGCGTACGTATGTGTGTATGTATGCGTGCGTGTGCATGTATATGCATATGTATGTATGCATGTTTGTATGCATACATGTACTTATGTATGAATGTATTTTCGGCCATTAGCGATACGGATGCAACAAACGTCACAAGAACACTTTTTGTTCCTCCATTGACAGCATAATGAACGAACAAGAACTGACAAACCTTTTGTATGATAATCCGTATGCTTTGATATTATCTAACGAGCAGCCTGACTAAAAATTTAGTCATTTTCTCCGATGCTACATTTTCGGAATTTATGCATGTATTCAGGTAGATAGACGAAACAAATTTTCAGGTTCTTGTCCCAAAATTTTTTTGGTTCGTTTGGTTATTTGTGTTTAGGGAACAGGAGTGTGGCGAGTACCTCCCCGCTTCCAAAAGCACATGGTCAGTTTCGCGGTTGTTTCCGCTCATCAGGCATGTGTTCCCGGTACTTTTTTGCTCGATTATCTCAAGACTGTACACTCGTTTTGTGAGGTTCCTATATTTCGGGACATTTTGCCCTCCTTATCAAAGGTAGCCCTGACTAATCGAGAACAAATTTTCGTTGAATCACCTTGGAATTCATCATCTAGTCCAGCGTTTTATGATTCACATCCGATTCTCGTGGGTTTTATTGTGCGACTTCTGAAGACATCGAAATATCAAAGAACTGAATCAACGATACTAACATCTGTTTTAATTAAGCCCATCTAACTACTCATCAATAGAAAACTGGGTTTTTCCCCAGGGCAGCTATGGTTACAATGATAGTTGTAGAAGGTCTAAAATTTTAGCAAGTCAAACAAACATTCCGAGATCAAGGTCAGATAAGCGGCAGATGAAAGTTATAAATATGCATATATATATATATACATATATACGGTCACAGGTGTTCAGTTCTTACCACTCTGCACGCCACCAGTAAGTACTTGTTTCGTAAAAGCAAAAAATCACCAAACGCATTTTACACGAATTGTCTAACAGGTGGAATTGTTTTTACGGTGACCCCAAAGCAAATTTTCGACTCACCGATCTCGTCTATTAGAGGAGATGGATAACAAGTCCAAAAACACAAGATTGCCACATTCTACACGAAGCAAAGTAGGGTGGACTGTGCACGACGATCTAGGTTGGCACAATGTTGATGGCCTCGTCTGTCTAAAATGACCTCGCGATGAGCGCAATCCAACTTGCTAGTCAACATCCCATGGCCAATTTTCTCTAAGCAATCCTTACCTCTATACACGCACTCGCGCGTAAACACACACACACACACATTTATTTCGCCTTCGTTGGGCTACCGGCGTGGGAGTCCACCGACCAGTACTGTGATAATTGGGGTTGTGTATCGGCAGCTGAATATTTTCATTCCCTCGACGGAACACGAAGTGGCGTGAGCCGCTTCTCCTAATCACAAACTGCCAAGGGTCACGCAGCCGGCATCTGTCAAACGAGAGGTGAACTTGCGTTTTGTAATTCTATCTGATTCCGTGCCCTTTATGCCTCGCATTTATTCAACTTAACAAAAACAATTTGCCGCACAACGAAAAATGCCATATTTTTCTCTTTATAAGCATGTATCGTTAGATCTAGTAAGAGGTTTGGTTGGTAGATTTTGGCAAAAATAGAATTCATCTGACTGCGAAAAATTGCCAACCTCGAGGAGATTCGAATCCAGACGAACACATGGAAGCAACCGAAGCATTTGTAACGCAAGTTTATTCACCAGCTGAACTACGAGGCCAAGACGTAGGGCTTTCGTACATTTCATCTAAGAACCAATAGTTGCTGAAATATTTCGACTTGGAATTAGTATACAAAATTCGGTCAGTCAAAGTAATGAACGGATACGGATTATCAGTAGTCACGCGAATGAAGTCAATAAGAAGACCACAACAGAACGAGAACAGTTTCGAATTATATTTAAAAATGATGGATTTATATGCAATTTTGAAAATATTCCGATTGGTGAAACACGTTCCTTTCAATAGCCTTGGTTGCTTGTCTGCACGGGCCAGCACGAATTTGTATCAGACCGAGTCACCTGACTTGTACGTAAACTCATCACAGTTACCCGCCGAAATCGTTCAAGCACATGGCATCTACCATTGTTTTTGTTTGGAAATTTGATTACTAGATCATTAATTCCCGTATGAATCAGACAACATTCACCGGTTAGAATCCATGGGGACGACTGATTAGGAATTGCGTCGTATTTTTCTTTACTGATTTAACTGCGCTGCAACAAAATGGGGAAGTTTGTATGCCTTAAGAAGATTGATTAAAATTGACATCTCGGTTTTTGTATCAATATAAAAACGGTTCATTGCGTACTGGTTCAGAGAAGCAACCCGATTGCCAGTGAACGAAAACCAGAATGAAATGAATATCTGGTACTCTGTTTTGTGTAGACCACGAATTTATTTAGATTTCTTAGGCAATCTTTCATTGTAGTACTTATTTTTCATACTTGCCCCTCATATTGATTTTGCAAATTGTCCACCTTGTTCGTTTGAAAAATTTCTTCCTAATTGAACACTGACCTTGGGTAATTACTTAGTTGTCGCCAAAACGAACAATTTCCTCATTAAATAAAATAATTGCAATGAATCAATAAGAACTGGCAATAAAACATGGCGATCGAAGAATCTCTCATTCATTAATGACTGCTTCACGTCATATTCACGTGGACAAAGTTGTTCGTCTAGCGATGGTAATTAGAAGGAAAGCTGTCAGTGAAAACGTTAGTTGTTTAGCATTTTGGAATGCGGTCTAGGAAAAATCTTAGATTTCATTCACACTTCTCAGCATGTTGTAGTATTTGTACTTGAATTCCGTTACTTGGAGTAATGCATGAATAAGAATTTATAATAGGCACCGGATTCACTCCGACCAAAACCATGCAAGTAAAAACAATGGGAAGACTACAAA
Organism: Fasciolopsis buskii; assembly: GCA_008360955.1. NCBI lineage: Eukaryota > Metazoa > Platyhelminthes > Trematoda > Plagiorchiida > Fasciolidae > Fasciolopsis > Fasciolopsis buskii. The sequence continues at coordinate 34,303 of LUCM01008805.1, read as the reverse complement.
AAATCTAGGGCGCAATTTCAGATTTTATTTGCAAATCATTCGTTTTTATGCAAAGAAAGTAGACATCCCGATTGGTGGAATTAACTCCCGTCCAATAGCATTTGTGACATGTCTGAACTTTTTAATTGCCTGTCACCGTCGTTCTCATTGCCCAGTTGTCGGTCCAGGCTACAGGGAGTTGCACCCGATTGCGTCATGTGAAGTGCACGTAGACTAGTCACACTTGCCTTCAGTTCCTCGGCTTCATCCACGCTGGTGACAATCAGTTTTACTTAGTAGACATGATGCAGTCCAGGACCGTAGGCATTTGAGATGCTAGTCACCAATAAGGAAATTTTTAGTGGGGTTTGAAAATCCAAAGTTGCTTGCATCAGAGCTGTTGCCTATTTTCTTAATCCTATACTTCCGTTTGTTGGCTAAATAATGATGCATATCATTTTTAGTAGGGGGCTGCAACCATCAGAGGGATTCCAAGTGGGGCATCTGGCCCAGCAGTTTGGGGCTTTGAACCCGCGACCTTCACGTCCGAAAATAGCTACTTTAACCACTTGACCACGGGATGACGTCATCCATCAGAAGGTTTTTAGCTCATTAATCAAGCAATACTGCTGCTCGAGCGATCGCTGGCAGTCACCCTGTTTGCTTGACGGCTGAGGATTTCGATTCGTAATCATTGGCCTCGGACTGGTGTCTTAGTACGGGTAAGCTTTGGAGATTCACTGTCGGTGAGACAGTATCACAATGTATATATGGTTTGCAGTTTCAAATAGAAAGTACTTGCTGTGTGACAAATACCATGTGAATGTGATCAAATAAGATCATTCCCGGGGTAATTCGTAAAAACCTGCCTAGATTCTTCTAGGCAGATTTTTGAAGGTGAATAGGAAATCTCGAACCCAAGGTTGCGGCTGTAACACTCAGAGCAACCAATTTTTCTGGTCGAAGTGTGTCGTCGTAAGAAAATTTTCACATTTTGGTGCTGTTCACGATAAACTGAGGACAAGTTTGATACGTGTTATGGTCCAATTCTCTGCGAAATTTCATATCATATGTTCATTAATTTGAACAAAATATTGGATAGTAATCATCAGCGTGGTTGCGTAACTGTCTCATGGGTTTATCCGTTTATTTAAATTTTTCTATTTCGAAGCGACTTAAATCTACACGTGGTAGCCAGCCACGTTTTGATATCCGCAAGTGAAAAAACTGGTTTATCTTTTACAAAATTAGGTAGATATGCGGGGCCTTTAAATATGGTTGTATTGTTTTCAACCGCTATCGCAGCTAAGGTCAGATATACAGGTAGATATTAGTTATCCTTCTAGTCCTTACTAGAGTTTGGGCTGTGTTGTCCTTATTGTGGCTTCGATGCAAGTACATCAGGATCATTTTTAACGTTTTCAATAGTTCTACGCTTATATTAAGATTCATATTTAGGAGTACGAACAGGCGTTTTTGAAGACTCATACTTATACTCTTACAACCCATCGGATAGTTGCTTGACCGTCGACTAGGTTGAAGGCCATCTCAGCATCATCAGGGGAGGGTGCCTCAGGCTCTTAGTTGACAACCTCATTTGAATGCCTAGCAAAATACCACCAATAGACCGACTTCCCAAATTGCCTCTGCTAAGGAAGTCTTTCACTACCTTCTTATAGCGGAGGTTTTCCTACTAAAGCTTCAGGATGAAGATGAATGCCCGGCGTCCTCCACCAGGTTGACTGATCATTATTAATCAGCTTGGGAAAGTTGGATGTCGACTGCATCAATCGTGCTACCATCCATCCTTCCACTTATACCCTAGTTTTTCCAGGAAAGAGATGCTCAACCTTCTGTGCACCACTAAAATTACCACACGGGTTGGTCCTAACAGTCTGTTCTCAGCTCTTTTAAGGCATGGTGATGTGGCTGTGACCGATGCATTCACTCCTCTGATTAACTCATCATTGATCTCATCTTTCATATCTGATTGTTGGAGATCCGTCACTCTTATTCTCATCCCAAAATCTAGCAGTTCTATTGCTTTGGCAAAATGTTTTCAACCATCGCCTTGACGTCTAGTCTTAAATTGACGGAGTGTGCTATATTTAAGCGCTCGCGTTCTGCTAAGTTTACTCCTGATGACCACTTTCATGTTGCTTATAAATCTAACAGATCCTCTTCGGACGTTGTAACCTCCCTCATTCACCACAGTTTACGTCCTTAAAAGCAACAATGAAATCTGTCTGTTGCGCCTTTTTAGACTATTCGTCGACATTTGATTCGGTACCACGGTCTCTTCCAGTTCACAGACTGGAAACATTTGGTTGTCCCAGACCCTTATTAGCATGACTGTCTGATTACTTTTTCTAACCGAACCCAGTGCACACGAATGGACGGTAAAATTTCAAAACAGCTCATTAACAAGTCAGGAGTGTCACGGATTGATGTTCTTTCATCGTTTCGCTTCTCTACTTACATCACCGACTTATCAACCAGCTCACCTGTGTCATCTGTTTAAGTATGTTGATAATTTTGCCCTCTCTCAAGCCGTTCAGATTAACGACGATTTTCAAAGTTTTGCCGACAATCTATCTTCTATCCACGATTTCTTTGCACTAGCTGGTTTAAATCTCAACACAGAGGTGATTTGCAATTCTTCGGCAGGTATGCCCAGACTCTACAGTTAAAACTTTCGGATCTGCACGTGGGTGTGAACCTGCGCAGTTGGCATATCCAATAAAACGAGCTCGAGCAAACAAAATTCACAAAATCATAGTCCTGAACCGACACAGATCTTAGGGGAAATTATGTCAAGAAATACTCACCTTTCTCCGAGACGACGATGCACTGCATCCTGGTCATGAATGTCGTCCACGAACTGGTGAGTAATACGCTCTTTGAAATCTTGTCCAGAGTTTTCCTTCCCACGATGTCTATATATATATATATATATGTATATATAATTTCTACACCATGTCATAGCCTGACCCCCGCGTTGCTTCTTCCAGTCTTGCCCAGCACGTGCAAAAAGTGCACGAAAAGGTAAACGATGGACAAGCAAACGCAGTGCGTATCCAAGCCACCGATGGTTATGTGGAGCGAATATCTCAGTCAGAGATCAACTGTTTGCACCCAGCACACGTCACCGCACTTCGTCAATGCTCACTCGATGTTCCTACCAAAAATGAGAAATGCTTCGGAGTCAGTAGGTCGAAAACATAAGTGGATTCCTCACTCTACATTCGATAAGTGTTAGTAGCAAGAGATTATGTGGTTTCACGATCACTTCCATCATATGATGCCGAGGCTCAACTCAAAATTAAGCAACTGTGATAGCATTGTACAGCTCCCTCATCCATGTTGGGAATTATCAACAGTGCGTGCTGCCAGCACCGGAACTAGGAAACGTAACCGAGACGGGCGTTTGTCACTCGAACACTTTAGCCACTGTGCTACCGGGCTGGCTCTTAAAGGTTAGTTGAACTTCATTGGCGGTAATAGTGCACCTAACCGTCATTGCTTTTACAGGCCACTGGCACCAAGTAACCGACTCCCAACGATAGGTGACTTACCTTTAAATAACCAAAGAATAACGAAGGTTTTGAGCATGGCCTATACCATTTGATTTTTTGGTGTGTGTAAATGGTAGGACATTATATGGTTTGCGAAGCTACTCACTACGTGATATCAACTCTCAGCTTGTTGGTAAGACAGGATGAACAGCGGCACCGCACTTCCGTAATCCTTGTTTATCACTGTTAGTTTGTGGCAAAGTATTGGTGCGAAAGTGACGATAAAACCGTACGTGCCGTGCCAAAACCCCGTCGTAGAAAGTTCCGATCATATTTCCTATCTGACATTCGATCAATGTTGTTCTGAACTGTTCAGTCTACGAAAGAAGACCACACACAGAAACACACACACACAGAAACACACACACACACAAACAAACTAAGCACAAGAGCTATTGCCAATCAGGACCGGAAACGACGACAATCAACGGGTGTGGATAAAACTAGTTGGTGGCACTACTCATCGTTTGGTGTGGTGCTGGTAAGAGTGGCGGGTTTCCTAATGGTCCGGTTGCACTGATGTCGGCTGATCCGGTTTTTTCTCGTTGTTTTGTTGCTTCAGCATTTTTATTCACTTGTGTGTGGGGGGGGGGGAGGGAGGGAGACGTTGTCGGCATCACACCTGTTTGTGTGCCAAATCATGGCTTGATGTGCCTGTGCGTCTTAAGGGCAAAGTGCCGGGAGCGCGTTTCCCATAAACACCTCGGCCAAAAGACGAAGATCTGCGGCAGTCATCACACATTCTCGAGGAGTGTACTTCTGCAGAAGATTAAACTAGATCTGACAATCTTAGGATAAACAGCTCCTGGGTTCATTTTTCTATCGGGCCGACCATGTACGTGGACAGGCGGAATAAGTAAATAAATAAATAAATAATGACAGTAATCGTTCGACAACTTTTTTACTTGTTAAACGACAAACATACAATAATCCAAGAAGGAAGCAACGGTCATGGAAAGGTTGCCAATGGGTTTAATTTGAAAGGAATCGAACTCACGACATATTCGACCGAAACCCAGGATGTTGACCATTTGACAGCGACGACGGATCTCGTGCGTAACAATCTTATCAAATACCACGAATCGAAAAATTCGCTCGTCGCGTTCCCGGTAGAAACAGATTTCCTAATTGGGATTGAGTGAAACTTTGGTCATTGAGGCAAAAGCATCGGATCGTTCGCGGTTTGCGGCGACTCGAGGATTGGAAGATTAGAGCAATCGTTTACGTCGTCAAAATGGGTGCTGCTGAAATGAAGAACAGGCGAGCTGAGTGATGTGTGTGTGTGGAAAGTCTTCGTGGACACAAAATTCAGTATCATCGAAGATAATCTTCGCCCCCGGCGTTCAAACCCGCATAATATTTTGCAAATGTTCACGAGAAGAGATTTCATTAAACTAATTTTCTTCTGTTATGGATGCACTCAAATGGTTGCGCGATTGGAGAGGGTTTGGTAACCAATCAGGAAGGTGTGAGAGATAGACAAGGCATTTACGTGTGCTCCGATAAACAGAATGCAATATCACTCATCTTACGGAGCGAACAGACACCTGACGGATGAAAAACACGGAAATTTGGTTAAGGTCCAAATTTCGCACTAAAAAGTCTCGTGCAAAGTAGGTAAGGGAAGCAGACGGAAAACGTCAATCCCAAATCACGATATTGCTACTAGGACACATTAGTGATCATATAAAATTGCAGGTCAACCCAATCCCATTAAATCGACTAGATTCATTCCTCCTAAAATAGCATCCATTAAGTGCCCTGGACGTTATCTTGACACAGTGACGTACGGAGTGTATGGAAAAACCGATGCGCCATGCAGTGGTTTTTATTGTAAATGATACGGTTTGAATAAAAACGTCATTGGTAGATGTTGTAATTCGCTAAACTTTCGACTATCATGGCTACCCTTTCTCAAGACAAGTTTTGCAATCAAAGAAACTTGTCAGTAGAATTTCATTTGAATCGTTAGAAGCGTGAATGCATGGTAAGTCCATTTAAGAATCACATGGTGATTCGTGGGAGGAATTTCGTCGGTCAGGCAAGACTAACTTTCAAAAATGGGAAACAAGACCCGAAAGTATTGGTTTTTCTTCTCAGTTAAATATGTCGCATACGGATGGATGCAAAAAATTCCCCGGAAGCATACGATCGGTTTCAAGGTTATTGCCGCTCTTCAGGTATGCGCACCCGGTATTATTCTATCTTAGTATCTCTATTCTGGTGGGCTCCTTTCTTAATTTCTCACTGGAATCTCATTTGAATCGTTAGGAGTGTGAATGGATGGATTTTGTTCATCCATCCGAATGCGAAATTTACTACTGAGAAGAAAAACCAAAGAAACTTGTCTTGAGAAACGCTGCTAAGTCTTGGTCTCGCAAGCCTCGTTTTTAAGAATGTTTTATGCACTTTGACACACTTCCAAGGCTATATGAGTAACGAAGGTTCCGTTATGAATCCATAGTTGCGAGACACATCCGTTCATTGAGCTGACTGGACGACACGTCTTATCAGGCAATATATATATATATATATATATATATATATATATATATATATATATATGTAGCAGCGTTTCTCAAGACAAGTTTCTTTGGTTTTTCTTCTCAGTAGTAAATTTCGCATTCGGATGGATGAACAAAATCCATCCATTCACACTCCTAACGATTCAAATGAGATTCCAGTGAGAAATTAAGAAAGGAGCCCACCAGAATAGAGATACTAAGATAGAATAATACCGGGTGCGCATACCTGAAGAGCGGCAATAACCTTGAAACCGATCGTATGCTTCCGGGGAATTTTTTGCATCCATCCGTATGCGACATATTTAACTGAGAAGAAAAACCAATATATATATATATAGTCTACGTGTGTTTATCTGCGTGTGCACATGTATATAATGTGACTGACCGTTCGACCACTTTGTCCAAATTTGACATCACGCTAGTTAATCGACATTTATCAGTCTAGGTAATCCACCTCAGTGTTTTCACAAAAAATTGGTATGGTTATCATTATTACCCGTCATTTCGAATTGTTAGTGCATTTCGTAAGAAGTGGGTGAGAATTTCGCACGAGACATTTGTGACAACAAGTGAAACCTGAAAGTCTACTTAGATGTTCGTTTTTTGTCCCAAGGGAGTCATTCGATTGGGAGCTAAGTGTCATGAGACGACTTGAAATCTCCGACTACGAAAAACACCAGCTGGTGCAAGAATCTCATTTGAATCAATTAGACTGTGAAAGGATAGGAGTAACAAAACGATTAGTCAGAAGTTTTTGTCGGTCAGGCAAGGCTATCCTACAGAGAGAGAATACACGATTTTGGAGAAATTTTTTAATGTCATTAGTGTTTCGCATATGAATTATTGGACTAATTACCCCCGGGGGTATCACCCAGTGTCTTGGTTACTTGTGTTCTTCAGGTATGCGCACTCCGTGTTATCCCATTTCCATACTTACCATACTTGGAAAGATTTTCATTAGGTCCATACTAGAAACCCACCTGAATTAGTTGAAGTGTGGATGAATGATGAGTTCAATGAAAATAAAACCATACTCTATGACCTTTTGTGTTCTCCTTTGGCAGACGAAAGACTCGAAGAATTACTTCAGAATTCTTAAATGGATTAATCATCCATGCAAGCCTCTGCCGAATCAAATGCAATTTTAGAATCAACTTAACTAAACAGTGTGACTGTATGGGGTGAATGGTCACGAGACTGCTGGAAAGGCATAAAAGACCAGCGACAGTAACTACCATTCTGGTCAAAGTGAGGGAATTACTAATAACAATACAAAAATAATATGATACAATAATAATTTGTCTAATAATTTAACAAGCGAGCATGTTCAATGATTTATGTCGAAATTTTGCGAATGATGCTAAAATTGAATCAGAAATTTGGTTTCCAAACCAAGAGAGTTCCTGGGTTATAGAGTCTAATGTTCTTCAAAACGAAAATATTTGCATCCAGAATATGTAATCATGCGGTCCAAGGGAATGCGGCGATTTGTGAACAGCAGATAGTCCCTTCGCAAAAATCGAACTGTCTGTTGAACGCTCTCTCATCCGGGGCTGAATCACGTTTTCGTTCGGTTGAAGTATGGATACCATGCGTCCTGTTTAGCCTTGAATATTGCAACCATTAAGGATATTGGGCTGCACTTTGACATTTCAGAATTTTAGGAAATTGTCGCAACGTCCTATCTGATTGCTCTGTCCGTCCTAATTAGATCGTCCAGATGAGAGAAAGCACTAAACGGTGCACTCTTATGGTGAAAAAATCCGGAAAGCATGATCACACGAAGTTTTCGGTTGATCTCGTGCAGACGGCTCGATATTTCAAGGCGAAGTAACACTAGGGAAAGGACGCTGGGGTATAAAGATGTTATATATATATATATATATATATATATATATATATATATATATATATATATATAT
>LUCM01008805.1:0-24617 GCA_008360955.1 Fasciolopsis buskii | reverse complement strand
AGAGAGAGAGAGAGAGAGAGTTGAGAAGGAGTACACTGAGTTAATACGTTTGCCGTGACGTTTCGATCCAAACTAGGACTCGTCAAAAGTGAATACGTGAAATATATGTATACTTGAAAACAAGGACACTCCCAGCGCAACAATATGTAAATGGCTATTCCCAGAACAGGGACAAACAGGAGAGGAAAAATAATAAATTATCACGAACCAAGTACTTTTTGTTTCAACCTTACATATTTCGCGATTTTCTTGATTGTTTTCGGTGTCTTTTTAAGCTGGACGAATTCCATACAAAATTCGCGCCGCTGACTTCCGTTCTCAGCCATATCTGTTAGTATCTCCATATAATGACAATCCTCACCTATCGGGCCCCAACCAGGAAAGCAGGAAGCGCCAACCAAGACCAAAGCCGAAGCGAATTTCTTCGTATCTCCAAGTCAAGTTACGGCCTAACCACCACATCATTTCTTCCAGTCTTGCCCAGCACGTGCAAAAAGTGCACGAAAAGGTAAACGATGGACAAGCAAACGCAGTGCGTATCCAAGCCACCGATGGTTATGTGGAGCGAATATCTCAGTCAGAGATCAACTGTTTGCACCCAGCACACGTCACCGCACTTCGTCAATGCTCACTCGATGTTCCCACCAAACGTGTGCAATGCTTCTTTGGTACCGATGGTCGAGACCACACAGTTTCCGAGTATCCTTAACGTTGATAGACCAGGTCTCGCAACTATGAAGCAGAACACTGCGAGTTGTGGCATCATTCACCTTACCTTCTCACAGGTGTCGTAGGTTCGCGAAAGCTGTTCTGTCTTTCACAGTTCGTGATTAGACCTCCTCTGCGACACTTTCTTCAGATTTGATCAGATTCCCAAAGTACTTGACGCTATTGGCTACTTCTAGCCGATCGGCACAAAGGGTGATTGGAAGCACAGGCCCCTACCGGTCTTGAACAAATACCTTGCATTTTGAGGCTGCAAAAGAGATTCCGTACCTAGAGACTTCGATCGCCATTCGGTCCATTGCGTGTTGAGATATTTGTGATTTGTCACCAAAAAAGGCGGTATCATCGGCATACTTGAACTCAAAGCTCTATTCCCTGGGAGGATTTCAAATCCACCGTCTAAGAAACAAACAGAGCGTTCCGTAAAAAATCCTCAGTGATAAAGCTGAAAAGAAGTAAGGATATAGGTCAGCTTTGCTGTACTTCACAGGGGAAAAGCTAACCATAAGCCCTGGACCGACATGAAGTGCAAGGTTAAATCTCCTTAAGACCCGAGACATACTTCTCAGGTACTCCATTTCTCAATAGTCGGTGCCAAAATGCAGACCTGTTAACAAAATCAAAGGCTGATCCAATACCTAGAACAAGAAGACCGTTGGCTCTTGGAAAGTGAAAAGGTGTTCTAGCATCTCTCAGACGGTGAGGATTTGATCAACGCCCTCATGATTAGTGCGAAACCCAGTCTGCTCCTCAAGAGTTTTTTTCACGCATGTTGTACAGCTTGAACAGAGTGACAGATGAAAGAAGCTTTGACGCTATCGGGATTACGCTAATAGCATTATGATTAACGTAGTCACTGTGCACGGCCTTTTTGAAGATAGCGACAACACACGAGGAGGAACTTCTTCGGGGTCCAGAAACAGTGAGAACAAACTGGAAGGTCTCCCACCATTTCCATTTCTTCATCTTTAAATAGACCTGAGAAAAGACCTGGGCCACCGAAGCGCGACACGTTATGACATTCTAAGGGTCGAATTCCCCTCAGAATCTCCGCCTCAGTTAGTGTATCTGTCGTAACAGGCTACTGGACGTTTGCCAGAATAGCTGTGGATCGGGCTGGTGTTGTGGGTCAGCTAAATTTTGATTGAAAATGCGCTGCCCAGAGTACACGAAGTCACTTCAGGTCGTTGATAGGCAAATCGTCGACTTCACAGATCGTTTTGCTCACACCCAATGCTTTCTTATCGATAGCTCGGATGAGGCGAAACGGCTTGACAGAATTTCCTATGGCGGCATCAGTTTCCATCTTCGAAGCTCGTTGGGACCACCAGATCTCGCGACCCCTACTCGAGCTTGCGTTGAGTTCACGTCTCCGTACGAGCCGTATTTCATTATACGCACTACCCGCCGGGATGTACCGGCGTGCATGAAGAAGACTCAGAGACTTAGCAGAAATCCAGGGAGTCAAAACGCAACGGGTTAGGCCACAACTAACTAGGCCAACAGAACACAAGGCATTCTTGATAAATGACTTATGCTCAAGGATGTTTTGAGATAGGAGTAATCCTGGATTTTTATACAGTGCACTGCGAAAGACCTACACGCAGATGAGACCAGGCAGCTTGTCGAAATCTAGCTGACGGTGCAACATATGATGTGAGCGCCCAACAAATGACATGGACATCCTAAAACATACTAACGCATTGTTGCAGTCGAGGAGAGTACTGCTGCTTGTCCACGGCCACTTAATCGGTGGGCTCAAGCCTACCTTATTCACCGCTAACCAACTGGATGGTGGTCGCTCCCATATCTGCAACCCTGGGATGCGCCCAGTAGTCTGCAACTCTGCCATGAGTGGCTATCCGCGTCGTAGAAGTGGGATTTTGATTTGGGAACCCTTACCGGAGCAGCTGACTCAAAGCTCCCTCCCACAGGGGAGGCAGTGGTTCAAAGACACGTTACGGTTCCCAGTCGATGACACGGCAAAAACCTTGACCACTCGACTGGCACGTGTCGGCCCAATTAGGATGCCGGAGTGGAGTTTAGGAGGTCCCCCATCATCGGGATGATTGGGGACAGTTGGTGATATGACCCATTGTTTCAGTCAGTGACTTTCTCGTATCCGAAGTCTTTTGCTCTTCTGTATGGTTGTCCAATTTATTATTTCACGAACGACATTTCACCATTCCTTTTTCCTTTTTCCTTTGGCTTATTTGGTAGTGTGAGATGGCAACCAAAACGAAAACACGCATACGCAGGGTTAGCAGTTGTACAAAGTGAACTAAACAATGGTGAGTGATTACAGTACCCTTGGGAATACTCCATCGTCGTGTAAAGTGAAAAATCTTTTTACCTCGCAATGCAGGCCTCTCATTTGCACGTAGCTAATTTGTTTGCAAAAACTGTCCGAATAACATTCATCAAATCGAAACGCTTCAATTCACCCACTGCGTAATCGTTAACTCATCAATCTTAGTTAGGAATGTTGGCTGACACGTTCGTTTGTAGTTCCTATTGGGATACACTTTTGTCGCCGGGTTATGTAAAATGGAATATCATTGCTGTACATTTCATTTGAAGTTTGTGTCACACAAAATACAACCTGGCAACAAGAAATCTTATTCACATCGATAGAATTTGCAAATCCGAAGGGATTATTGAGGAGCGAAAATGGGAAAAAGTCTGATTATGGCGCAAGAAGTCGAGCGAGTTGTGCGATGAAAAAAATGCCCAAATTAAACGCGTCACGCGCTATTCCCATTCGTCGAAATCCCAAATTTTTTTCACGACATTGTTGAATCGTGAGTAAAGCGGAAGTTGCATACCCCATAACCTCTAGTGCCTACTGCACCCTCAAAGAGACTGGAGCGGAGTGATGACAATCAAGATCATGAGATTTGGAGCAGTACAAAATCACATGAGGTCCAATAGGTAGGATGATGGCGAATTGCCACCCACCACCAAACTGACCGGTGATGGATCTGGGATTGGAACCCTCGACCTTCTTGGGGTGACAGACACCTAATCTGCTTTCTACATCATCGATCACTGGTAGGTAACTAAGCACATACTAAAACGTGCTAATTCATTGCAGCTATGGATATCGAGAATGAAATTTTGATATCATTCTGATAAAGTCAACTTACTATAGCTTTATTCGCCATACGTCATTTTCGATTTCAGTTAACGGGTATAACTGGTGGTAGATTAACAATGTTCAGATTAGCAGAATGGTTTTCACTGCCCTCATCCTGTTCACTGCGCTTAGTGTCATCACTGGTACAAACCTTGGGCTGATAACTGAGTCCCGTCTACGGTAGTGTGGCGAGTTTACGTGGAAGTCACATGATTCCTTCCAATGTAGCTTCACGCTGGCCTGTCCAGATAATCAACCAATGGGAACCGTGACACCAGGCGGATGTGGAATCTAAACATTCCACAAAGGCGGTTAGACAAAATAAATTCCACCAATCGCGATATAAACGCGTAAGCTGTAAATACAACACGAACTTGGTTCCGTTTTGTTGTGGTCTTCTTATTGACCTTGGTCGAAGCTACTTCAACACTTACTGGTAACTCGTATCCTTTCGTTGCTGTGACTGACAGAATTCCGTATACTAATTAATAGTTCCAGTATTACGGATAGTCACAAAGCCTCCATCTCTTTGTTTGTATTCACATATGGATCGCCGAAAACAATGTAAACATGGGACAAACATTAACTATGATCATTCATCGAAACAATGCAATTAAGGACCTTTTTGATTTATATTCGCTTTATGGAGCACGCAAACTTAGGCCAACCTCGACGAGAAGTGTATAACTTGGAAATAGGTCGTTCAGAAAAACTGATGTCACTTAAGCGACTCATAAAATGCAACTGCAAGGTCAACCGAACCGGTGGTGACCACAATTCGGAATGTCTGAGTTTCATGAAAAAACGAACGTCGACAGTACGGGCAGTCAGGTTAGCGGCAAAGTCCAATCCAGCAGATGCCACTGAGTGGTTGAGATTGGCACGTGTGATCCATGTGATGTTTGAATAGCATCAAACACAAACAGTTCATTGTTTAACTTCGCGTATATATAACGCAACAATGTACCCCATTCATCAGAAAGCAGGTGGCAGCCACCACAAGACTGCCAAATGGAGGAGATGACCATCGGCATTGGGATTCGAATCCACAAACTTCAAGTTGAAGTGTCATAATGTTGATCGCCTGACAACCGTCGGCTAAGAATGAAACAGGGCAAGGAAGTAGGAGGTGAAAATTATGGTCTCCAAGCGTGAAATCCATATTTCACTGCACAGGGCAAATGAAACACTTACAGCATTCATTGTTCTGTTTATCTTTTTCATCGTCGGTATTACAATGATGCGATTATGAAAGATGTTCGTCACATGACCCTCGAACTTGCCTCTTACCCGATTCTGAGGCTCCGGTTGTGAATGTTCCCTCAGTCGATAGAACAGGAGAAGACCCAAGCGAACGATCAGGTGATGTATATATATATATATATATATATATATATATATATATATATATATATATATATATATATATAAGCACCGATACGACAACACACGTAAAAGCAAACTACAACGCAGAATGTCCAACGATTTTCACGATTCGTAAGCGAAGGCGGTGAAAAATGCAATGCTAGCGAAAACTTATGCATACCTCAAGGACAACCGAGCGAACACCACAAAATCAATGTAGAGCGTCACAGCAGATTTTGGAGAACAGATTAGCCCAAGCTGATCGATTTTCTCCGGATGATCAATATCAAAGCATAATCAACATCAACACCATTACCATGGTCAATTTCGTTTTTGTGACCACCACGATGGTCGATATCGATTCCACTCTCACAATCATTTGTCCAATCCACATGAAATTTTACTTTCCTTCTCATTCCCTATTATAAATATATTTTCTGAAGCCTAGTGTGCTAAAGACTGAAAATATGAATTCTGCTTTCCTCTGCTGCAAAGCACTCCCCCCCAAAAGAAATAATCTCTGTTTTCTTGTATCTGTGACTGTAGGGTACAGGATTTCACCCAAAATTTCACTCCGGAACGCTATTTGAAAATCACGCTCACGACAGTGTTTGCTGTAACTTAGAGTCAGTTGTCAAAAATCCATGCTCACTCGAGATCCTCATTCGACAACACTTGTGTCAGAATGTGTCATGGACTTACAAATATATTAGGAATCCTTTCCGGTAATTCCAGTCCATAAGAAGTCGCCGATCAGATCCTAGCAGATGGTATCCATCTTCTCTGAATCTTTCATCTGACTGACTTCGGCTTGGAATGACCAGTGTCCGAACAGTTGAACTCGCAGCTGACATAGTCAGTCGTTAATAGGATGGTAAGCTTCGAATATTAAAAGAGATCTGCTTACTGGATTCACTAACTCTATACCATTTCTCATGTTATTCCAGAATTGCATGAAAATTAGTCATTTTGCGTCAGGATTATGCGGAATTTGAGTAAGAACATGCATCCGTTTCATAAGGCTTTTCAGTAGAACACTTGCTGCAGACTTCAGAACACAGCCTAGGTAATCAGTGTACTTTACAATACGTATGCCCACATGTGCCCATGCAAATGCTAAATATTTCCGAATAGTTCTGAAATAACTGCGAATAATTCTGACTACGCGGTAACGGAATAATGCGAGCTTTAGTCTGCAGCGCTGATTCTAATTCAGTTCCACCCCACTTAAACAAAGGAGAAAGATCAGGTGACTTCTAGTGGGTCAACACGACTGTTCATTATTTGTTATAGTCAAGTGATTTATATGAGCCTGATCCAGCAAAAGCTCACTGACCAACCGTTCCCCACCTGTCCGACTCATTATCGTTTCTTTGATCTTCATTTCGAAAGCCGTCCCCGTTCACCTCTGAACGCGTAACGAACAGTAGACAACTTTCAGTCTGTCCGAGAGCCAAGTTTGCCTTGCTGATTTCGTATTTATCCACTGGCTTGCAGTCGATTAAGTACTTGGCCCGTACGTCATTCGCTGCAGCCCAAACGAGCTTCTCCGCCAGTCCTGTTTCCCAAAACTGATTGAACCTCACTGACCCCTGATTCAGTGTATTAGTCAAAAAAGCAACTTTACACTACCGACACCAGATCTTATATGCAAAGCGCAGAAGAATCGGACCTGCGACGTTTGTACGCCCAATCGATAGGTGGGCATTAGTTGAAGGGGAAAACAACATTTCCAACACATATCTCTCACACAGATGGTGAAATAAGATGAAAACGGACAGACAAATGCCATTTCATCTATTTAAAACTATCTACAAACTTTTCCTGTCAATTTGCACTTATTTACATCCAATGTTTAACAACGTTTCCAATTAAATAGCGTCGCACAATGAAATTACAAAAACTAGTAATATTGCAAAAAAATGGTAAGGTTCCTAAAATTGGCAACATTATTGACTCAAATTCAAAGCTGTAGTAACCTGCAATTCGGACTTACTCTGGGATCAAGGTCAAATCTGGGGTGTGTCACTATAATTTTAACTGTACAGAGAAGTCAAAATCTACGCACTGATTATGTCAACTCGGCTGGTGATAAAACGTTTGCAATGTGAACGTCAAGCTCAAGGCTCACAAAAATTTGAAAATTTTCAATCTGAGCTACAAAACACACTAATATTCAAAATCGTTGAAACTATCCACTCGTAGCTATTTGCTCGCGTAATGCAGGCACCATGCCGGCCAGTTGTAAGCGCGATTGGTAATTCAGTTTTTGAATTCAAATCACCAGTTTGCTTTTGCACACCAACGAAATTCTAAAACACCCGTCTCACTCAGCCACTAGTATCCCCACTTAAACTGTCCGTAGTCATTTCTAGCACCAGGTGGGCATCGATAATCACCAAATTTATCTTCTCGGTGTAATCTCGGCCTTTCACTAACTTGGATTTACCGCGAAAGGTACACTAAAACAATAACAAGTGTCGGCACGTTACCAAGTCAACGAAGTTGTAGATGCAAAAAAACACAAATAACAGACGGCGGGCAAAAGTGATAAACACACGCGAGTATTTGCTGGGAATAGCGTCAAAGATCGTCGATAGGTGAGATCGAATGTGCCCATCTCGAGGTCATTTCAGACAAACAAACGATTGATAATGCCCATTTTCATGGCAGGTTGATTACGGAACGGTCAGTGTGCAGATCTCTCCGTCCAGTTTTCGCTAACAAACTGGGCAACCGTTTTATTTTCTCAATCTGCCTCACACGCAGAAATATGTAGTAGCCAGCAATCTATTGATTAATCTGATAAAAAGCAACGCTATCTTTCTCATGGAATCCAAAGTTTGGGGAGTATATTCACGATTTCTGACTACTTAGGCGCTGTATGTTGTTGGTTCCATTTGTTGGGGTTAGAGTTGCACACTCCAGATCAGAGGTACACCTGAACAACCTTTCCACTCGACTCGTGTCAGATGCACCTATCAATGTTGCTAAAGAATTGCTAATGTTGTGAAGATTCCAGCACTTACGAAGTAGACATAAGCATCTGCAGATATCACGCGCTCACTTTGAAGCATCTCACACTATATTTGTTTGCAGACTGCATGGAGGCCATTTAAACATGAATTGTCTTGAGTGTCAAAACAAACTTGTCTGAAAGTCAGAAATGAAATTTAAGTGGAGTACAAAACTACATAAAATCCATCGGTAGAATCACACCATTTGTCCCAGTTTGTTTTCGTAAATTTTAACCAAGGCCATTTTTTGGACAGAAACACTTATTTTATGAAATTTTGCAACCATGATTACGCCTGCAATTCCAGGATCCAGTTAATTATTTGATATTGGGGATATTCTACGGTAACTGAGACTGACTAAGCATTGTTAATCATAAACTACGGAGCTTTTATTTGGGATAAACACTATGGTGACCTTATTTCAAGGTTGTTCGAGGGAGCTGTTATACTCGACTAAATTGTTATCTTAGTAGTGAAGCATTTAGCCAGAAATAATGACACTTTTGGAATCAAAATATAACGAGTAATAAACTTATTAAAAGCATTGTTTTCAAACCATTTATATAAGTATCAATCGAATAAACTATCTCCTTAGCAAACGTTTTGCGCTGAAAACCGGTCACATCCAAAAGTAAACACAAGGTTATTTAGATTTTTTTAAGATTTCATAGCCAGAATTTTCGTTCTAAATTCTAAGACAAATTCCTACAAAAATTTCGTTCAATTTGTCCAGATAGGGCGGGGAAGGGACGAAGGCTTAAATGTCCCGAATGTCGGTAGATATGGGTATGGATTATTGGCACAAGGTGACGTTGATTGCAATTATTTGGGGTAGCGGTGAAAAGGTTTAATCGTGTTAATTTGGGGGACCAGATAGTTTTGCTGACGATTCTGTGACATACGGCGACTTGCAAAATGACCATTCCATAAAACAACTGACGCCTTTTCTTGCATGCTTACAACTTGTTCATTCTGATACGAATGCAAAATATATTGCAGATGGGGTGAGATTAGGCCTAATAGTTACAGAGATGATCGCTGAATCCGAAAAAACCATAGACAACATGAGATAATGATAGCTTTTTCGACGACAATTCTGTGTTATATTCCATGAGAATTCGGCAGATATTTCACTTTGAGCAGAATGGATCTGTTCTCGGTTGAAAGCACGATTAGTTCTAACTCCGCGTCTGAATAAAATCATACCATAATCTGAATACCAATGTGATCCAAGATACGTTTGGTTTAAGGAAATGATAATTAATCGAATCACTTAGACAGTGAATATCTGCGTAGAAATCCTTCTGGCTCAAAAATGACCAAAAAATAATGGAAGATAATGTCGAGCACATTGGTTGTCAATATGCGTGCAGATGTACCGCTTTTAGCAACACAAGCTTCAAATAGTTGCGAATAAATTTTACTTTGTTCTCCCTGAACAGGAGGATGAGAATGGTGATGAGGAGGAGTAAGGGGCAGGTCGATATTTGTTGTGGATACTAGTGCGTGATATTTAAGTTGAGTTTGTATGATCCGGACCAATGACAAGTAGATTGATCATATCAATAAATTTGTCCCAAATATTTCACGAATAAGATGAACTTTGTCAGTCATTTGTCGAACGAACTTTCCATGCTTGCAAAAAGGATTGGAGAGGGGTAAGATTCCAACGGATCGAGAAAACAGACGAGACAAACAGAGTGCAGGAAAGCAGACAGACAGGCAGATGAGTATGGCCACGTGACTCGGCTAGTATACCATGCGCAGTACAAATGTGTGGGTTCCGTACCTGCATTCGTGAGTACGACTCCCACTAAGGTTGGGCACTTTCCGTAGTTGGAACAATTCTACACCTGCAAGGTTGCCAACTGATTCGTCGCTGTCCGTCTATTGGGAGTGGATCAAATCTTCTGTACATACGAATCGATTACGCCAAATTAAGCTACTAGGAGTGTAGATCTGTATAAATGCCAAGTGCGTCGACCGATGAATTTTCAGGCAGTCGAGGGTCATAGCCCACTACTGTGTAAAAGCGTCGCATTTTTGCTCTGCTATTTCTAATCTCCAAAACTTCTGGAATTGCAACATACACCGTGCAGATGACCAGGGAATGTGTTAGTAGTAGGGGATTAGATGTTTTCATAAGATAATTCGTCATGTCATATCAACTCTGAACTGGCCATTGAGAAACTATACATGCATTGCACAGCTGTTTCGTTCTTGTCAAGAATCATGAGTAGTGCATATCCAGCAAGCCCGAACTGTCATGCGAACCCGGGATGAACGATTCTGAGTCGAACGCCTTAGCCATTACGCTACTGGGCAGGCTCTGAACGGTCTACTCAACTTCACCACATCATGCTGTTGCGCCTATCCGTCATTGATTTGCACGCCCACGGGCCGCTGGCTCAAAATGATCGATCCCTCCTGATAGATGACTACAGATCAGTCTGGAACAGCACCCTTGGGTTCTCGTGTTGCGCTTTGAACGAGAACAGTTTGCGGAGGTTAATCATCAATAAAAAACGGACCAACGGGATGGAGGCTTAAATCAGATGAATTTTCACTAACCCTATCTGTGATCTCCCATTAAGCCATGACAAGAGATAGCCACGGAAGCAAACTTAACCTTCTCCCCCTGTGGTTTATCTTAAACCTCGGATTTATTCCTACTAAACCAAAAAACGACTATTTGGATGGGACTCTGATTTACAGGAGAAAACGTAAGGCGAGAAAAGACAGATATTTCAAACGTTCCGGTGAGCATATTCTCTATGAATTTGGAGAAAATACATTGAAGGCAAATTTCGTGAAAGTATTGTCAAAATGAAATCTGCAAATGCTGGGGATTTGTAAAATATGTACCAACTGAATGTGACCAGTTCATGCGGTATGAGAAAGACTGTGGACAAACGAACATGCCACAGTTGTTGAATAAATTATTCTACTGTGGTATATTGATAACTTGGACAACTAATGATAAATGACGGTCAGGATTCCACCTTGTTTAGTTGCTAGGTCTGATTACAACTATTAGGAACGATAAAGTAACCAAGGAGAACCGACTAAGCCAACTGTGCGTCCGTTTCTTCTACCTCTTCCAAGTTCGATAGCCCTATGCACACAACAACTGTTTATCCGTGAAACAGTTTACTTCTAACTGCGGATATGCAGCGACAGAATTAAGGACGTGTTGCTTATTCGACTGGTTCTTATTACTCGTGTGGAAATACCGAGAGAATTTATTAAAAGCTGCATAAGGGGAGCAGTACGGACCGCCTAAACTCGGGGAGATAATTCAGTGTTTCTTTCCAATGGAAAACTGCAAACCGAACTGCGAGATCTTCACTCTGCTGTGGATTCCGGGTAAAGTCAGACCCATAATCTGAACTGATCGAAAGGCATGCGAAAGGTAGCGCAGATCAACAAACTCCAACGGTTCGCGAACACCCGGTCTCCTTATGCTAGCTTGGACAGCAGCTAGTCTGACTAAAGATTCGCAAAAGAGTCCTAAGGTAATCTCGTAATTTTCTGACCATTAAACCAACGAAACTTCTGCGCGGCATATTCAATGATTGGGGGAATGAGGAATATGAGACAGCTTACCCTTTACGGTGAGCTTTATAGGATGCTTTTAATTTAATTTTTCATGAAATAATTCACCATGCGATATCACAGCTCAAATGACCATTAAGAAAGCATGGAAGCACTGTACAACTGTTTCATCCTTGTTAGGAATGATGAGCAGTGCATATGGACCGCGCCCGAACTGGCACGCGAACCCGAGACGAACGATTCTGAGTTGAACGCCTTAGCCATTAGGCTTCTGGACAGGCAGTGAACGGTTTGTTCAACTTGACCACGTGATCATGCTCTTGCACATATCCGTGACTGATTTGCACGGCCACGGGCCACTAGCGCGGAGCAATCGACTTCTTTTAATAAGTGACTTCTCTGTAGGCAGCCTAAGTACGGCGAACCCTTTGGACATGACCTACAGAGCTTGGCTACTTAATTTTGCTCTTTTGCCCTGGCATCAAAAACATTTGGTCAACGAAGAAAATTCCCAAATATTTTCACTGTGTTGAGAAAATGGGTGGTGCATATTGTTCATACTACACAGACCTAGTGAAGATTCTCCGACGGGGCAAACACGTTCTGAGGAGAGCATCCGGGTAGAAATAACCCGTTAAGAATTTCGCAACGTGCCCTCAATCCCCCTTGGTAAAATCAGGTCACAATTCCGTCAAGGAACGAATGCTCACTGAATGACCAGGAAAGACAAGAGGTCAACAATACAGCGTCTCAACTTGAGGGTCTCGAGTGTCAATTCTCTCTACCTCCGGTCAACTTCCCTACTTGGTGACCCTTTCTTGACCACGACTCCCTTCCTGCAAATGTGTATTATTGTTTCGTTAGTAAAAGGAGAGAAAGATAAACAAAAACGGTTGTTTGACAACCTCCGTTTGAACGTAATTCATAGACCAATTACGAATCCGATTGGAAAAACTACTTTCCCATGTGCGTTGCTTGGATTTGAACCAGCAGATCCGCAAGCTGTTGTACACCTCTTTTTTCTAAATTTGCCTTGCTGTAACTCGACATATCAGTTGTTTTGATGAGAAAAGCTGATTCATTTTGAAGTAAATATGCGTGTTTTAAAATTTCGGGCGAAAGTTTTCTTTGACATTCTAGTAGTAGTTTCGTATTTTAACAAAACTCCGTGGACTGTTCCAGCAACCAAATGGTTTTCCGATGTGTGGGAAAAACATGTGGGCACTGCGTTGTTTTTACTACACGCAGTTATGCCACCACATGCCTGCTCAGTTCAGTTTAATTAAGCTAAATTGAGTTAGGTTGAGTTGAATTGAGTTGAGTTCAGTTTGGTTCGTTTTTCCGCAACCGTTAACTTTGCACCAACTACTGACAGAGGAAAGACTTCGGGGATTAACCAAAAACCGACTGTGAAATAATAAGCGTGTAATTGAGCACGAGGGAAGAGATCTGGGATGCAAGAACGGGCAAATTGAGTGACAGTACGTACTATCTCAAATCTTGCGGACCTCAATCCGATAGTCTAACCGCAACGATACACTCCATTCCACTGACAGCGGAATTCGATCGAATGGCGAAGATAAATACCGAGATCAAAAAGAAAGTGGCGTGACAGAATCATCCGTCAATTTCACAACTTTTCCACTCGAAAACCTTAGTCAAGACTAAGCCGGCTGCAGCAATCCTGGAGGAACTAAACCCGTTCACGTGGTTTGCCTGGACAAACCACGATAAAGAATGTGCACTGTTAATCGACGCTAATGACACAATATCTGTAGTTGGATCGAAAGTTACTTGTTCCCTTCATTCATCAACTGACACTTTGATTTCGAAATTTCGTTTGACATGTTTGGCAAATGTAGAATTAATCCATCTATGAAAAGTGTGTCAGCTAGGCGTGATTCTAACCCAGGTACGGATGGAACCCATACATTTGTATCCCAGGCGTTTTCTAACAGCTGAGCTACGAAGTTAAGTCGAGTGAATTCGACGTAAATTGTTATTTGCGAGGTCTACTGCGCCTAATCTGAGCAGCCTTTTGAACTTAACTCCAGCTGTTTTATTTTGCATACATTTTCGAATACTAATACAATACATTTTACCGACTGAGTTCATCAAAAAGGAATTATGATGCTCACTTGCTTGATGATTATTCCTTCTTGAGTTTTATGCTCGTCTCCGACGCATGACTGGCTACTCTCCCCCTACCCCCCCAACCCAGATTTTCTGAACTATCGCGCCACCTCCCCCCAAGCATTTGGATCCCTGGAACACACAGTTGGTAGACCAGGTAATATCCGCTACCGTTTGCCTTGTCGTGCATAAAAGAATCAGAGTAGTCCCTCCGTGATCGATTCTTCCTGACCCAAACGGAAATTCGTTTGGGACCAATACGTGCGCCGGAAATTTTCAAAGTGTACGAACCGGTACACCATATCCTGTGGTTTGTCGATTGGATTGCATCGGTATTAACCTCCTATCATAAGTTATAACGGTTGGGTTAAAATTGTACAAATATTCATCTTTTAGTACCGATCCTCAGTATCGTTCGATATTAGAAACGTCACTGTTGCCGTGAAATAATACAACTCGTTATTTAGACCTTCGGATAGGTAGCCAGTATGACGTGAATAGCTTCAGATTTCGCATTACGTTATCTTGTGGGGTTTTAAGACATACAGATTCTACTGTGCCCATTACAGGGCGCTCAAGATTTTCACCAATGAACTTCATCCCAGCGGCTGGTTGGTCAAAATGACCCATAGCTCTGGTACTTGTTAAGGCGGGGCAAGAAAGAGTAACGAATTGCAAACTATGATCGCCAGCCTTGTTCAAATACTGTACGAATGTTCGCCATTTGATCAGATGGATTACAATTAAGTGAAAGATGAAAGTGAACCATAAGTCGGAGGTATAACGTTTTATTGGATTCGTGATCTATCAATAAGTTTACGCAAAGATCTCGATCTTGCAAAATGTTTCAAGGACAAGCATACGTAACTGTTGCTTTCAAAAGTGAAGAGATTTCTTTTCAATATAACGCTTCCAATATTTTCATACATAGCTTTCGGTAGCATGGCTAAAATTGTATAGTTGCGGCTGTAACGAATGAATGAATATGCGTGACCATTTCGGTAGCTTGACAACCGGCGGTAGCTAAGCAGATAAAGTTGTGGCGTTTGGACTTGAAGGTCGCCGGGTTCGAACCCTCCCATGGCCGGCCAACTTCCTAACGTAGCAGCCCTCTGCCGGCCGCAACCCACTTTCTGGAAAATGATGTACATTATTATTTCATTAGTAGAAGAAATAAAAGATAAAAGATGTAACTATTGCATGTGTAAATATATATGTAAAATATATGAAAAAACAAATTCAGGTATACTTGTGAAAATAAGATAGATGGATAGAGCAGAATGAGCATAAGTCCGGACTTAGGTTTCTGGCCAGCGCAACATGGATTGCACAAGACTGCGTTGCCTCCAAAGCTTTGGATTCCATACTCTAACTGTAATATATTGAGCCTTCATGGGAAACCTTTGGATGTTACTTTGGTGTTAATTCTCAATGTTGTTCGGACTGTCCTGAAAGCTGTTACCGGATCAATTCGACATCTGCTGTCGACAAAATGATGTAGGTTTGCTGTGTTCATTGGTTTGTCGTGCCACTGCGAGGCGAAGCTCGAAATACTTTCAGCCATTTGTTTGTTTAGTCGACTTTTTATTTGCCTAATTCATTTGGGATTAGGAGAACGCGTGAACTGATAGAACACAAAAGTAATGAGACTTGGGAGGCACCATATTGTTGGACCGTTTGTAAATTTTGACACTTGAATCGCTTTCATGCCTACCTGTAGGATCATAAAATTCCAATCGGTTGTTAAACCAGCAAATTTGTTTCAAACACTCAGTCGCTACAGCCCAATCCATTTCAGTTGAGTTTTTAGACTTTACAATTACCAACCTATCAGCAACATCGTCCTTCATAGGACCAACTGGGCCAAGAAGAAAAATTAACGAGCAACGGTGAAAGATCAAATTCAAATTAATAACTCAAGCAACCAGACAGAAGAGAAGAGATTTGGAATATAACAGCGTCAGTGACTGTGAAACAACCACAGTGCCGACTGCTTCCAACCGTTATTTGAGGGTATCTTGTGGACCCCATCCTTTATGTGCCTGAACGTGACAGCCAACTGAATTAAGTTTTCATGCTTTCTCCCATATAATCGTTTGGCAACATCCAACCATCCTTCAATCCTTACTTACCCAGGAGAACATCTTTTAACGAGTCACTCTTTCTGTAGACATGTATAAAACGCGTCTCAATCACCCGAATCATTGCTTGTTCTAAAGATTAATCCCTATGCCCTTGGGTATCGTAGGCCTAACTATGAAGCTCCTCACGAATTTTCCTCACCATATTGTACAAACACCTTGAAGATAGTGACAGTCTTCGCAATCATTTTTCCCTCACCTACCATGACCGACGGTAACCAAGCGCATAAGGTCGTGGTGTTTGGACGTGAAAATCACGGGTTCGATTCCTTCACCGTAGTTCAACTTTCCCACCTGGCAGCCCTCTGTTGGCCGCGGCCGTCTTCCTGAGAAATGATGCACTTTGTTATTTCATTAATAAAAAGGAAGTAAAAGATAAAAGATAAAAGATGGTTCGGAGTTCTACATTAGCTGCGACCCCACTATTGCTGCGGATGCTCGACCTCTGGTCGATAAACGGATATCATGCGGATGCCAAAGGTGCCGCAAATAGATGAATATTAATCGAGGCTTCTGCAAGCTTGAAAATACTTTTTCCAATATGCGATTACCAGGTGAGATATAACTACCCAAGTCATTAAATCTATCTACCTTCTTTTGTAAAAACAATGTTCAGTTTCCGGAAAATCCAGTCCCGCAAACACGTTTTACACTTTGAAAGTGCACAGTTTGTACAAACCATAACGAAATCAGTCATGAAATGAAAATTTTGTCAACACAAACCCGACCATGTCCGAAATCGGCTTGTTTCTTACGCGTTCAGTCGGAATTTTAACATAGATTCCTGGAGGCCTTTGATTACTGTAATATGAAATATTCACATCTACATTCATGTACACCACACGTTTACGTCATTTCAAATAGTTTTTAGAGTTTCACTTGAACTTCACGACTGTTTTTGTCATCTCTTCTGGTGAGGAAACGTTTTACGATTTGAACGCTGCGTGCCAGGATCAGAACATCATAAAAACACACAAAATGGGCCATGGGAACAGAAATTTCACAAAATCATTAAGTTCTCGGGTCAACTGGTCCCGGGACTCATTCTATTGTGAATCGTAAACCTTAGCCAATGTGCCAAATGAACAAACGCTGAACGATTCTTGTAGTTTTTCAACAGTTCTATTGTTCCTAGCTCATTTTTTTGGTCTGTTCGTTTAGCATGGCATTTAAGTCGCAAGCCTTTCATCTCCATCGCAGACGTGTGGATCGATATTGGCCACGTGACACGATGCCCATAGTCGATGATCACAAGCGATAGCCTAAGTAACTGAAATTATCAAGAGGTTGAAATGTGGAAAGAACAGGACTATTCTGATCACCTAATCGACGGCAGAACCCCAATGTTGATTTTCTTTGTTTATTTGTTTGTTTGTTTGTTTTTGGACCGAGTAATCGGTTAACCAAAATCTGTTATCTGTCTCGACGAGGAGAAATAGTCCCGCCTATCAGTTCCACGTATTATGCCTCCCTAAAAAAATGTCATCACTGAGAGAATGAAGACGATCGTGGAAACCTTTGATGTCAGCTATTTTGCATTTGCTTGAAAGCTCTATGGTGTTTACTGAAAGTGCTGAAAGTTCGATGGATCCAGAAAACGACGAACATTGGGCATGAAAACGGAGATTACAATAATCTGAATTCCCGTTTGCTCATCACTAACGATTGAGCAGTTATGCCCGTATCGATTTACAACCGGTTGTCTCGATCTGACTCATGTTGGCCAATAACAGCAACGGCCACGAATCGCGGTTGGCGATCGGAGTTAGGATAAATTAACGCTTGGATTGCTCTGTTTTTTTGCGATCCCCTTACAGACAATCGCCTCTCGGGTTTCTCATGAACTGGTAATCACGAAAGCGTTGGAATTGATGCACGATTAACGATCGAGGTGATTGATGACCTAATTATTTCCAAATATGAGTTTGGTTAATTGTAATTCTATGGTTTGAAAAACTAATAAAAAACAGAATAACCCAATCTCTTTAAAAACATGTTGCAGAAGTAATTTTATTCACTTGTCACTCTGATGCCTATTAGAAAGACACTGAAATCAGTGCCTATTTTTCAAAAGAAACTGACCATTTCAAGCTATTCTTGTTAAAATGGATAATTAGCTCATTCAAAAATCATAGTGATTCGTCGAAAGTATTTGTTAGCTAGTTAATTCTAACCAGGAAGAGAAAACAAGGTACGAAAGTATGTGTCCTTTTCCTGAAGGTTGCCTCTGTCCGACTGACAAACACTTTCGACGAGTCACCCAATCGTTCAAATACCAGTCTAATGAAAAAATTACAAAGCATTGTACAGAAATGAAGAAGGCTGGACAACGGAGTACCGGGTACGTAAACCGGATAAGCGACATTAACTGTGAAATCGCAGGTGTGCTACCGAGCACATTTTATTCACCCATCTGTATGCGAGACACACTAGTGAAAAGAAAAACCTTGTGTCTCCTTTCTGAAGGATAGTCTTCCGTGACTAAGAAAAACCCACCGACGAATCGTCCTGTAATTCTTAAATGGACTTGCTATCCATACACACTCCTAACTTACAAAAGAGTATACTAACATGGAGATGACTGGATAGGGGAATACGGGGTACGCATAACTGAGGAGCTGCAGTACCTGTGAAACTGGGTGTATGCTTCCAAGGAAACTTTCCCCATCCATCTGTCCACAAAACATACTAATGACCAATATCAGCTCACTTTCACCGCTCTTTATTGCTTGGGTAATCATTTTCTTCGAGTTCCTTTTCAATCTTTTTTTTTTTGGAAATCAGTTCCGCCTGACTCTGGCAGATAGTGTTTGTAAGATAATTTGCTTCTACTGCACTGAACTGGAGAGAAGACGTTCACCCCATATCACTACAAATTCCGAGGTTCGGCTATAATAGCTTGTCATTTGTTCTCTACCAAAAGGGACATGCCATATACGTACAGATCGTTACTTTGTGTTAACTGCGAGAAGTCTTGCTTTTTACAACTTCTAAATAGGTTATTTTACCAAATTTTTGCTTCCGTTATTAAAGAAACAGTGATGTGTCTTATGAACTAGTTCACCAAATGATATCGACGTTCAACTGGCTTTTAAGAAACCATCAAAGGACTGTACAGCTGTTCCATCTTTGTTAGGAATCATCAGTGGTGCATATCCACCGCACCCGAACTGGGACGCGAACCTTGGTTGATCATATCATGAAAACTACTAATTACCAACCAAGTAATTTACTTCATTGATACTCAGGTGATGTCATACTAAGAAGGATTTCCAATCACATTGTCTAAGTTTTAGCATACATGAACATCAGACGGAAATTACGTAACCCTTGTGCACATCAACCATATTTCACTAAGATAACGTAATGACAAACGTATTTTCTCTGTATGTGAACAAACCATGGCAATTGGTTCTTCGAGTCGGACGTTTGTAGATCGGAACTACTTATCGAATGGCACCATGTGCTTGTTAGGAACATCATTAGCCATCATTATCATCATCATCAGCAGGACCCTCTTTTCCAGTACTAAAGTAGCCGTTAACAAAACCGACACCATCAGTATTCTTTTCCTTCCCGGTGCTATTGTTCAAAATGTCCATAAATGGATTGGTTCAAACTGCCAATCTCAAGGTCGTTTCGTTTTGTTTCGTCTTGGAAATCACGCCAATGGTAAGCGAATTCAAATTTCGCATTTTATTTGAGATATTCCATAGTATAAAAATAAATTTAAGTGATTTTTGTCTATGTTTGACCCTCTTGTTTCCTTTCCACGGCCAACAGAGGGCTGCCAAATGGAGGAGTTGATCGACGATGAAATGATGCGAACCCGCGATCTTCATGTCCAAACGCCACGGCCTAATCCACTTGATCATCGCCGGCCATGTTTTATCGCTGACGTGAAATACGAAAGATACTATCCGACGAGGTCGAACGGTAGCCAAGAGATTATTGACTGCTAGCTGTGAACTGTTGAAATCATTTTATAATTGTACCTTAATATCACTTAAAGAGAACAGTATGTTGAAATTCATTATCAGTATCAGACTGTTTCTTGGCTGAAGCAAACGCTCATTTGATGAACAAAGGTAGCCGGCTTTGTGTCCAACCAGTGACTTTGAAATCTTAGATATACGAGTCTTCTATGCTTTGGAAGCTTTTCTAAAATGATATAACATGAGCAACTCATGGTGTAAAGAACAATTGTCCATTCCAATACGTCTAAAATAATGCCTGCATACTTTTTCAAAGTTGGTGCTATGATGCAGCGTCTTCCTTCAATTATTTGACAATCAGGTTTTTAAACGAACGAAAAATCCACACAATTTCATCATGGGCTCTTCGTTTTTCCTACCTATTCTAACCACAAAATACCGTTTGGCGAATGGGCTGCTATTGAAAGGCAACTCGGTTGCTATGTCCATGTGTCACTATGGTGATAGGTGTACGCGCAGCTCCACGAGAATACACACACACACACACAGAAAACAAGGAATACTACACTACAATTAATCGTTTACAGTTGACGCACAGTCACTTTTCTGCGAGGTTTGCGCACAGTAGTACAAACTAAAGCGGGAATGGAGTGATACGCATTTTCATATTGGCTTATGTGTGCGTACGTGCATGTGTGTATGTGCGAGTTCTGTGCAACGCTGCGGCCCTATACGGTTGGTGATTGGCCATTGGCGGGCTCGGAGCGTACTGCACATTATATAAATCGTGTCAGCTAAGACGTCAGGTTTAAACTGTGTGCCACATAACAGTGGCTATAGGCTCATTCAAAATTTTGCTGTCATCGCTTTGTCCGTCATGGTCCATCACTTCCAATGGTCGTTCGTATGGTGTCACTGCTTTTTCCTTTGGTCCCAGGTCATCGCGTACCGCGAGCCATCAGGCTGCGGGTACGATTCTTGCAATCTTGGCCTGGAAGGGATGCTCAATGTACACTTGATTCCACACACTCATGACGATGTGGGCTGGTTGAAAACCGTCGACCAATACTATTACGGTTCGAAAAATATGATTCAGCGTGCCGGCGTGCAATACATCTTGGACAGTGTGATTCAAGCTCTAGCAACCGATGCCCGGCGACGTTTCACTTATGTAGAAATGGCTTTCTTTATGCGTTGGTGGCAAAATCAAAGTTTAGAAACGCAAGAACTTGTACGTCAGCTTGTCCACTCGGGCCGTTTGCAATTTGCTTTGGCCGGATGGTCCATGGCAGACGAGGCGACAGTGCACTACACAGATGCAATTGATCAGTTAACACGTGGTCATGATTCGCTACGACGCCTATTCGGTGAATGTGGTATTCCTCGGGTGGCTTGGCAAATTGATCCATTCGGACATTCCCGTGATCATTCCGAACTGTTTCGTGATGCTGGCCTCGACGCAGTATTCTTCCAACGGATGGACTTTAGGGAGAAGGAATTACGCAAAGAACGTCGGTCACTGGAAGTCTTGTGGGACACCAGTGTCCAACCAAATTCGTCCAGTTTAGGACTATTTACGAGCATGTTCTATGACTCGTATTGTTACCCGTCCACATTCTGTTTTGACGACAAATGTATGGACGAACCGATGCGAGATGATCCCACCATGGAAGGATACAACATTCCCGAAAGAGTCGGACAATTTTTGCACTACGTGAAAACAGTTCGTCGATCGTACGCAACCAATCATGTCATGGTCCTGATGGGTTGTGACTTCACGTACGAGAATGCAAATATTAATTTTAAAAACACGGACAAATTGATTCGGTACGTAAACAATGAACAGTCCAGGGGTAGTGATGTGAATTTGTTATACTCAACACCCCAATGTTACACAAAAGCGGTAAATCAGGCGTTTGTCAAAAAACGAGAAATTGAAAGACGTCGCGGTGATTTTTTCCCCTATGCAAGCGGTCCAAATTCTTACTGGACCGGGTATTTTACAAGTCGACCGGGTCTGAAACGATTTGTTCGTGACGCTTCCAATTTATTAACAATGACGGAACAAGTGAGTGCATACGGTTGATGATATGGACATGGCAACCAGTTTTCTTGAGAATATTTTTGCAATTTGGAAATTCCTCGGTCTCTTCTATTTGGGAAGCGATTATTAAAATGAAAAAAGTTATGAAATACTCTCAATGCAAACAACAGTCAGGAAAACAAGCGTGTACTGTTGTACTATATTGCATCATACTGTCCTGAAGTTATACCTTCAGATATCAGTCAAAAAGGACGCTCTAGCCACCTCACAATGTCGAAAAAGACAGTGAATAAGTAAACATTTAAAGTTACGAGAAACTGTGTTGAAAGTCAGTCACGAGTC
Source organism: Fasciolopsis buskii (assembly GCA_008360955.1). NCBI lineage: Eukaryota > Metazoa > Platyhelminthes > Trematoda > Plagiorchiida > Fasciolidae > Fasciolopsis > Fasciolopsis buskii. The sequence goes on along the minus strand of LUCM01008805.1, from coordinate 2,223 downwards.
TGCACACCTCTTTGTTAGAATGGCGTGTTATTTCGAGCATTCATCCAGGAGCCATGAAAGTGGTGAGTCATTGTCTCGATAATTAAACGCTCAGTGAAAACGTTCTATCTCTGCAGTACAGCTTACTGGCTGCAGGTTCACTTACTTTGCTCTGTAGGGATTTTGAATGATTCCCAAATTTTGCGAAATTAATTTCCATTGCAGATCATGTTTCAGTGATTTTTTGCAAATATTACACCTCAGTTTAGGCGAGTTGGCTAGGTGACCGACGAAACTCACATGGGTAGATGAGATCCGAGTCAAATGGAAAGTATGTTCACGTATGAAGCTCGTAAATCGAAAATCGCAGTCAGAAGTAAAAAGAAAACTGTAATCCGCAGGTTGTCACTAGTGATCGAGCAATTAACACAGTAGTTGATAAGGTAATTGGTAATTTCGCTCTGGAGAGCCGCATCTACGTGAGTAACGTAATCAACCTTGTGCTCGAAGCAAAGAGGAGGTGCTAGTGTGTGTGTGTGTGCAGTTGTTTGTGTGTACGACCGGCCATGATCAAACGACGTCAACGTCATGGCGTCCCGATCTGCAGGTCACGAGTTCGACTCTTTCTTTCGCCGATTAACTTGCCAACTAGGCGGCCATTTATTGGTTGTGATTCCGCCTGCGAAAATGAAAAAATCAGTGATGAGCAAAACGCACTTGTTCCTCACCGTTCTGATGGTCCAGTAGAAAACTCTCCGAAGCTGGGTGACAATTCGTCTGTCCAGTTGGTTCGCATATCAACATGGGCGAATTGAGAAGTGGCTCAACCACACTCGTTCTACTTACGCAGTGCGTCAACATGACGAGATCGTTCACCTACTAGACAAATGTTCTTTTCATCATTCTGTCACGGTCCACTTCATTACATTCTGCGTATTCGTATTCCTGGTTCATTTGGAAATTGATGGGTCAGGTTAGTTCGAGAATTAAAACTTGGTTGTTCGTTCTGCATCACTGAAGCAATTATAACACAAGAGTTAGTAGTTTTTTGTGTAATCCGTGTCAAAGATGCCCAAATCAAGATAGTCTTGTGCCTAGGGCGCCTGCAGCAAGACGCATTCCCGCTAGTTTCAGAATCGACAAGATCCACTTTGCTCAACCGGATAGGATCTTGGTGTTTGGGCGTGAACGTCACAGGTTCGAATCCTGTCGCCATTGGTCAACTCCCCCCCCGCACCTCGACGTCCATATCCAGACGGGTCTGCAAGATGTTAATCCACTGAGATAGAAAACAAAAAAGGAAACGATGGGAAAAGGGGAAGAATCATCAGGAGATTTAGCGTGGCATGCAAACTCCCAAATTTGTGCAGTCTTCAAGCAAAATAAACGTATAATCGGTAGTTTTCTCCAAAAAGAACGATTGTTATTTCCCGAATGTTCTAACTACGATTACGAAAATGTTTAAAAATTGAAAAGAGTCATTTACCGACTAGAGCATTTCACGTTAACCGGGGTCTAATGATCATGACAAATAATGAACAGGAGAAATTTCATTTCGGAGGGATGTTGATTTACTCCAAACATGACCTTGTAGCGAGGTCACTTAAGTGGGCAATGTTAACCACACGCGTTATTACGGTCAATGCGGCGCAGTGAGTCACGAGCAGTGAAGAGTTTTGATGTCACAAAGCAGAGAATAATAAAATGACTAGGACAAACTATGGTGAATTCAAACTTCTGTCTAAACAAATCCAACAGATTGAACTCAAAGAAGTCATAAAGAGCAAAGCATTAATCGAGTAAAACATACTAGGAGCAAATTTTTCGCAAAGGAAATGAATCATATCTGAAAACGGCTACTCAGTTACTCATATTTCTGTCTACAATTTACAGCAGATATTCTTTTCTCTAATCCGGGCATGGATTATTACCCAAAATTCACACAATTTTTCAAGATGGGACAGACAAATGCTTCAAGTATCAGTAGATATGGAGCATAGTTTAGCCATGCGGGGAAGCGGGGAATATAATAAATATCCTGCGCATTAGTTGGAAATGCTGGGCACGACAATTCGGCGATCCGCTAATTTTGTCGACATATGCATGACGTATAGTGACTCCTAAAACACTTGAGAAATAAAAATTCTAGAGGAAATTTCTTCAGAAAATTGTCTCGTTTTTTATATTTATTCAAGTTGTTCACTTTTGTAAGAATGAAATGAAAGTTTTTCAAAGAGATCAAAA
>LUCM01008798.1:99231-276755 GCA_008360955.1 Fasciolopsis buskii | reverse complement strand
AAAAACTGTCAACATTGTATATTCAACGGGTTCTAACTCGAAATCGGACCCTAAACTATGGAATACCTCAAGCATTTCGCTAGTCAAACAGTCCTTCAATTCCTTGAAAATTACCACTGAGCACATTGAGAAAACACAAGTTGGCGAACAAGCTCGTTTTCAGTGATTCGTACTCATGCCATTACATCACTATATATATATATATCTTGACAAAATATTTTCACTATAGGAAGGATTGGATTAGTCATATACAAATATGGGTGGGGAAGGGATTTGTGGTGTTAACATGATGTACCTCCTATCGGCTACTGATTTAAACGGCCATGGAATTTTGGCACAAAGCAATCAACTGCCACCGAAACAGGACTCCCCTGTCGATGAAAGCCTCAAGCGCAGCTGACAAAGCTCGATTACTTGATCGATATTTGTGGATGAATTTTGTACGATTAGCAACAAGAAAAAAACATTTGCACATTGCTTCCTTGGTCCATCAATGGCAAGCCAAGTGCTGATCTCGCTTGATGAGTGGATTGCATGTTTTGTAATTTTCCACTGGTAACGTTGCTCAGAACCAGATGGGTTATCGAGATCTGCCCAGTAAGTCTAGCTAGGTGGCTTCGCATGGGGGAGCATATTTATTTGTTGGTTGGAATCGACGACATGTGCAGAGTGGTATTAAGACTAGAGATGCGCAAAACTGACTGCGGTTTAGCAGAGCCGCAATTTTACTCAATTTACAATTTTACTCACATGTATTTAGTTTCTGCTGGAAACAATAAAGTCTAAGTGATACGGTCATATCATGGACTTTTACCACCAAGTTTTCTGTACCATGTGACCTCTTATGAAGAATCAGACAATGGATGTGCTAGGGATCAGGTCTCGCTCCGGAGCGCCAAGTCTGCGAGCTTGGATCAAATCAGAGGTCTTCAGCTCATCACAGATATTCCAGACGAACTAATGTCACCGCGCATCTATTAAACACGCCGTATACATCTGAATACCCAAGACTGAGCATTCACTGTTCTACATGACAGTTAAGCGGATGGTCAATATCCCACTCACCTTGTAGGTCTCCTCCAGCTGAGAAGAACATTGCCGTTGAGCGGGATCTCGAGGACACTGTGAAATTCGCTCAAACATTTGAATTACTGCGAGAGTTGAATTACTGCAGGTTTCGGATTATCCGAATACATTTTTGGGGACAAATTTCTAAAGAGTTTATCCTGATTCCATCTGATTCTATTTTTCAGCGTTTACCTTCCAAGACTTGTCGAGATTACATCTTCTTCGAAATCAATCTTTTTTAACCCCTCCTAGTTCATCCGAAATCCGTACGTACTTTTATAAGCCATACATTCTAACAACTGGTTTGCACTCTTGACTTTGTTTGGCACTTCATCGTTGGAATTCGTTGGTCTTTTTTACTGGTTGCAAGGTCATTATGAATTGCAGCACCGAAAGGAACCTAGATGGGTCTCGGCAGCAGTTAACAACCAATAAGACAGGTAAAAATCGAAACAACTGGGTCAGGACGAGAAATATTCAAGTTATCTTCTCTGTGTGGAATTATTCATCATGTTGCGTCGACACTCGGAACGAAAACTTACGCTGGTTAACCCTATTCAAAATTCTACGGAATAAATTAACGAAGTTAGTAGGCAACAAGTGAAAAAACTATCGTTAGCATGGCAATTCAATTAATCCATAATCTGGAATGAGCATGTTATCAGATCAAGAAATAGACAATACATAATCTATACATGAGAATGAAAGCTGTACAAGGGTAAATATTAGGAGACGGTTTTTCTCAATTACACCAGACATTTTTCACAGCCTTGGACCAATTCATAAAACACCTTTCTTGTCTCTTGTAACAGCCTGTCGGTTTCCGCTCCAATACGACGTGCATTGTTATCGTTTGTTTTGCGGCTTTGCAATTCGGTGATGCATTGATCCATTGTATCACGATCCAAGTCACCTATGATGTCCACTAGGCATTTCGAGTCTTCGGTCGCAGTTGTTGCATTCCCGACAATGTGGGTGAGAGAGCTTGGACTGGTCGCGATTGGGTCGCCAAGGAACTCGTCAATCAGGATCTGATGAGAATGGTAACGGTGATAAACTGATTGATGGTGTGGTGAAATAGGGAAAAAGGAAACATCTCTGAAACGGTATCACTAACAAGCACACTGTGTAGGTCACTTTATTATCTGGTTGTTGCTGCAACTAAATGAATTGCAGTGTCAAGTCAACGGAAATGAATAAAAATTGATGAATGTCACTGAAGTTAGGTGCACTGGGATTTATGTTTGCTAATTGACAGATAAACCAAAGGATACAAAGGATTGTCTTTTACATAACTCCGATCTCTCAAAACACTTTATATTTCTCACTCTCATTCGAAACACAATGATGCTAACCAAAAATTCATTCAATAGTTTTTCATGAGTCTACGCAGTGAGAGCAAAAAGCGAATGTTTCAATTTCTTCCTCTTCATTTTCAGATGCTTACTTGTTGTATGAAAAACAGTACAGTGCAATCCCCACTGTAATTACCCCTGTACGTTTCTGTTCCTGTCTTAGTTTGCTTCCTGGTGGAAAATTCTATTGGACGGAGGAATGACAGAACGAAAACTAAAGCCCAATGAACTCAACAAAAGCATGCAGACAAACCGACTGTTTACATAAAACAGTTCTCCTGTTTGTGACTTTTGACTGTGCAACAAATTTCTTCAGCTGTTTAACAGGAGAGTCTCTTGAGCATCGCTCCAGAATCTTGGTGTATTCTGGCCAACTAATGCTGTTGCTGTCGTGTTTAGTACCTGGTATGTGTCAGCAATTACTGAATCTCCTAGTTTTCAGCTGTTATCTGAAGTTACTCTAAGCTACCTTTGGGTGAGCGCATCTCAAACGCTGGCAACTGTAATTTGTTAGATTTTCGATTCTAGCATCGTGTAAAAAATCACTGATATGGGACTTCTGCTCTACCTGAACAATACGGCAGATAACTGACCGATGTAAAAACCGTTAATCTTCGGTCATTGTTTGTTTGAAACTGTCACGTTTCTGTATCCTAAAGCAGGACCACGGAATGTACTTGATCATTCGTAATCAGCTGAATATGATACAGACGTTGTAAACTAATTAAAAGACAAAGGAAACCAAATTCCTTATGGTGTTGGCCACTTTCTTCTGTATACAACTAAATGAAGCTATGGTGAGTGAAAGAAGAATAAACCATTCTCCTCTGTACAGCCAAAGTTCTCTTAGCAACTTTATCAGACGGGAGAATTCTGGTGGTTCCCATCAGTTGAATTCTTGAAATATAGACACTTTGTTCCAAAAACAGCCTGCCATGGACCTTAAATGACTTTTGTCACCAACAGCCCTTCGGTTCTGTAGAAAAAAGTGAACCGTAGAACAAAGCAAACAAATACGTTAGCCTTTCAAGAAAGTCATTTTATAGGTATGAACTACAGTTTTCACATAAACATACGGAGTACCCGTTTTCTGCTCAATCTGGTTAGACAATATTGGCCACATTATTAGCTACTGACTGATCTTTTGATACCCTTTTTAATTTTACAAGCACTAATTGCATGCATCAAAAGTAGGAGAAACGGGGATCGCAGGCGCATTACACAACTTGATACATTCCTACGAGGCTAGGGATTCATGTGGCTTATTCTTGGTGAACTTCCAAGTATCCAGTCATGTTGTCATCACTTCTTCGGACTACGTCATTCATTAGTCTGGGTGAAGTAGACATACTGGAGTTAAACCAGGAGGGACGTAATTGTTCACTTTGATGCTGAAAGGATTTTGGGATGAACCACAATGACCTGACAATCATCGGATGTAGCTTTATCCAATCAAAGATACGTCATGACAACATTTTTGCGAAACCTGTCTTTCACAAAATGTTTTGCAAAGAGTATAGGTAAGTGGTTCTTATTTTTAACGGAATAGATGACAAACGGTAAATGCATGGGTAAGCTTTAACAGACAAAAGGAAAAAAGAAATTTCACTAAATCTAAAGAGTAGGGAGGAATTTCACATTTTGATGAGAACGTGGTGAAAAGAGTGAAGAAAAAATGTCACTACTTGCTTTCAGATCAGTAGCCATTTTGATGATTTGCGAGCATAAAATATTGATCTCATTGAATAGCATCACTTGTTTCGTGACTGGTGCTTGTCGATCGACGTCCGTGAGAATCAGACTCATCTGATATCTCTTAGGTCTCTCCAGACGCCAGTGACAGGTTTCTGAAAAAGGGGAATAATTTTAACCGCCATTGAATCACTTAGGCACATATTGGTGGTATCAAATTAGAGAAATTTTGGTGACATGTACGGCTGCCGAGTCAACACGACAAGTTTTGCGTTAACATCAACTCCATGTAGTGTAAGCTGTAGAACAAAATGCGGGACTCTACCAATTGAGTCCCGTTCTTCATGGAGTGCTCAAGGTCACGATGCAGCTGATCAAACATCCATGGAATCTATTAGTCGGTCAGGTGCAATACACGGGGATCGACCTCCCTAAAACATTTCATCCTCGGATTTATCTGATACGATTCATAGCTCACTTGGAAATCCCGCAGTCATGGTTTCTTGAATTACTTAAAATAATGCCGGGTTGAGACATACGGGCGACCCACGTAAATCGAATTTTGGACTCAGCTGATGACAATCATACATGAACGCGGGTGGGTTAGATATGAGGACAATGCGTCCTCTGGTACCAGCAACAATGCTTCCGAGGTCCTGGTAGCAAAAAAAGATTGTTGGGTTGCATCACGAACGGAAAAAGCACCTACCGCTGCGATCTTGTTGAACAGCTTGGAGGAGAATTTTGTTGAGTGGGCTGATTCATGAAGCAAGCTGTGATGCTTCTGAATACCCACATCCGAATTACGCAATGCGCGGCTGTTTGGTGGAAGGAAATATTGCCTAACAACTTGGAATCCTGCTTTCTTCAAGACCTCACTTGCAATTTACAAAAGGTGCAATGGGTTCATATTTTCACCAAACACGTTCAGAAAAACGGGAAACCCGATGATAAATTCTCCATCTGAAACGTGGTACTTCACTGCTGACCGTGGGAACCCGTGAGGTTAGAGAGATGAGTAAACCCTAGCTACTTAGTACTCTTTCAGTTCGTTCCAATGTGATTTGTCTTGGTGCTTGAGGCGTAGTTACATGATGATGGAAATAAACGATGCGGCTCCAAGTATGACTAACTAAATCCCATTTCACTGTACGACAAATGCCATTAAAGGACAAAAATTCTCACTGGATTTATTTGTCAGCCGGGAAGAGGGCTTCAGCTTCCTTAACTTCAACCATTTAAGGGGCGCTGTCGCCTATTTTACTACGTTCAGTCCGCTTGCATTTTAATTTATTTATATACATATATATATATATATGTATATATATATATATGGCCTTCGCGGAACACGGGTTTAAACCCACTGAGAATTTTTAATGTCTCACGGAGCATTTGTTTCTTTATTTGTTTCATTGTGGCCAGCAAGCAATTTTACTTTCATTCTAATATGGATGGCGCATGAAAACAGGAAATTTATAACGCAGCATCATATCGGTTAGTAAGAGTAAACTTACGTAGCATAGCTTTTAAATGAACCAGAGCTTCTTGCAACGTCTGACACTGTGGAGATGAGGATCTCTGGAACTGAGTGATCACATAGTCGAGAGTGGTTCGATGAGTTTGAACCTTTTCTATTTGGGTTTCAATGTTCTTCATTGTAAAGAAGGAGTGGGAAAAAGGAGATGGAACGCTGGAGGACGTACATGGATTCCGTGCTCAGATATCATTATTCAAATCGGTTGACCAATAATACAATAAGAGATAATGTTCAAATCGGTTTTCTAGCAAGCATAATTTAACGTCGGGCTTACCTGTATTTTTTCATCCACTGTTTCCACGCCAAGTCGAAGCAACGGTGGACTAGCTACACAGAAAAGGAAATAGGCACCATTATACAATTATCCATACGGCAGAATGGAGTACCATAAATTAATAACGGCTGGATCATGATGAACGATTGCTTCTAATTTCTTCCAGTGACAGCTAGGCGTCTCTCGCATCAGCATATTTTGAAGCATATCTTACTGAATGAATGACCAGACCATCAGTTCTCAGTGGTTTACGGCAGGTCTAGTGTTCTGTGCCAGTTTATTACAGGGACTCTACGGCTGATCTGAGTGACACTCTTTGCTAGTACTTCAGGACCTCCCGTAATTATACTCGCCAGCCAATCAAATTCGTGGTGACTTGAGGAGTGGCTGGACTAAATATATTTCTTACTGCTGCACTGAAACTAGTCCACAGGTATATATATATATTTTAGAGGTGAGAAGGCGCACACCGAGTCATAACGTTATAACTCAGTGTACTCCTTCTCACCTTTATGATATGCAACCTGAGCTGTAAATATTTCCACTCATATATATATATATATATATATATATATATATATATATATATATATATATATATATATATATATATATATATATATAAACACTCGCATAACGGTAGCGTCCAATGTCTTTGCTTATGCACACCGTCTGCCAAAATGTGCATGTGCAGCGAACCTGCTCACGTGGGTACATGGACAAAGGGACCGGTGCCTAGAAACCTCACGTGAAACACGAAGTCAAACTGGCTCAGTTTGATCGCAGTGAAGAGTGCCGTTTTCACTGCGTTTTGCAACTACGCGAAAATTATCTGAAATAATCTGAAAAAAATTGACCAAACTAACATTCGACTGACGCAAAGGATTGTCGTTCTTACAGACGGATAATGTGGTGCTTATTGCACACGAACATTTGTGCACACTTACTGGAAAAGCATTGATTTCCTGTTTTACTCCACATTTCTCGAGCATCCGTATGCTCGTCAGACAACAGAATGAAGTTTTTCCACACGATCTAACATAAGTTTCATAAGAATGTGATTAATCTTAAAATTTGCCTAAGATTCAAATGAAAATATCATAGAACGAAGTGCAAAAATGAATGGGAAGTGACAATGGGAAAGGGCAAAACTATCTTTCAAGGTCTTTTGAGTCAAGTGTTTAAATGACTGAATTTCTCCCGGTAACAATCAAACAAGTCACGAAAACATTCTTTCCCATTTTACTGAGTCAGACAACAAAAATAAAAACGGCGTCATTTTTCATGTTCATCACAAACAACAGATGGTCAAAAAGAAAGAAAATCCCAACTCATCAGACACTTGAAACTGTGGGATAGCCATTGTCTGTATTCTGCGAAAGGCCCAAACCCAAAATGTGGCTACCACTTTGCGAATATTCTCCTATCAAAACAAAATCTTTCTAAATTGGTGATTCTTGCGACCGCTATGCTTCGAGGCAACGATAAACCATCCAGAGCAAACAATCGTTCACCAATCTCCACGAACTGTGGTTCGATTGAATATGGACTAAAAGCACAAGAATTTATTGCACCGTGAGATATCACACATAGTTTACGATGACAGTATTTGTATTGTCTTTAACATTCACACAATTCCATCAATATGCTTTTTTAATAAAGCGAAGAAAAGAAAAAGTTAAGGTGAAATTAGCAACCTAAAAGTAGACTTCCATGTGGTGTCCTAACTTATCTGTGAGGATATACGGCGGCGATTAAGTGCACTTGATAATTTTGAACAGCAAATGATTGTTAAATTATTTTTAGCTTTGGTAAAGTTTAGTACAACACAAATGGAAACTTATTCCAGACTGACGTTTGAAGAATGAGGATATGGAACGGCGGTGAAACGAAAAAATTGGTAGGGAGTTTCGTGCGAATACCTTAAAATGATACAAAATTGCTGGCTTCGTTTGAGAAGGAAAAGACATACGGCCCATTCATAACTTCCACAAGAAGCATTACAGAAGACTATGAAAATTTGCTGGCTCTATAGGCGAGGGGCAAGACATGGAAAGTTTGAACCACAACTTCCGGAAAATTATCTCCACGAAGAATCTACGAGACAGGAGTTAAAAAGTCGTATCTGGTGTATATTTTGAAAGTCCACTAATTCTAACTATTCCGACGAATGGGTGACTTCCTTGGGATTAATTTTGGTTCTCATAAAAGATTTTCGGTTACCTTCTAAACAAAACTTCATTACACATTTGAATAAACTCACTTTGTTCACTGCAGATTCTGTCCTTCGGGTCCACTCGAAAACGTGCGCTTAGAGTGGTTTTGTAACCGGAACTGGTGGTTGAAATTTCCATTGTTTTGCTTTCGACGGGTGGATTTGAGCTTTTTTAATTCCTTGCAAAAGACCGAAAATAACATTAAAAAAGTTAAATCTAACCGTAATATTATGCGGCTAATTAGATACTCATGAAAAATTTCAAAAAGAACTATGAGAACGGCTGTCACTGTTTGCTTGTTGAGGACTGAGGACGATAAACCATCCCTCGCCAACTGCGAAACCAATCAGATTACCTGAAAAATCCCATGAACGTTCGATGGCCTCGAAATTGTTTTTGGAACTATGACTACTTGTGAGTAGCTAAGAATGTGACAAACCAGCTGCCCGTTCTGAACACCGTGAACTGGATTTTGCGGAGAGACTTTTTGCACAGCGCGAAAACTCCATTCATCGTTGAACACTGTGCAGTCAGCGCACTATTTCCTAGTCTGAATTTTGAAACAACTAGCCTCAGTGACCAGGATGATTCACTCTGAGTTATGAAACGTGACGATTTCAGTGGAGACTGAATGGTAGTGTGAATGCTACGGCGACACTTCGGGGTCTGCACATCTAATTTAATTCATCTCAGAAGTGTATAAAAACTATCCGTTTAAGAAGTACTCTCCCATTTAACGACAGGTATTCTATTCTTGTGGTCTGGCAAACTACTAGGTAGTTTGTAGATCGTCAGTGCACACGCCAGTACGCAAGCACAAACATGCTCATGTGTGGTAAACCAAGTTACAAGCATTTGAGAACGGAGTTCAAATAAGCCAGTTAGAGGACAATTCCCGGTGGTTCCGATACTTAACAAATACATTTATGTAATATAAAGAACATAATAACATTTCGGCACTGACAAAGCCGAGCATTCGAAAACAAAACGCTGTCTCTTGAGTTAGGACTAGACAACGTTCACAGACAAAGAAATATGCCACGTGATGTTTACAATGTGAGCTACACGTCGAAAGCTCCCCATTCATCTTTCTTGGTTCACTTTTGATCATTTAGCCCTCTCATGAATCAACTCCAATAATTTTGCAATGTAGGTTCTGACCAGAGAGCTTTTCAAACGTCGCTGGTTTTCACAACGAAAGTGATCGCAACACAATTTTTCACTTCCATTCAGACGTGGGTTGTACTGCGGTAGAGATTTAACACTTACCACAGTTTCACAGGTCAGGAGTGGGATAAAATACACTATGAACTACCCTGTATATTGAATGATCATATTTGGTAAATGGCGATTAACGATAAATTTTAGTGCTATTGTCACCAAAACGCAAATAGAAGTCAAAATACAGGTTGCATTTAGTGCCCTGAACTGTTAAGCTGCTTTTTTAAGTAGTGAATCTTGCAAACAGATTGGTTGTTCTACATCTGTCTGTGACTTCTGATTTCATATTTTTTCACTATTACAGCTGTTCTGCGGCCTGCTTTTCAACGGTGTATTTGACAGTGTTTAATTACACCCAGGAACGTCAACACCGACGATGGCTACATCACGTCTCAATAGAACCGGACATTTACTGTTATAAATCACATTTTTGTAAACCAAAACATTTCATACCTTTGTCTGCAAAACGAATCGGTCGGTACAAGATTGCTTCTAGAAATTAGGTAGGCTTCTCCTGCACATTACCTTTAATTTCAAACAGATCAGAATGATTTCATTAAGTTCTGGACCTAGTTACTCCGTCCATCATCGAAGAAATTGTAACCAGTCAGCTCTGATAAATGACTCGACAAATCTTGCTCGGCGATAGGTGCGCTATCCTCGAGAACTAGAAAACTCTTCTCAATGTTGGAAACTACTACCAGACTTATTATTAGTGTGCTTAATAATTATTCATGGCCAACCAGGCGCAGACTCGTATTCACCTTTCCAAAAGACCACCTAATGGAATCTACTCCGTTCATCCTCCATGAATTGGCTTTTCTGGTTCATCACCTGAAAGCACATTGCGACTTGTCCGTTCACAGTGCTCGATTCTAGCGTACATTGTTCCAGCCCAGCGGAATCATACGAATTATAGATTGACAGAAATTTTGGGCTTGGTCACTCAACTGGTCATGTGGCGCTCGACGAGAATATGGATTTTTCACTCGAGATACAATGAAATAGATTTACAGACTGCATACATTCGCGAACGGTATAAGTGCAGAAGACTCTGTACTTGTGTCATACTATAAAATTTGGTTATGCTAATAAATTTATCTATTTGGATATCAAATTCAGAAGTCTCTAAAAACAAATATGATGCCTGGCTCGAGAACAGGATCAGATAGTGCAAAATAGGTTCTAAAAGAATCAAGCGCTTCTTTGATGGCAGAGTTTCCATCGTTATTTTCAATCAATTCAAAGTCCAGATTGCTCATATTTGCTTCTTATGCTCCCTGTTTCGGATCACAATCAGTCCGCCGTTTGGAAAGCCCTCACACTAATGATTGACAGCGTTCAACTTACTGTTGCATGTTACGAAAATTCATTCTGCCATATTTCATCCCGCCTACTGACCCCAAGACATTTCACCACAATCTGTAAACAATACAAAACTCAGCTCTCTAAGACAAAACCTGTTGTCCAATTCAGACTGCATCTGCTCTCACTGCCTAGTAAATGCGTGGTTGTTTTGTTGTTGCTTTCTGCAACCTGCTCAATTCGTATTTTCGTTTAACACTTGCCAGTAACTGAGCAAACTATTCAACTCCGTTCATTTCTGATCGTAATAAATCTCGATTTGATTCACTCTGACTCCCACGACCGATTTCTTTTACATCGAAGAGTCATTTAATAAATAGCCAAAGGTTTTGACGAAAAGCAAGATTACCAAGATGTAACAAGAATTTGTCTGGGAGTAATACTTAAACAAAAAATTCGATTGTAACAAGCCCAATGATATTACCAAGTGGTTTTTTATCGAGTTCCCTTGACCATCCTGGAGGTACCCCAGGTATACTCCAGCCGGGACGGCCATTAAGTCCTGATTTATCCATTCCGCGGACTATTATTTCGCCAGTTTCTCACCGTGAGCACCTCTGTCTCAAACTGACGTGAAGGATGGCGCTCACCGAGAGAATAGATTTGCGGTCACGAGTATTATGAGTACTTTTACCTGTTTGGTTGAAGTGCATCTACTACTGTCTGTCTCATAAAAATGTAATAAACTGCCGAAGTTCACCGTAAGAGTTTTACTAGGTTCAGAAATATTGGGGAAAAATTGATTTTCGCGAGCCCGAACAACAAAAACAAAATACCTTCTGCGCTTCACAGCAATAATGGTTCAGTTTTCCTAGTGTACTAATCTCATGACTCGGTGGTGTGTGTGCACTTTCGATCGCATTGTACGGCAGGGTAGCCTTTGATATCCCTGGCTGAGTTGAGGAACCGTGATGGACTTGCAAACTTACCATAAAACAATCAAGTTCCGAAATTAAGTAGTTGCAAATCACAGTCGATGGGTAAAACTGAACTTGGTTGATAAGCTTCAAGGGTAGACAAACTAGTAGCGACTCCGGATCGATAATATGTGTACAGATGGTGCATGAGCGCGATTGAAGCAAAGATTAGCATGTCAACGGACGCAATGGCTGCAGCTTTTGTTCGATTATGAGATTTTCTGCATTACGGTCTCCGATTATTTGAAGAACTTTTTTCTCCTGAACACGGCTTAGCGGATGAGCCAGTCGGGAAGGGAGCTATGCTTGGGCTGGGCTTATCATAGCAATGGATTTTAAACATCTTCAGTATTCACAAAACTTTGGTGCAGGCTTTTCGGATCAAGTGACCTTGTTTTAATCAGTGATGAAGTAGTTTTTGAAAACCGCAGAGTTCGATCTTTGAACTTCTCAACGAGCTGTTGCACTGGGAGCATCGAATGTTCATTTCTCCCATCTTTGATAATCTTTTTTTCTTTTTCTTCTCTTTATTACTTACGCAACAAAGCACTTCGTTTTCGGTACAGTGGATTCAGCCAGTTGGATGCTGACAGGTAAGTAACCGGACCAGTAGTGAAAAGGGTCGATGCCGCGGCCACTATGTGAGACAAAACTATGACGCCGATAGGCGAAACACGGTCAGCTAGTCCATAGGCTGTATAATAAATTTTGGGACAGTGTTGCATGCCTATTGATGCCTTTTTTCGTTGCGGATAGAGCGACAGCCAGAAAATTGGTGTCTGCCGGTAAATATTCGTGTTCGAGTTCTTCAAAATGACCATAGGAAGGCAACAGTAGTGCAAAAGTTTGTACTGTTTTCTCTTTAATGCTATCCCCTCATGAAAAGTCAAAGTCCTGCTATGATGCCTCGATAAGGCCTTCACAAAATTACACTAATTGGAGTTATTACGCCTACACCCTTTGTAAAAAATGCATTCCTCCACAAAGAAAAGAACTTTATTTCCGGGTCCTCGGCTTTAACAATGATCTTAGGGTAGTACGATTCGCGTTTTCACCAGTCAAAAGCTTGGGAACTGGACATGAACGTGTCACAGTATGCAGGTGCATTGCGCACTCCGACATAAGCTGCTTCGGGAATTTTTCCAAGTGATTATCCGCCTTAAAAAGCCAATCGTTAAGATGTTTTAACTAACGTTTCCCCGTGAAGGATCTGTTTCAATTAGACTACGAGCATGCAGATGAATTCCCGGCTCCATTCAGCGAGGGTTGATTAAACCCTAATTTCAGAACTACCTTGGAGGTCCTATGAACAACACGGGGCTAAGCTCACTGGCATCTGTATGGCATGCACGAATGCATTGGCTAAGCCAGTATCAAACACAGACGACCTCGTTTCAAAAGCTGCATATTAAGCAATTTCTACTCTAAAAAGAGGAAAGATAGACACCTCTGTTGGTATCTAAGCATACTGTGAATCTGATAGAAGAGTCAGATTAATTGCCGGTCGCCCTGTACATAAGACAAGTTTGGAAACTGTTTGAATTCCGCTGACCGTCGAGAGGATGGCGAAAGCCGTGCAAGAAATCAAGGATATGGAATGACCATTGAACTTAAATGAAGTGGGTGCTTGAGCAGTCATCAGTTTCTATTAATTGGACAGCCACGTGTGTACATTGGTCCGAGGTCATACAGTGGTTCGTATTTAACAAACGGAATAGGAATCGAAGGCAAATGAGAGAACAAACGGAAACAACAACAGTTATCGGCTGGTTGTAAGCTTCACAGATAGACAAGCTGGTTTTCCAGCCTTATTCTAGGACTATATAAATTTAACAACCATTCGTTTGCTTTTCGTGGGCCGAGGAACCCATACTTTTTAGTTGGTTGTCTTAAGTCTTGGTGAGCTGATGACTTTGGTATTGATCTTGCACGGAGGTAACCTGTTTCATTAGAAGTAACTTATTAAGCAGTACCAAAGCCCGACTAGTCAGCAAAAAGCTTGGAAGCTTTTTCATTCTTGCCGATCAGTTCTACAGGAACAGGAACGCGAAATCGAGATGAGCGATTCTGAGTTAAACATCATTTCCTTGAAGTCTAGTCTCCTGCTCTCTCTGACTCCATTGTCAGGCTACACAAGTCATGTTCAGAACCCTCGTTCCACTTAGGCTCCCTGTCACCAATGTCGGTCTCAACATCACATGCATGTTCCCAATTTTCCTAAAACTGTATTTTCCCGGTTGTATCCGAATTGATCAGCACACAGCCCGAAATCAGGCCGGTGTGAAACACTTGGTCACACAAGTCAATGTGGGGACTGTAGATGACTTGTTTTTACGCTATTTTTTCAAAGAAATACATAGCGAAAAGAGAACCTTAGGTGAAGGTCACCAGGTGAATGAGGTGGGCTCACAGAGCCAGAGAATAAGTGACTGGGACTGATTTCACTAAAAGTTTTCAATACTACTTGACTGCCTCCGGTACTGGGTCTCAGGGCTACCTCCTCTCAGATTCTGATCATACTGGTTCACGCGGTCTAATCAATACGCTAATGGACATCGATATTGAATGCTCCGTATTCCCGTTAGAATTTCATGAACCAAATGGTAGATTGCACAAACAGACAGACAGATATGTTGCCAAAATAGGTGGGAATAGTGTACAACTTAACCACATCACTGCGTCAAGTCAAAAGTTACACGATTGAATGGCAACAAGTTCGAAAACTCCATTTGCTCCTCATATTCAGATAATGTTCGGATGAGTTCCCGTTTTCAAAAATCCAACCCATGTACTGGAGAAGTTTAAATGCGGTCGCCTGGGTGATTATTTTTCGAGTGATTCGATTTGGTGAAACTAGGGTCGTCTCCTCATATTCGGCACTTGCAATGCCTTGGACGCTACCAATTGCCTAAACAAAACAATTTCAAAGTCGAACCTCGTCCCATTCGCAAATTAAAGAATTCGAATCAGTGCTCAACCAAATACGCGGGTCGACACCAAAACCAAAGTGAACTTAAATAGCCTAGATTTTCCGTCGCTTGCCCCAGTATAAGATTGGTGCAGACAGGAACCCATGAACCGCACCCATTAGATTAATAGCAGTGTAAAATTTTGTTGCCCAAATGTACAAGTAAAGTAGTCCATGAGACTAACCGAATTACTAACGAATCAGTCGTAAACTTACAGTGCATTTAAATTGGTGATTCTGGTTCCACTTCACACAGATCGTTTATGAGAAAAATAATTATATTAATACTCCTTTGGCGGGTGTTGTAACACTGACTTCCCTTATAACCTGTCGTGGTTTCCAGTAACTTAACATTTGTATGGATTTACAGAAAATCAGTCTGGCTGCCAGCCGGCGGAAAGTGGACACGGAATTAAACAACATGTTGAACAGCTGTGTTCCATGTCTTTCCAGGAAACATCGTTTGAAATATTTATACAACATATCACCATCAGGATCGGAATATTGGCTAGCTGACTAGTTATGGACGGATGGCTGTAAATTGCATGCTTCATATCAACACTAAATGGTCTGGCACCCTTCCCCTAATGTCTTTTGGATGGTAACAATCGATCATCTCCACAGTGATTGGCTCTTCAGGTGGATGAAATCACTGAATGAAGCTTGTGTATTTTCTTTAGGTTCTGTTTTCTAAGCTTGGCTCGTTAACTCGGCTGGCGATAATACATTTGGGGTCTGAATGCCAAACTTATAGATCAGAATGTAACAAAAACCAACAACCTGAGCTGCGGCCATTTTGGTTTGCGTGTATTTTGAACTACCAATGGGAATAAATAAATGTACTTTGCTTCGTGATTATTAATGCAGAATTTGGAATTAACACTACACCGGGGGTGACTACTGAATCAACCTATGACCGTAGTATGACTGATATTTTCCTGTTCTGTACCCATTAACTTCCAAATATGGCTGAACATCTTGAGGTCGTTCCCATTCATACTGAGTTCCAGAAGCTCCGAAGAACTGCACCAAGACGTCCCTGTACCTGGGCTAGGGCGCATTTGAGAGAATATATGCAAACACAACCCTCAGCCAAGACGAAAACAGGAATAACCTCATCTAGATAACAACGCACAATTTGTTACTCACTTTCGTCACAAATGTTCCGCTAAAAGGTTTCGTTTTCGCCACCTGGAGGTGATTTATCGTCGACTTTCACAATCAATCCGCTAATGAAATCTCCTTGTTTCGTACCCTCGGTACGAACAAATCACTCAAGTCAGTTGTGCTCAACTGAGTAGAGGCGATCATGGCAATCGATTGCTGCGCATTTTGTGAAAACGCATGCATACATACACGCGGACGTACATGAGCCCGCACACACGCACACTCGCGTACTGAGACGTTAAATTACAAGCGCATGTATGCACATGACTTCATGTATTCACATGGATATGCAGACCTTGTCAGCAGGCCCAGCTTTTCATATTATGATGACTACTGGACGAGTCAATAAAATTCATCTAAAATGGCAAACAAAATTTCGAGATGGTCAGGTCAAGGGAGATGATCAGTGAGAGGAGCCATAGGCGTGAAGTCTACGCGTGAATGCAATTCGCAAGATGGCGACTGCTCATAGTCAAGCTTCGCTGTGTGTGTGTGTGTGTGCGTCTGTGTTTGTTGTAAACAAACACTACTGTTTTACTAAGTTTTGAAACTGACACGTGACACGGAAGTAAAACAAGCATCATTCAACAAACATGTGATCCACTGATCCGATTGTGCGAACGCTCGAGGAGGTCATAGGCTAAATGTGATTTTCTTATCCGAAATGATGCCGGTGATAATTATGGGATTGTTGGTGACGGTGTACATTATTTGGGCTGAGCTCATTTCGAATTAGCCTGCTTTAAAAATGTGGAATGCATGGGAGATAGCTATCACTCGTCAAATAATATTACATATTCAGCACTGCAGAGTGATGACAGTATTCATTCGGATTGAATGGTTTGGGGTTTTTACGACTCTAATTGCCCATAACTACGGAAGCTTTTGCCAAATCACTAGAGACGTTAGAGTAAGATTTTTCAGGCCCGGATTCATTAGTATCATTTAGCGCAGTCGAAAACCCACCTTTTTCAGTAAATGCCTAAATGGTAGAAACAAACCATTCTGGCATTTTTGTGTGCATTTTTCATTCGCCACAACAGTACTATTCTCCTCTTTAACAATGTTTGTTCAGCGCAGTTTTGTTTAATACAAGCAGAACCGACCGCCCCCCACACATACCTCAACTAGCTTTTGTAACAAGAAGTCCAGGGTGATGTCTGCATCCAGAAAGTCGAGTATTTCTTAGTTCTTCTAGATGGTTCACCACATAAGGTTAACAGCGAGCTTGCCACTAGAAGTGCTGGACGCACTGTACAGCCATTTCATCCTTGTTGGGAATCATCAGCAATGTACGCCCATCCCGTCGGAACTGGGACACGAACCCTGAACAAACGGCTTAGCCATTACGCTAGCCGGGCTGTCTCTCAATGGTTCGCCAAATATCAAGACAACATAATGTACGGCCCTTATCCTTCACTGTATACTGAAGGCCACTAACCTATAAAAGCATCAGGTAGGGACGAAAGCCTCTGTGGGGGGCGAAGACATTATGCACAACAGTGCAGAACTTTACTATTTGACTGTTTTGGTAGCAGAAGAATTGATGTAAATTTCCAAATTATTCATCGAGCAATTTTAACACCCAACTTACCATGAATTCATCGAAAATTGCGATGGGTTTGCACCACTGATGATTCATAGCAAGACCGAAACAATTTTACAGTACTTACGTGGTTCCCAATAGCAAGTTGGATTCTAGGACTAAGTGACGAATCATTTTGAAAATGACATCAAATCTCCTGTCACTGAAAAACATTATACATCTTTCTTATCGGTAGTATGTTTCGCATACGGATAGATGAACAAAGGTCAGCCTTACCTGACCGACGAAAATCCTCCGACGAATCACCATGTGATTCTTTAATGAACTTATCATCTATTCACACTCCCATCGATTCAAATGAAATTCCAGTGAGAATATTAAAGATTCTTCGCAATCCCAACCCAGTGTGCATGTATGGCTCAAAAAATTTACTTTGTTTTGCCTGATACCTAATTTACTCGATGTTCGACCTGAATTTATTAGTTTCAACGCATTTTGGTCCCATTAGATGGCCGTCAGTTGTGGTGGATTAGCTAACTCTAAACGTTGCAGCTGCTGGTAGAGACCACCTCAAACACTTCCAAGGTGATCAATTCACGAAGGTCCTTTTCAAATACATTCAGTTTTGTGACATCAACTTTAGTGTTACTGAACACTCAAAATTTATCTTTGTCGCTTGTTCGGGTTATTTCTACCCATGTTCATGCAGATTGGGTCTGGATGGACATCGATTTGTTTCACTCTTAAAAGTTTTATATTTATTTGTGAAATATGAATTGGATGTCTGATTTCAGCCAAATTAGAGGGGAATGAGTGAAACATATAATCGAGAGCGGACATGACATTTAGAAGAATTAATGTGGCAAGGGTTGTTGTTGTTCTCTCGTCATATTCAGTAACCTGGTGAAAGATAATTCCACCTGCAGTGATTGCACTCTGATTACGTCAGTCGATAGGCTGAATGAAAATCCCACATGATTAAGTCACTGAATAACGATTGGCCAAAATGGCCATAGGACTAATCGATCAGTAAGCATCGACCGTGTAAGAACATTAGGAGTTATTCGATTTCGATTACTAAACGAATGCTTTGTGTCCACCCAACTTGGCTTTCCTCGCTAGCGTTAGTGGGAACGAGCCATAGCAGATGGAGATAGAATCGACTGAACTTATACTGACTAGAATAAGAGGAGATCCCTCTGACCTCATTTATGACTAAAAAAGAAGGGAAATGTTTGTTTAGTTCTTGTCACTAGATAGTGTCCCCGGAAAATCTTCAGTCATTCTAGCATTCGGCAAACAAGCTCACTCCAATAATGTGAAGTCATGCCAATAAATCATTTTTACGCAGAAAGTGCCAAACCAGAAAGTACATATTATATGCTGTGATGAAAAGTTAACCGAAAGAAGGACAGAAGATATGACGAGGGATCACTGATTTTCTCCATGCTTGCCAATTGGGTATTAGTTTGACCACAGGGGACAGGGCGAATGGAGACAAGGAATAGTGCAATCAAATGAGTTTGAGCTTGATGCGATTCCACTGTTTGCCGCAAAAATGCGAGGAATATTTTGGTACCTTTTGAACGGTTTTAATATTGATTTGTTTCCTAGTTAAACTTGGAGGTTTTTCTTGACTTTGTGATTGCGGAGCTAGGCATTTAGATTGCAAAGGTTACATCACCGGTTGAGATGACATCCTCCGCACGTTTCCTATGTCATCCGGCTTTGTGATGAAACGTTTGCAATCCAAAAGCCGAGATCAGCGATCACAAGACCTCTAAATCATGAAGGCATTTGTAGAAAAACGTCCAATGTGTTAGACCGCGGTTTCAGACCTTTCGGAGACTGCTACTTACTTCACGAGTCTGTCAAGATAAAGTAAAAACTGCTAACAGCTTGATGGATTTTAAAAGTGAATGACAGTTATCTGGCAGTTGTGTGCACTTAACTCACGTGATAAGTTGCGCTTCAGTTTCTTGGCTCTCCGTTGTGACGGTCTTCTGACCATTTCACCTAATTTATCCCTAGCTAAACCTATAACCTTTACCCCGATTCTTTCGACCAAAAACCTGCCTTGAGAATGAATACTCGAAAGGACCGAAAGGTCAGTCAACCAAACTCTACAAACAGCGCGCTTGCTGACTTTCAAAAATGGCCCAAACACAAATCCTCAGACTACCATCAGGTAGTACATAAGCATTCATGACATGGTAGTCGCGGTGTTCCAAGGTACTGCTGTTCAAATGAAGGATTGGAAACCGATCACCATTTCTCATAAAACGGACATACTAGGTTACACAATGTGTCCATTGAATTTTCACGGACTGGGAAAATCACTCAGTGTAATTGTTTATACAGTCAAAAAAAAGATGCTTCGCAGGAAGACAAATTAACACTGTTTATCACAAGGAGAAGATTAAGGATGGTGAACTAACTGCCATCAAGGTAAGACTAAACTGAAGATCCATTCATATTTTTCTTTAGGAGCCAGATTTGTGCTGTGCACTGACGGTAGCTTCGGTGTAACTGAGTAATTCTGCATGAGTGGTCACTGACAGTCTCCCTCATAGTCATCGTATTGCCAGTGTCCCGTAGTCGTCTCCAGGACATGGCCACAAATGTTTAACTAAAATTCGCTGTCAATCCGCTATCAACATTCGGTGGCATAAGGGTGATCTCGCTGCATCCGTTACCGCGTAGTTTCTTGCCCGCAGAAAAATTAGTCTTTGTGGTCTAGGGGGTAACTAATCGGTGTTGTTGCAACCACCAACGAGACCAAAACAGAAACAACCATGCATCGAAACTCGACCTAAGCCAAAATACGTGGATGAGAATGAAGGAACTACGATCACTGACGCATATCAGTCAGGATCAACTGAAATACCTAAGGGAGATATTCTGATTGGCTATTCGGTCCTCTCAAACTACACTCGTAGATGCGTCCTTTCCAGACTATTAGACGATAGTGACATAGTTTCCATCAGTTAACTGTATGAGGTCATATTTAACCGGTTGACTTTGATGTCATTTCCAGTGAAAGGAAATTTTAGAGTTACATGGATGTGCACTTCATTAAAATCCGTTTGAGATTCAATCTGTCTGCAAAAAAACGGTACTCATTTTGTTGATCGACCGCTAGGGAGAGTTGACAGAAAAACCACTCAGTCAAAGCCTTATCTTTTATTATCACATGAAATATACCATGAGTTTGGTTTTGACATTCGTGGGTATATTGCCCTTAGGGCATTAATCAGTCAGTTACACTCTAATAGGATACATTAGTTCGGCCATTAGCCGAAATGTCAATAGGGAAAAGTAAAAATTTGGGTGTTTCCTGGCGCTAGATTCTGCCGAGAGAACATTACGAAAAATAGCCATCATTAAATTCCGAACTTTCCAATTTTCTACCTTTCCTACTCATCCCTCTTTTGCTTTTTACCCGTCCGCCGTCCTCCTCCTCCTGCTCATGCCCCGTATGCACCGTAGCGAATTCTTGCCATCCGAAAAATGCATCAAATGAAATAAACACGAACGAAGCGTGCAATTAGTGCGATAGTGGGATAACAAACTAAATAGGTTGACGCTAGTCACATTTAGGAGATCGAGATGCGGTAGAGTGAGAAACTTTTTACTCATAGTCAGCGGTAGTCAATGGAAACCTCTTCCCTGTTCGAATTAATCCTGGGCAAATGAAGTGAGTCCCAGCCTTGTTCTAGATGTAGGGAGAGAGTTTCGATTGAATAGCAAAGTTTTCAAGCGCGTACGAAAACAAAAAGTCAATCTGGGATTGGCTCAATGATGTGCATGAACAAATAAAAATATCCTTACCCATCTTTTTGCGCATCGGATTCCAAAAATCCGAAAACCCGAACAAAGAAGCTGGTTAAGGGTGAATATAACAAAAATGTATGGTCTGCTGCTCGACAGTCTCAAATCGTATGTAGTAACTGAATTTTCCGAAGTTTGTTGGCGTAAGATTGTTGTTCAAGCTGACTCGGAAACTTTCGACTTCGAACCTCGACGAGACTATGACGAACAACTGTTCCCTCGCCTGCTACGAGAAACCATGAAAGTGACACGAAGCACGGAGGAACAGATCAAGTACGGGATGGGAAAATCATTTAAAAAGATGGGTGTTTATAAAGATTACCAAGTAATTCTGAGTGTACTTGGTCGAAACATGCGAGAATTCTTGAATGGGTTGGATAACTTTCATGAGTTTCTGCGGGCTGTTTATCCACAAATGCGAATCCCCTCATTCTTTTGTTTGAATGAGAGTCGATCAGGAATCACGCTGCAGTACGTCACCAAACGCCCAGGGTTTGTACCGTTTTTTATCGGCTGGATGGAATATATATCGATGACCTTCTTTGAGTTGAAAATATGTATCACAGTGAGTAACGAATTCGGTTTTATTTATTATACTTTTGATTGCTTCAATAAACTGACCCTAGGTCAGTTTCCTTTATACTGTCATGTGACGCTGGTTTGTAGCGAGACTTGGCCATCAGATCGCTGGTTTAACACGATTAGCACATTCTTTTACTCTTGACAGTCCGTCATCGATTGTTTTCAACTGTACACGATTAGGACATTTTTCAGCCTCGAATCACAGAACACCGTGGCCGGCAACCCCGAAGTTATTCGAACCAATGCAACAGAGTAGGATGGAAATTTGCCAAATTTTTAGTTTGCTGTTTTTTTTCGAATATCTTGAGAACATAATGTTGTCAAACGCAGCGAAACCTGAAATCAAATAGGTTAGGGTTGCTAAGACAACTCTTCTCCCGGGTCCACTGATAGTATAGCTGGACCTGCCTCAAGAGTGATTATTTTGCTGCGCACTGAAAGGTGGGTAAATGTTTAACCCAATATTACGGCTGAGTACGACTACATCTTTTTGCTTCGGGTCCACGAAATTAGCCTATTGACTTGTTGGAGACGTCATTTCACTTGACATCTTGTCGAAGTCACTGATGCAGTTGTATTCAAACTGCTTATCTTCGTGCTCGTGGTTGTTGGTAATATTCATTGTTTGTTTGTTCTGTAAACTCCCAAGTATGTTCACGTCGGACTTTCGATTCTGTTCGAAGACAATTAAAATAACAACAGTGTAGTTTAAAATGGCTGGATTCAGACAAATTGTTTAAATGTCCGTTCAATTTTACTAATTTTCTTTTGCAGCGTGACGCGTGAAACTAATATTTTCCCAAATTTGATTGATTCCGGTCAGAGAAACAAAACTAGTACAGTATAAGTGAAAAAAATTGAGTAAACAAAAGCGGTGATTTAAATCTGTGGCCAATTTGTGATTTGAATGCCTCGGAAAAATCGAATCCTACTTCTCGTGACATCTACGTAAATGGTCGTCCTGTCTGATCTTCGACCAGAGTGGGATGGGTACACAATACTGCTATGTTCGGGCTTATTTCATTCTTCAGTCAGATGATGCTACTTCAGGATGGTGAAGCACTAATAAACAAAAGAAAAATGAATGTCTTCCTGATCAAACCAACTTTCCCATCCTTGCGTTTGCTTCCGGATGCGAACCGATGTTTTGACTGCAACGTTCATACTGCCATCAAAAGCGATTTACCTGGGACACGATGGGTTGCTTGTCCGAAATACCGTGTACAGACTGTTTGTTCACATGTTGAACAGACATCCAGACAAGCAAAGCGTGAACATTTAAGAGTTAGAAGGTCTGTGCTGATGAACACACGTAAAGTAAATCAGCTTATTGTCCACCACAGCCGTTGAACACTGAAAATGGCTCCGAGAAGGCAGGGTGGTGGGGTGGCCATTATATATATATATGCATCGCGGATTAAAAGATATTCAGAAATTTCCTTTGTTGCTATATTCAGGGTCCTGGCACCTACCAGGTATGAGGAAGCATCAGTAAATATCATGTATTTATTTGCAGGTTTCGTTTATTATATGTCGTTTTGTTAACGGTAATAAGGAAAGTTAAATATGGTTCGTCTTGGTTGTCGAGATAGACGTGTCTGGACAAGAAAAATGAAACTTCAATGGGACATGAAATTTTCGCGCGCGTTTTTGGAATGGTTTTTCATTCATCCTAGTTTGCACTCGTAAATGCAAATAAACTCGCTTGTCCAACAGAAGCACTTATTTTATCATGCAATCTACCCATGATTACGTCGGTATTTTTAGACTGAATATTATCATCTATTAGTTGGGGTATTTTACGTTATCTGGATCTAATAATCATGGTTGATTGCGCGCGGGATAATTTCCATTTAAGGGGGATATTGATTTACCTCAAAGCTGGCCCTGCTTCAAAATAATTTGAACAAGTTGCGTTGATTCACCACCTTGAGGTCGTGACAATGAAGCAGTGAACCAAAATTGGCAAAGATTTCGATAGCGCAATGCAGGGGATAATGAATCGAATGTAAGACCATGGCCCAATTAAATTTCTGCTGTTAAGCCTAGGCTTAGTTTTAAACTAAACAGAACTAGCATTTCTATCACATTAAAGAGGAACCTATGACATGAGTAAGTACTTCTTGGGGGAATTCAGTCTGGTCCTAATGCGACCACAAAGTTGTTTATATATTCATGTTAGAATTTTATGACAGTAGCTTTTGTCATGGGTATATTATCACCGACATTGCATGCGCCTCTGTTCTGATAAGAAGAGATATACTTAAAATCTCCGAATGTCAGTGAATATGAAGTAATGATTTATCGTACAGTAAGGGAAGAAATGTAGTCATCCTGAGTAACAGCAGGGAAAGATGGACGTGTTAATTCGGGGACCGGTTAATTCCGTTGACAGGTGTACTGCAAGTGGTGGCCCACTGAAAACCTACAAAATGAATATTTCATGAAGGACGTTCTTTGAAACAGTTGCCTCACTTTATTACATCCGTCTAAGTTGCTCACTTTTGCATGCATAAAATTAGAGATGTCCTTTAAACGGAGTAAAAGAGGATGCATGTGGGATGGGGAAAAGTTTTCCGTTATAGTGACAAAGATAGTCCTGTGATTCTAAAAAAGTAGACAACGTAAAGAAATGATAACGTCTCCAAAAGAAGCACCATGTCTCACCTTATCATAAATCAGATAAAGTTACCAGGACTAGAGTGATTTTGTTTCAGTATGACCTGGGTACAGTGTACTGTTCACATAAAAACATACCGTGACCTGAATCGTAAAGTTGTTTCAAAATATGGCTGATGTGCCGGTGGGTGCTGGCGTCGAAATTCTAAAAATTCTTGGTCTGTAAGTTTAAAATAATTTCATATTTAAACTGGCGGACGCTGCATGAAAATGATCAGAAGCTTATTGACAAATAGTGACGGGACCATCGACTTCCAATGTTTATCGCTGCTGGATTTCTGACAATGCACCTGTCTAACTGTTGGGATACTAAATCCACTTTGTTCTCCCCAAAAGGCCCATATTGCATCATACTTGATATTCATGCTTAAGGTGGTTAAAAATAGATATGGATAAAATTTCTAGCCTAATTACTGGCCAGATAACACCAAATTTTAAAGTTTATTGTCGAAAAGTTTCGCCTCTTTCCTTTAAATGGAAGAAATATAAGCCCAGGTGTCGGTTTTTTATGCTGTTTTTTTATATCAGTGAAAAGTTTTCATATGAATCTTGTTGCACAATTTTCGGCAATACCTGTGTATGCATATGGTGTGAATTTTAGAAATCAGAAGCACGGACAGCAGCTTAGGGAATCTCATAGATATTCCAGAACGAAGACCGATTTCAGTTCAACAGTTGCTGAACACAGTGGGTTAGATAACGATCAAGGATTACACTTTAGTTAGGAAGGTGTCGAATAACTTCGAAATTTGGTCACACCTTACGAATTCTTATCATTTTACAAATGCTTTGTTTGTTTATCACCTGTGGATCGCAGTGAACAAACGCAGAGGAAGAGAAAGACGGAGAGATCATCGGTCATAGGCTAACACCTAATGGCTGATTCTTTCGATCCCGCGAGTGTTCTATTAACACTAAGGTGGTTTTGTTGTCAAATCGAAACCGATTCCGTTACCTCCAGGTTTCCGTGCCACATTAAAAACAGTGAACAGCCAATGCAATTGCGATTCTGCATTATCAGCCACGGGTCACGCCACTCAAGCTGCGTTAGACTGGGAAGGGTGCAACAGGATTTGATTCGTTCTGTTGCTCCACGGTGTAACGGGATATGAGTGGACCCAGGCAGATTGGATTGATTCTTAGATCAGTCCTTTTTATTCTCCCTTCAGAAGCATAACACAACTATTTCTTATTTCCACCTATTTGACGGCTAACAACCCTCCACATAAGTCACATCATCCACATCTAGTTTTAAAATTCTCAGAACACCTTATTTAGTCATAAGAGCGCATTACCGAGAGAACATTTTCCGGGAACATTTACAACCTAAATGCGATATCACCAGAGACGCACTGATTCACTCTGGTGTACCAACAATCAGATTAGTCCCCACCATTAGTAGTTTTGACATTGAGCGTGTACGTGTGGAAAACAGACACGGGGTTCTCATATCTTTCTATCTTCGTCATCAAAGTCAAATACACGTACGCTGTATTCAATACCGATTACCAAACGCCGAGTATGATAATTACGAACGTAGAAAAGGATAAAAATCGTGCACTGTCCAATATTTTCATACCGTCGATCTGTTGACGTGAGAATCCGAAACCTTCGAGAAATTCAATAATTTGTGTCTGGATCGCGGATTTAACCATATTACGTTCATGCTCGTCGAGTATCATTTCACTTACAGAACATTGAGTTATTTTAGGTTTGTTCAAATCACGTGATCTGTTGAGTGCATATATCATATTCTTATCACAGCAATATGGCAAATGAAATCACACATCCATAGTTGAATAATTAGACAAAACCTGCTCATTAAAACCACATTTAGGATTGCATTATTGCGTAATCGAAAAGCATTAACATGCATCAGAAATTCCAAATTGATTTATTTATTGAACGAAAGTGCCGCATCCAAAGTGTCTAATGGAAAGTGGTTCGAAGTCTCAATATGTTGAAGAAAATTAGGTGAGATAGAAAGACCATATGGAGGTGATTTAATTAAAGCCAAACAAATATTCTGCGAACGTAATGTGATTAAGTTTTTGGAGAGGGCTAAGAAAGCAATACCGGGTAGAAGGATTTTGGCAGTGCACAAACCGTGTTCATGAAAATGTGAATATCATTGGCTAAAATTCAAATGCCTCTGTAGCAAAAAGGTTGGCTTTCATTTCTTGGGCTCTTTGAGAGCCAGACATGTTTCACCACAAGCATCAACGATGAAAGTGCAATGATTGCGCTCGTACCAACACTCGGAAAACGAAGATGCGTAAAAAAATCTCACGCGAGCCAAGCTGCCGAATGTTGCTCTACACTGTTGAATCGCAGCTTCGGATGGACATCCGAGTGCGAGCTGCTCAAAGTATCCACGAGGTTTTCCGGACGAACATGCTCTACTTTTCTACTCGGCGCCATGATGCGATGAGCCCTACGCCCTTGAACAGTGTCGTAATCTTCGCAGAACCCGAAAAATTACTTCCTAATTTCACACGTAATTCTGCGAAAATTCAAAATTGATCACATGCTTTGCAGGTAAAACACTAAACACGTTCACAAATGCACTTCTCAAACACTGACCATTATCAAAATCCGACAAGCGTTGCAAGATAATTACTCTCCTCAATTGGTAAGATCCGTGAAAATAAAAAAGAAGGAACAAGAACTTAGCGAACAAGCGCATTTTTGTGAATTCCTCCTCTGGTTAATTTATTTAGATCGGTTGGCTTGAAGTATATTGGAGGTCAGAAGATCATATTTTTATTTCTAATAGCAGTGGAACATTATCCGTGTTATCCACCTAGGGAAAACAATCATAGTAACGGTTAGTAGTAGGAGATTGAATGTTTTCATGAAATAATCCACCATGTGATATCATCGCTCAACTCACCATTAAGAAACCATGGAAACACTGTACAGTTGTTTCGTCCTTGTTAGGAACCACCACTAGTGTATATCCACCGTGTCCAAACTGGGACGCGAACCCCCGGGACGAACGAATTTGAGTCGAACGCCTTAGCCAGTAAACTACTGGGTAGGCTCTGAACGGTTGGTTGAACTTCACCACAGGATATTGCACGGCTGCTGGCCGGTAGCGCATACCAATCGACCCCTACCAATAGATAACTTCATTTACAGGTAAATATAGGGTAAGCGCGTACCAGTTTGTTAGAAATGTCGTCAGCTTAAAAATATAATTATTGGGGAAGATTTGTTGACAGAGGATGGTCGACTGAGAATTTGAAGACTGGTATGTTGGTTCGGAGATGAGTGAAGTAATTATTTCGTCGTCGGGGTCAGCTCGATTACTTAATGTAAGTTGGTTTAGTTCCAATTAAATCAACTGATCAGGGGTTTCTAGTTGTGGTAACCGAAGTGTCTTCGCAAACCTTTTTCTGTTTCATGGAGTTGTACTGCGAGGCCACTTCAGATTTTGCCAGTTGCTTTCGTCCGATCGTGCAATTTCATGTATTGGCTTGTTAACGAATTAATGGTTGCGGGTTTGTTTCGCTCAGTTGGGTTGTTCTCAGTCTGTTTTGTGAGACCTTCTATGCAACAAAGGCAAGGGAGAAACATATATTTATTGGAAATAATGGAAAGCCACCGTTTGGGTTGCCACAAGCAACCTTTCTCGAGGCAGCTTCCAGTAAAACAAAGAAAGAATTCCCGACCAATTGATAAAGAGTCTCTAGCAAAACCGGAACATGACCCAGCAATCGAACATCAGGCTATAGCTGAAAGCCACTCACTAGACTAACATATCATCGAAATTCCTCATCATGGACTCGGAACATACATTGAGTCCCTTTACTGGACGATGGAGCAACACTGTCTTACTATGCTTCGATTACCACGTATTCCATTTTCAGTCTAAACTCAAAGGCAACGTGCAGTCCCGTTCTTGTTTATAATGTTGCTTAGTTCGCTTAGGTCCAGATGTCTGATGCTGGGTCATTGAATTAAAACGGAAGCGTAGAGTATCGGAATTAATTTCGGAACTTGCAAAAACTCACGATTTGAAACGGTTGAAAAACCTGAACGTGAAAGTGAATAAAACATTTAGACCGCCAGGGTAGACAAGTGACTTAAGCAGCAATAAAAATCTGTGGATAGGAGAACTTCCAGATTGCACAAGGGTCAAGATGGAAGAGATAAGGTCCAAAATGTAGGGAGAAGTGCTGGCATCTATAAAAAACCAGGACGAACAGGTGAAAGTCTAGAAAAATATGAGGGTATTTAGATAAGACTCGCATATTCCAAGAATTGGCGATTGTTTAGTTGAACTTCGAATTACGCAACGTTGTAGGCTGAAATTACTTCTACAAGTCGTTCACTACCCTAATGAGTTATGATGTTAGCTCGTATGTTTTCCAAGACCGCAGGCTGGTCCAGTTTCCTTCCGTCACATTATTGTTGTTAGGTTTCCATCAATGAGGGAAAGAACCCTTGGAGTCCAATACCCCACTTATGAGGTTTCGCAGTTTTCGACGCCTCCTAAATGAAAACAGCCGCTGATGGTATATAATATCCCTGAAGTTTAGAATCAACTTACTGAATATGTGCTGAACCCTTTTCAGAGTCAGCATTCTAGGAACACTGGAAAGGGACCAGTCCTGCACTGGACATTTTACAGCTTTGCATAAGTGAATCTGTATTCGCCCATCCCAGATGTCGTCGTTCTTTTAATTTGCGCTTTTGGGCCTTTCTCGCTGACGTCACGCACTGTGCGGAGAGATTGAAAGACTCGTGGATAATCATACAAGGTCTATCACCTCAAAATTCAAAGTGCAAACGACTTCAAATCTTTCTGTTAATAGGTATCCGAATTTATGTACGCCCATGAGTAGACTCCATTTTTCATCACTCTCATGGCTTCCTTGTCGGTCTTGCTGGATGATTCCGCCCGAGGGTTAGTTGACTGTCTTGGCAAATAGTCAACAGGGTAACCGCAACCTTTGAGCAAATTCGCCGATATAGTCTAAAGTAGTTCGGTGTCGAGAACTGGGCTTTGGGTAACTCAACTTTCTGGATAGGGGAGATTTTTGACTCCTACATTCTGAAGTATAACCTTATCTGTCAGTTAGTCTGCTTTCAAGTCCACCACTCTTGGGGAAACACACGGGTGTGGCGGCTTCGGAAGCAATAATCTACGGTTAGCCCGAGTCAATCACCTACTGGAAGTCCCGATAGCAAACTTCAGGTTTATCACTTCAACCTAACTGCTGTGTCAACATACGAAAAAAACTAAGGAGATTACTTGGACCAAAATTTCCGCTAACACCCCATACTGATGTGAAACTATCAACAGGTTGGCCATAAGATGGTTGCAGTGCCATTCCTGAAGTGTTTCTCCGTTGCCTTTGGGAGCACCAGTAAAAGACTGCCGGACCTGTAGTTGTCTGGTACCTTCTTTGGTCCTCCCTTGTAGGTGAGCATCACTCATCCCGTACTCCATTCATCTTGAATAGTAGCCTGTTCCAGAGAGAGGGTGAATAAAGTGGCCAAGGGGTAGCTTAGATAGGTACAAGTGGTCGAACTATCGACGGATGCATGCCATCTGTACCGGCCGCCATGTATTTATTTAGTTTTCGCAGTTCAGCCCCAACCTCGCTAGCCGTAGCCACCAACAGCGACATATCAGTTGCTATGCCTGTTAGAAGTGGTTATGGTTTTACCTCTCAGCCCTTGGAGTAAATCTACTGAGAGTATGTAACGAGGCTGGATGCCTTCCCACTCTGAGTTATGGCGTGAAAATTGGGCGTCATTTTAGTGTTCCCCATCGTTGGCCTAAATGCATTTTTCTTGTACATAGTTGAAGTAGCCCTTTGGGCACGTCTCCGTCTTCCCAACTAATGTCACTTCGCACCGTGTACGATACCAATTTCGGGCTCTGTCGATAGCCTCCCCTGCCACAGGTATCCCAGGGACCTCCTGTGCTCTAGGTGTAAGTTGAATCATTTTAGAACCTACAGTTTCTATAGTTTTGCTTTCTCTACCGCCCTCTCCGTCGGGGTATTCTCCTTAGGGGCGAAAATTCACTCACTAACCAACGTAATTTACGTTTTACTTCCTCCTACATGCCCTCCACATTATCACTGTCCAGTGTGCCGACTCATTGCTTTATCTTTTTCTAACGCTGACGGGGGCCGAGGCTCCTAAATATTCGCCATCATTTGTCTAGCAGCTTATCCTAGCCCACCGCACATTGACAGTATAACATTCCATGGTTACCGTCCTCTTTTGGTACCAAAACCAGGGTCGTAAAGAATCAGTGTAATTATCAGGTTCATGAATCCTAGTATGCCCCTCTCCCGCCTTTATGTAGGCTGGCGAATTTACTGCGCCAGGTTCTTCCCATGAAGTAGGCCAGAGAGGACTTGGTCAAACAAACTTTCTGAACCTTGCCTGCATTCCAGTCTACCTTCGGTAACCTAAAATGTCTCAGAAGCAGAAAACTTTGATTCTTAGCCACCTTGCAGCGTAAGTAGTCTACCAGTGGCTCGTTCTCTTCAGTTGATGATGACGGCTTACGATAAACACCGACCACTGTCGTTCTTTCCTACTTAGTTATAATCTGAGCGGCGATCACCTGGATGACGGCTAAATGAGTGGATCTGCTGTAGACGTTGAGCTACTAGTAACGGCACTTTCCATCCTACTTGCTCAGTTGCTACGTCTGGCCCGTAGCTAGCGCAGTCTCCCGGTCATGGTCGATCTGCCTTCGCCCGCTGTTTTAGCCATATCGAACGTAACAGGACGAGGTCAACGACTTCGGCTACTATCTGCAGCCTCTTCCATTTGTTGTCATTGCTCCTAACGTTGCCATATCGAACGGCTGGCCTAGTGAACTGGCTTGGCCCGTTTTTGTGTCGGTTGGACATTCTGGCGCTCAAATGTTAAGCCCAAGAGCCCTTTGTGTTTTTCTGTGCATTTTCTGTGCGTGCCCTTTCTCACGCTGATTGTGTTTCGATTGCTATTCTCGTCGGTCAGTGGGCCCGCCCTCGACTGCTGGTCGCCTCCTTGTGGAAACTTTCCGTTTGCCACCGAGCTAGTGGTAGTATTTGCCTCATACCATGGCAGCTTGTAGATCCACAGGGTGAGCAAGTTAAGCTAATTTAAACTAAGCTGTCTGAAACTGAAGCAAAACGAAACTCTAATCTCTTAACTCAGCATAAGCGGGCATAGACACTGACTTTGGTTGCTTCTAGCACACGGGCTCGACTATCCTCGTTCTCACAATCCCCAAATTGTACGGTGTCAAGTTTAATCCGAAAACACTGAGCCACATAAGATCTTGTCGAGCTTCAAACATGATGACCCCAATCTCCACCTGCTCAAGAAAGCGAGCTAGAATGAACTGTGGCCATCACGACGATTCACGGGCCCATGAATGGAGGATCTCGGCCAAATCAGTGTGCAAACGAACGAAGTAAGCTTAGCTGACTCCGTCAACATCGACAACGCTATCAGCCAGCTGGCTCGAGAGTTTTAAGGGCTTGATGATGACCTTCCACGTCGAAACCTGACAGTAGGATATTGGAACATTTTTGACCCAATTAATAAGCACCCCTGTGGGACAAAAAAGAGGGATTATGAAGCTAGTAAATTTGTCAGTGTTTAACCAAACAGTAAATTTGTACCGGTAACGTGGCTCAACACAGTTCATCTCAGATTCTTTATTCTTCCTGTCAATAGAAAATGAAATGCTTATTTGGCCGACCAGTCCGCATTCACTGTTGCTCTTGACAGACTCGGATTTTCCACCAATCGTTGATTTGAATGTCAGAGGTTGGTTTAGTATTTTTTAATTTTTGTTTCATTTTTTATTCATTCTCTTCTCTTTCCTATTTTTTCTCTGCGGCCTATTTTCACTAACTAATCTGTGGCACATATGGCATAGTTGCTTGTGAAAGTATCCATATCCACGTTCACTTGATAATGAGTTGGAAATTTCCGTTATTTTCTTAGATCTTACGCTGAATAGGACAGCTTCCATAAGATGATAAGCTGTAAGAGTCAAAATCTGTTGCGGAGCAAACAAGGCCATTTGTTTTGCGGTATCCGTCAGAAAACGGCAGTTCCACACGTTCTGCTACGTGTTATTTCCAAAGTACCTCCTTTGTTGTTTGTTTTCTGATTTTAAATGTGTACTACATATTGGGCCAATGAGTTTCGAAAGGGGTGTGTGACGGGGTTGGAATGCAAAAAGAAAGGTCAGCACAATAAAAGCGTCAAGTAATAACACAACATCAAACCACCGTTGCGGTTTCCAGGCTAATTGGTACACAGACGCCTGCTGGAAAGACAGGGCAGGAAGTCCATGCATTTAGACAGGACTGACTTCACTGTCATCAGCCTCAGCGTTCAGCGTCACACGTCAAGTGAAGCCCTACAGAGGGCTGCCTTTCTCTCAGAGTTACACGTTTCTGTAGAAAGAACTAATAAACAAGGGGAGCAGTGTGTGGTTCTACAGGAACGAAAAGTCCGTAGTACCCTATACAATACAGTTTAACTACAAAAAAGCATTTTTTCATGCACCCTGATTCGATAGAGAGTGGTAGCACTGTTTGCGGTTTGCTGCCTTATCCTTCAGTGCCCACAGCTAAATGATTGACACATCTCACGGACCTCAACCATGGAAAGGTGAGAAAACTACTTTACCTAACTTCGCTGTACATTTTCTGATTCAACACTGTTAAGTCATCTGCTGATCTCCACATGGCTTCTTCCACTCCGAGGGAAGAACGAAAAATAGGGCAAGGTATGGTAGACAAGTGTTTATCATAAACTACACATGATCCACCCAAGGAAGTCTACAAAGCTTTGTGCGCTGAACTAAAATGTTTTCAAAATCGGCACCTAATGCAAGATTCGCAAGTTCCACATAACTCACTCCGTCACTCCATCTAATCCGGGAGATACTACGCAGACATCCGTGGTCGAAAACCTCCAATCGAAGAACATCTCCGAAAAGCATACTCCATGTCTCGCAACCATATAACAGAATTGAGTGCACTACAAAACAATGCACACAATCTTTCAACTTCAGTGAGGCATCGGACCGATGCTACATGTGATACGGCCCAGCGTATGCCACTACAGCCTTGGATGTACGCATGATCACCTCAACCGCCAGTCTATCATCTTTCACAAAGCAACTGGCGAAGTATGGGAGACGATAGTTGCTCTCCATCCAACACTACATCTGCCGTCCGGTCTTGTAAAAGCACCTTATAACTTGAAGTTGTACAGCACATGCTGCTGTCCTCGCTAGGCTGCCCATTTCACGTTGCACTTGCTCCGTAGATTCGAACAGGGACAGGTAGTCCATGCAATCTGGGTCGCACAGTTTTTCCCATTTGTCAGTTCAATGTCTAATTCGAGAAGAAATGCAAACGAAAGTTGAATTCATCGAGCAGATAACAACACCACTGGAGGTCTTCGCCTTTAATGCAGGCAGCAGACATGTGTCTATGTGAATATGTTGTCCGTCGAACCTAGACGGCGGTAAATCTAGTTCCGTGAGTCTGACCGGGGAAGTTTTGTCGCCTCCCGTTGATGACACAGCTCCTGAATGTGTATCTACCTTGAGAAGGATTATCCACATAAACCGAAATGTCGACCAGTTACGCTGTCTCCCGGTAAAACTCCCATAATGACTCTTAGGAAATTACATACCGCATAAAGTACGGCAAAGCAAGCGTGTGATATGAATATGAGTAATGCATTATCACGCTGTTTGCAGTGATATGATTTTTTGTTTTTATGGATTTTATGGCAGACAATTTTCTTATGATCTCACAGTGCACACCGAACGAAGAAATGAGCAACAATAATTCACTGGCACTCATAGTTTTTAGGTCTAATTTTGTCAGAAGAAAATCGAAACTTACTTGACTTCTAACAATTCTAAGCTAGAGCAAAGGCTTTAATTAAACGGCCGTTAAGCTGTCTGATTATGCACATAGTAATGTTCTGAATAGCCTAATAATTGATACACCAGATTGCCATTCAGGGGAAACTGAAATGTCGAATTACAGTTCTGTGATGACACATTTCAATGGTGATTAAAGGTGATTACCAAAATGTGTCGGCCTCTAATGTCAGCAACCAGTTTGCTCTAGGGATATCATGCTCCAAATAAAGTACCAATAACAAAACTGTCTCGATCAACAGGACCAACTGAGCGATCAGTTCTACACTTCAGATAGTGACTTAAGATAGGAGACAACCCAAAATAAAGGGACTAAATGAAATATGTCACAAAGAACGAAATTGGAGGTGTTTCAGGCAACCGGTTCGGATGTCGTAGGCTTCTCTGGATGGTTACATTGACAAGTTTTGTAGTCAAATGAGAGGAGTTAACGGAAGAAATAACGTCCACTTGCTGTAATAGAAAGTTACTTGTCTAGCATAACTCCGCTGGTGCCACTGTGTCATTGATACTGCACAATTTACATACAAACGCTTAAACGATCAGTGTCAAGGGTGTAGGGATTCTGTAAAATGAGGTTGCGGGACTTCAGTCACTTATAAGTAGGAAAGGCACAACCAACGAAAACACAGGTGAAAAACGAGCCACTTCCTTTCATTTATCATTTAGAACTCTACCACCCAGAAGATCGTGCCTAAAAGCGGACTTGTCTTCTATTGCATAACGTTTTCCGTAGCACAGTGGGATTGTCCATGTGTAGATCGAAATACCCCTGGAAGCAGCTCACATAATATACACGTCTCTCAACCTGTTATCTTTTTTCCTTTGGTTTTGCATGCTAAGTACGCCCTGCTCAGCCTAACACTTGCTGAACAGATCGGTTGGCTTGAAGTGTAATGGAGGTCAGTAGACCATATTGTTATTTCTAATAGCAGGGGAACATTATCCGTGTTATCCCCCTAGGGAAAACAATCATAGTAATGGTTAGTAGTAGGAGATTGAATGTTTTCATGAAATAATCCACCATGTGATATCATCGCTCAACTCACCATTAAGAAACCATGGAAGCACTGTACAGCTGTTTCATCCTTGTTAGGAATTATCAGCAGTGTATATCCACCGCGCCCGAACTGGGCTACCTGCAGAGAAGTCATCTGTCAGTAGGGGTTGATCACTTTGAGCCAGCGGACAGTAACCATGCAAAATCAGTGACGGATAGGTGAAACATCATGTGGTGAACTTCAGCAAACCGTTCAGAGCCTGCCCGGTAGCTTAATGGCTAAGGCGTTCGACTCAGAATCGTTCGTCCCGGGTTCGCGTTCCATTTCAGGCGAGGTGGATATGCACTGCTGATGATTCCTAACATGAATGAGACAGCTGTACAGTGCTTCCATGGTTTCTTTATGGTGAGTTGAGCGATGATATCACATGGTAAGTTATTTCACGAAGTCATAATAACTATAAACTATTAGCTAACGACTAACGTCAGTTCCCGACTCACGTGCCTTGTCCGTTCGCACTGTACGGAAAATGACTGTGACCGAATCACTTGGCATCGCGGATTTCCATCTGGGTTCAAATAAATAATTTAGCTACTTGCATCATTGAGAGTAGCTAACATTTGGCTGCGAATCGTTCAACAAACTGCCAGCTCGTTGCACGCAATTTGAATCAACGACGAAATGCGCAACATCGAGTAGCTCGAAAGTGAAGTCGATATATGATAACAGGTTAGAGAATGATGTTCTTTTTCGTAGCTCAGGTTGTATGATGGCCAAAATACTATGGAGGCGAATGAAACCGCTCATCACAGGGTATGAACATTCAATCAACAACTCCCTGAAATTTTTTGAAAAGCTTCAATGGCCAAACATCGAAGAAGATGAAATCATGATCTCCTTCGACGTCATGTCCCTCCTCATATCAATACCTCTAAATCTGGCAAGACAGACACTACAAAAACTTCTAGAAGAACACCAATGGAGCGAACAACTAAGGTCGAGCAGTGTACGCGAATTAGAATTATGCCTGCGAACATACTTCAGGTTCGAGAGTACGTTTTACGAACAAGTGAAGGGGACCCCAATGGGCTCACCAATATCTGGCCTCGTTGCAGAGGCAGTGATGCAGAAACTAGAGAAGACCATCCTGCCGGACATCAAATCAATGCTGTGGCTGCGCTTCGTTGACGACACGTTCGTAGTTTGCCATTTCTTGACGTGCTCGTCACACGGACAAATACAGGCACATTGGAAACATCCGTATAGCGCAAAAGCGCGCATACAGATCAAATCCTACAATTCCAAAGCAACCACCCAAGCTGCCACAAGAGAAGCTGCATCAAGACACTTTTCAAAAGAGCACAATCCCACTGCAGCACTGCGGAGCGAAGAAAACAAGAAGAAAACCATCTGTTTCAATTGTTTCTGCGTAACGGGTACACTCGAAGCTTCATCAGACGAAGCGCGATCGCCGAACAGTCTAAAGCACGAACCATCTTGCCGTACATCAAGCATATCTCTGAAATGGCAACAAGATTACTCAAGCCTCATGGAATTGAAGTGGCGCACAAGCCAACATGAACCCTACGAAAAATTCTATCTAAGACGAAAGAATCGACGGCTGAGAAGAATCGAACTAAGGTTGTCTATCAAATCGACTGTCAAGGCTGTGATAAACAGTACACCGGACAAACCGGAAAGAAACTCGGGACACTGATCCGTGAGCACCAACTGGCAACAAAAAGCATGATCCACTCTCTCTAATTTCGGTTCACGAAGACCGGGAGGGTCACAAGTTCAACTTCGAGAACGTGAAGATTGTCGCCCAGGGTGGAACAAAGCATTCGAGAGAATTTCTCGAACCTTGGCAATCCTCCCAAAGATCGATAAACAGACATGTCGATCTGGACCGCGTATACCTATCGGTCCGATCGAAGTACCCATCAACACAAGCCAGTCGAAACGGACGCTGATTCAGCCCACAACCTGTCAACAATAGACGGAGGTGAACAAAGCAACGGGACAACATCTCTAGCCTACCACTTCACCAAGATCAGCCAATCAACAACGACTACAAGACTAAGTGACAAATTTAGGAGGACGACGGCAACTAGACGCCGCCACAACATCAAAGCACTGACGAAGTCACCTCGATAGGTGATGAAACGTTTGCAACCAAATTGCCCAGCTCAGTGAACAAACCAATGCCATATATATGTATATATCAAGTATCTACTGACCAAATATTGTGATTCAGTCAAACTTTTTGCAGTAAGTTTTTAAGCGGAAGCATCCTGTGAACCTAATTTGAAGGAAACCGATTTTTTAAATTCACTATTGAACATCATGTTCCAAAAATTCCGTCTCGATCGCATTTTGACCACAAGCTATGGCCGATCAGAAACAACGGGAAAACATGACTTCTACAACGAACCATAAGCACCATGTACCAGTACCTGCCCCAAACAGTGGGAATATACATATATCTACCTGGTGCATATTCGGTCAGCTGCGAGCTCCCAAAAGGTGCATAGTAGATAGTCGACGCGTTCCTCATCGAACCCACAGGAATCAGCAAAGTGATTTGGGGAAATCCGAGGACAAAATGATCCTAAATGATTCAGACCAGAACACCGCCCCGTTTTCCGATACTGCGAGTAGAACGGATATTCCGGACCCCAAGTCGATGAACTTAGGTTCCTCTCCGCCTCTGACACCACCAGGCCGCGAGTCATCCTCTCGAAGCTGACAGTCATTACCGGACAATAAGTGTCCTCCTTCAGTTATATATATGTATATATATATAGCATTTCTACCTTATGGAAGTGCAGAATCCATACTGTTAGTCTTCTTGTGGCCTAGGACCTGGTGAGTAGATCGAGGCACATCTGTTACACTCATCAAGCTGTCATTGGCATCAGTAGGGAAGCTTTCTGAAATACCTTCCAGGACTTTGCTGCTTCCCAGAGGCATTGTATCTCTGGGCTGGAGTGGAAACATTAATCCATATTTATCTTTAGCTACCTGTGAATCCCAACTGTTTCCATTCTCACCAACTAGTTGGTTTGTATGGTTGCATTCTGACTGGAGTCTATTTTTCTCGCTCCACAAACACAAATTATTTGAATAGAAAATCGATGGGTTACCCATTTTTTCTTTCAATTTCAAATGCGCAGCTGATAGGTGGTAAACAAATGTGCATCCTGAAATTATGAAATACTGTACAAAATAATAATAATAATTCTTTACATACCAGCGGTAGGATTGTATCTTACCTGAACACACAAATATAAATAGACCTCCTTTGCATCATCTTCCCCCGGGGAGTTCATCATCTGGTTTTAGTCACATCGGTGACTACTGAACGTCATGGACGTCGTTAGAATCACTGTCGTTGAGAGAGAAAAGTAGCTGGATTGGAAAATTCTACTTCATGAGTTACAGTGCCCCATATAAAGACGGCTTAGCCAGCGTCTTCTGCGGTCATAACAAACGAGAGGCAGCTTCGACCGACCATACCTTCATCGTATGAAGAAACCATAGACTGGCGTTTCAAGTGTTTAGATGGTGGGAAAATGGCACACTTTCACAAAGTAAATGTAGCTTCCACTGATTTTTTCACGCATGTGGCCTAATACTGGATTCTATTTTAGATCAGTTGGGTCAACAAACGGGAATGTCATACCACTGAATTTAATCGATTATCAGATCGGCTTATTCTGATCATATAGAGGTTGCCAGCTGGTCTTGTGTCGTCTCTGACTGACGAACCCTTACTAAGGATCATTTCATTCGGTGAATTATGATGCGCGGGTTGATTCGAAGCAGATCATGAAGTAGTGTAAATTAATTGCATCTGCTGATAAATCAGACCATCCTTAAACACCAGATGCTGGCTTGATCCAGAACGTAACTTCCATATGCATGGAAAAAGCCACTGTGTCAAGTGGAGTAATGCTGGTGGCTCATTTGTCGGCGGAAGATTTGGACAGTGAAGGCAAAACCGAGTGAGCGCGAATCGCTTAAACCCCAACCCCCCAGCAGCGAAATGCATCCGTATTTAGAGAATAAATGGGAGATTCGGAAATTTATTTGTAGATGGTTTACACCGGCGATTAGCACACATGGAGCCGATTCAACACGTGTTCATAACTTGCATTAGTCCCTATGTGAAAACCATGAGAGCACTGTTCTTTACCCGCAAGCCGCTAGTCGAGATTGGTTCGGGGAACAAACTGGATGTCCTGGGTTTTAGAATCCCGATCAATATTGGCTCGCTGGGGAATCATAGATTTCCGTGTCACGCGAAAAACTCACTCACTTATTTGAAAATTGTTTCAAAATAGCTTTACTTTGATCTATTCCTTAAAGCATGCTGCCCTTCCTAAGTGGAATATCTTAAGATCCCTGATAGTTATTTGCTAGGATTAGTTTGGAAATCACGGCCTACTGAGAACCAGAAACTCACGTGGACCAAATGGCAAACATTCTGAAATTCGTGTAGTTTTATTATCAAAACATTTTGGGTTCGTTTTCTGCTTGTTACATGGCTGAAATAGTTTTGCCAGAATAGTGTTAAGTGTGGATGTGGATCCGTTTGATTCTGACCTAGTTGTTGAACAAAAAGCGACATTTGCAGATTAGACTCAAGCTGGTGAATCGACCGTGATTTCGCTAACACAATCTCAAGCACAGTCAACAATGTTTCTGATCCACTAGTAAGCACTAAAATACCATCCGAATGATACCAGTGTGATACCAGTGTGAGTAAGCTACTTCTGGTTTTAATTGGCCTAGGCAGTTAGCCACTGGACAAAAGTATTTCTGTGTTAGAGTATACGGTTTTACGAAATTATTCGTCATGTAGTGTCAACATCAGTCCCAAAAACGATGAAACAGCAGTACGGTGCTACCGTGGTTTTTCAACAGTGGACTGAGCGTTGGTACTTCGCGAAAAGTATTTCTGTTGGAGTAAGACCTATCCAGAGGACACAACTAAAAGTCCAACTACTTTGTGACCTCTTCGTGAGCAAGCCAGTGAGATTCAAAGTGCAAATGATGCGCTCTTCGGATTGATGAAGCTATATTCCGGCGCATACGACATTAATCGGTGTCTAATGGCCCCACACAGTCAACTCAAATGCTCCAAATACTAGTTGACCTTGGGTATGCCAGTCGAAATTTTTGACATTATTTTTATTATCTTGTGGAATGAGACTTGCAGAATTCAATCCATAAACAACGTCGGACCTCAAAGTTGTTTTCAGAGATTAAAAGAATTTCGAAGAAGTATAGCCTTTCAGGGAGGACAGCATAGAAAGCCTCTGGTGCAAGTGTTTTGTGGCGCCCACTGTTTTGATTGTGCATCAGAAGTGAGGATCTCCCTGCAATGGATATGAGCTGGGTCAAATTCCATAGAATACACTCGAAGATAACAACCTCTGACTCAGAAATTAGTAATTTTGGATACCTTTCGTGTATTTCATTGAGGTCCGGTGGTAGTTTTCGCACTCTGGGCCATTTCGGCAGGCGGATTATACGATATTCTTTACCGTGGTGCAATCGTGCTGTTTTACTGTCCAATAAATAAAGCACCAATGACATGTTCGAATGTCATCAGTTTTTGGTTGCTGACTTTGCTAGACATCAAGAAGAAAACTTAGATCTGTTTATAAAATTTTCTGCTATCACGTTTACCGGCATATGGAATGTACATAATGGAACAAAATTACTCACTTTATTTTATTCTGGCGGAACGCATAATCTTGGTGATCTGTTAGTTTTTTTGTTCGTATGACCTAGCATGTTTGCAAGCGGGTGCGTTGCTTGAAGCTAACCAAAATGATCAAGTTATTGTTCTAGAATGACAAAAATATTCGTTGTTCTTGTGTATAACGGTATGAGTACATGTAAGCCTGGTTAAAATTGACTGTCTTTTTCTTTGGCTCATGAACTAGAACCAATGATAGGACTCTTGAATAATTCTGAAAGTTGCTCATCAAGCCTAAAATCAATAATTGACGGCAATTATTGAGATTGCAGATTGAACCCCGCAAAATCATCCTGCAAACTGTAGTATTTCACCAATGCTGTTTTCGCGATATGATTAAAAACAGGTTTGTGACTTATCTCTGTTAAGTGATGGGACATAGAATACTGTTGGTCCAGTCTACATTCGATACTAGAGCAAAACGTAGGTCGTAGCAACAGAGAAAGTGTCAGTTGTAAAGTTGCCTGCTTGCAACGAGAAGAACATATGGGATTTACGTCCAACCGCAATACATGCAATATACAAAACGAACGGAATCCGCAACCGAATGAGTTAGTTCACTCGAGTACGATTGGCTGCCCGTAGGAATTAGAGTCGATTAGGTCAGTAAAAGTCACGTGTGCGAATGTCTGTGCTGGTAGGTTGTGATCGCATGTTGCAAGATTGATCATCGACCAGCGCTGCACGAATAGGTGTCTGTTCCTAATACGGAACAGTATATGCACTTAGAGGCAAATTACATTTGAATTTCTGATTACAGGTTTCATTCATTGGGTTAACCAGCAGGGATGTGCGACGATGTACGACGTATGACTAGTGTTCTGCGTGCGTTTTGTTGCACCATGCTGCCACGTAACGTGAACTAAACAGAGGAATTTAGGAACCTCGTTTTAAACATGTCATCAAGATTTCCTGTTGGTTATTACAACCGAATGAAGTTCACCGTTTCTTTCATTGATCTACTTATGGTACGGACTAGCGTAACTGCCAGGTTTATCCATGTGGATGTCCTTTCTCAAAGAGATGATTCTACACATTCAGATGACATTGGATTGTCACGCCCATAAAATGTCCTATCTCTACGTATCTGCTCAATCCATTCATCAATCATTGTGAGTGAAAACGAATAAAACGGGTTTCTGTTTTTGCGTCCATGTGAGACCGAGAGCGGAAGAAAGAAAAACAGAAGAGGGTCAAGTAAGGCGTGTGTTCTATGATCTACTCTTAATTGATGTGGCAAATGTTCGAGTCAATTAGTCGGCCATTGGTCTGATAAAACGACCCGTGGACAGATGAGAAAGCCGGACAAAAATGAATCTTTGAGATTCGTACAATCTTAGTGACCAACGTTGCTACTGGAAACTAGCTGAGGTTGCTCTGAGCCGAAATCCAGAGGTGGCTGAATACGGAGTGAGTATTCCGTTGAGAATGAATTAATTCTCAAATCAATCCATCAGAATCGTTCATCAGTGGGGAGTAGAACTATGTACGGACTTTTCCTGGAAGGTTTAAAATGCTTCATTTTAAAAGAATTTTCTGAATCAATCTGGCGAAAAGTTGTCAGTTTGGCTGAATCGGATACTTTCGATTTTGAAATAAAACGGGACTACGAGGAA
Organism: Fasciolopsis buskii; assembly: GCA_008360955.1. Classification (NCBI taxonomy): domain Eukaryota; kingdom Metazoa; phylum Platyhelminthes; class Trematoda; order Plagiorchiida; family Fasciolidae; genus Fasciolopsis; species Fasciolopsis buskii. Next base: position 234,013 of record LUCM01008798.1, on the reverse strand, counting down.
CAACTGTTCCCGAGGATAGTAAACGCAGCCGCAACCGTGACCAAGACCACGGCAGATGAAATCCGGTACGGGATGGGCCAATCGTTCAAGGATTTCTTTGCTTTCAAAGAAAACGCTAACACAATTCGAGTGATCGGTCGACTTCTGAGAGACTTTTTGAACGGGTTGGATAATCTACATGAATTCCTAAGGGGTGCGTATCCGCAAATGCGACCTCCGGCATTTTTTTGTGTTCAGGAAAGTCGATCAGGGATTACTTTGCAGTACCAAACAATACGTGAGGGTATGGCCGCGTTTTTCATCGGTTGGATGGAGCAAATCTCACTGATGTATTTTGACGTGGAAATGAAAATCACAGTATGTTTGCATATTTTGTTCTTCCGTTGAGCTTGCCTAACAGATCCTAACTGATTGCTCTTTTGTTATCATGAAATACCCATCGAAATAAGTCACTGTTATTGAAGAATTTAAATGTCGATTAAGACTTGTTGCTAATATTCAAAGATGAATGGTGAAATCCTTTGCTTGGCGAACTTCAGATTTACATCTAGGTGAACTTTGACATCAAGGATAGTTGGGTGAGCTATCTTGTTTGATTATATCAATTTTGCACCTATTAGGCAACGAATTCCTTCAGTTAAACTGTATTGTTATTTCAATAGAGGAACTCCGATCAAATCGAAAGCGTCAACAAAGTCCGATTTCTTGTTTTACTCGGTGGTCATTGCTTTGGACAAAATAAGACTAGCATTTACATGATAGTACACGACATGTTTCGGTAACAGCATTCTGCATATATTCACAAACATGCTGTCAGTAGTATATATATTTGAGTAGGCGAAGAGTTCAGGAAGCATGCAGTTTGTTGAGCCGTCATTATCGCTTATCATGCATGCGCACTCGGTACCTGGTTAGTTCACCCACATACTCAAAAATTCCAATTGTAGGGTGTTAGCAGAATCTTGTTTGCAAGACATTAGTGTGAATGGATGCAAAATCCAGTTTCGGGAACGCAATTGTGATCGCTGCTTGGTCTACCTGAGTTAAGCACTGGCAACCTATACTACGAGAGGGCCAGGTGTGCAGCGGTATATCTTTATTCAATAGATAAATAAATATGTAAATAACTATACATTAATGTATATTACAACGAAAGTCATTCTCCCCTCTATCCAGTGGTGCAACGTGGTAAACAATGCATGTATCGTTCTCCAGAATAGGCTGGGAAACTTCTCGTCTTGTAAGAAATGAAAATTAAGTAGTGGGTATTAATCCTGAGTGTTTGAAACCCGTCAAAGTGTCAGTGTAGCGGTAGACTCACGTTTGTCGATAGCTGCATGGTTAACAGTAAATCACAGATGGCTCTTAGGAAATTTAATTGTGCGTAGGTATTGATTTGGAAGCTGTTCCCCAGTTAATTGCAACAATTCATTTTAACTGGAATGCAGCGCGCCTCGCTGATGATAAAAGTTCCTCAGTTTGGTAGAATTTTTCCCTGAATTTGACATAAGAGTAAGTTTTTACTAAAAACTTCATATGAATTATAGAGGAGCTCCGTTCACGACCCAATGATATGAAGAAAATGCCAATCCACAAAAGTGATTTCTGTCACAATTTAGTTCTACTTGGGGGGATGTAAGCTGAATTATAGGATCAGGGTTACCTAGTGATACACGAGAACACTTTGGTGCTGTCAGAATAAGTTTATTGTTTGGTTAAGAAAATTTGGAGAATCGCCTGCCCACTGAAAACACCACAGTGTCGTGGTGTATAAGATGATAAATGATTTCCTAGTCGAATTGACAAACTGCACAGTGAGAAAAAGGTGATCTGGACATGAGTTCAGACATCAGATCATCTGACTTGTAATGTAATTTAGACATTATTTGTTCCGGTAAAGAACCGGACAAGTTGCAAAACTCTTTAAGCAGTCTTACTATAAGACAGAGAATTTTGGGGAGTCTTTTCAGTATCTGACAAGTGAAAGACCATCGCACAACAGAATTAATTTGAATCAGAACCGTGTTCTCGCATCTCCTGAGTTTGGTAAAGTGAAGTAGTTGTATCATCTGACCGATTCGATCTCGCTAGCTGGGCACATAAAAGATGTAGTTTTAGCGCTAACGACAGAGGTTTATTTGACTTTCACTAATTTTATGCACCCGTGTAGTCCGCTGGGATATCTTGTTATGTACCCAAGTTCACACACACATGGCCGAGGTCACTGCAACAACTGCCAGGCAAGAATCCAGGCTATGTCAACATTCGAAAAGATCAGGTACCTCAATCTCAGTTGCTCCGTTGGGTCTCCACAAATCCGCTCGCCGGATGTTACATAAAACAAGAGGCGTAGATCTCTGACACGATAACTGACAGGAGTCCTAAGAAATGGCCGCGATCAGTGGCGGACAAAGAAAAACAGAAGTGGAAAATACGGCAGCTACTGGCAACAGTTGCAACGTTTACCGACAAATTAGAAATACCAGAACATGGGAACCGAGTGTAGGGGGGTGATTAAATAATCCGACGGCGTGCTGATTCACTGTCAAGACCGTCAGCTGGAACGCTGGGTAGAAAAAATATTCTTAGAACGTAAGCGTATTTCTCACAGACCTATGATTTCTGCCTTCTTGGATCTGAATATGGCTTTCGACTCAGTCGATCTTGAAATTCTGCGGCATTTTATCTCACTGAAGGCGAACAGCCAAAGCTTAATTCGCCTTTAAGCCCATGTTTCACCCGAGTCAACCACGAGAAGTGGTGATCTTCAAGTTTGCCCCTTCGCCCTTCATTTTCAGTTCGATCACTGAGAACACTATGGAGATGGCTTCATCTTCATGTGATATTTGCTCAGACAGAAACCTGTGTGACCTACGTTATGCGAACGACGTGACACAAATGAGTGGGGACCCAAGTAACTTGAACGTTCTTCTGGATCGTCTGAACTATAGAATAATTATGTTTGGAATGAGCTTTACATCTTTGAAGTGTATAATGCAGTTGCAGGTTTGGACTGCCTCAAAGCTGAACCTTATTCCTGAAGTGGAACAATTGAATGAAGTCTGTGAATTTAGTTACTTGTATCTCACCTGATGGTCGCATATCGAATCAAATATCTTCAAGTGCACAGACGGTTGCATTGACTTACAATAATTCGAGGCATCTGTGGTGTATGCGTGATATTCGGTTATCGTGAAGATGTCAAGTACACACCGCAGCAATGGGATGACGCAATTAGCAGGATTAGAAACGCGGTCGTTGAGAGCAGATTTGTGAAGACTGTTGATTTTTAAACACCACTTTATTCGTAGTATTGAGAATTTTGTGAGTAGCTCCAAGTTTAGGCGTAAGGTACTGGGCCCCGGAGTTCAATCTCTAGAACAGGCATTGACTGAGAACATATTAAAGTGGCTGGGTCATCTTTTTCACATGCCCACAGAACTACTTCTTCGCTGTACACCGTTCTCCAAGGGAACTAATGGTTGGAAGATGGTTGCAGTTGGTCAATTCTAAAGAGGCAAAAATGTAAGAAAATGTTAACCCGTGGACTGGCTCGTCCCGATGCAGTTAGACTGTGTGGCTTCGGGTCCACGAGATGTTCCCAAGCAACGACTGGCGTCAGTAAATGATATCGCTCAGTGCCTCAATCCGTGACGATCATGCAACCAAAATTTTTCTTTAATATATCCTGTTCAACTTATTATTTCATAGTCGATTTTTCACCATTCTTCGTCCTTTTTTCTGTCTGGGCATAGGGTACTGTGAAAAAAAGTAACCGAAGCCGGATCACGCTGATGCAATGTTAATCTTTGCACAGGTTAAACTGAAATGATTGGCATGCACCGGGGATAGCGATCTTTCCAAGGGTCGAAAATCAGCCCATTTTCAGTACACAAATACACGCAAAAGGCTGAAGTCTAGTGGGAGTATCATTTAGTTTTCAACATACGATGTAAATCAGATCATGCTTTGTCGTAAAAACCAGTAAGGGAAAATGAAGTCTGCTGTAGCTTTTACTCGTCTATGGGCAATCTTTCATATCTCCAATACGCTATCTCTCGTCCCTGCTAAGTATAAAGAAAACAGCCAGGTCAGGCAAACACTAAAGTTTTCGTCCATTAGACCAAGATTCATCTTCCATACTGACTTTCTGTGACCACCAGTCAGTGATTGACTATTCCGCTGTTTAATTAGTTAATTCATTCATTCCTTAACCGATCTTATCGCGCAGATTTTTCGCTCAGTTTATCGACTGACGTAATCAGGGCAATATCGCTGCAGTTAAGTTGGCTTTTGAAAAACGCAACGAATACGATTATTTAACATTCATTACTGTGGCATACTACATGTTTACATTGTTACAGAACCTCAAATACTGGCCGTTACACTTAACAGATTATTCAGAAATTGTGTTCTGGATCAATGTATTTGCAATTTGCCTGAAAATAATGAGAGAATCATGACAGTACCTTAAAGTTTAATCAGAATTTTGGAATGAGCGCTGAATACAGACAGGGCTGCATTCGTATGTACGCTCCCTAATCACACGTGCACGAGAGGACACCACGGTAAGCTGTGCCAATCCAACTCTACTGTGTGCAAAAGATGGGCTCAATAGTATGAGTTCATCTACCGGATCGGAAATGTGCCGAGTATCTGGGAAGTACAGCCGTGAATGGTGAGACTGTAGCAATGGGAATCAGACGAGAATCACAGTGGAACTCTATTGGCTCCGGCTGATTTTGTTCTTGCTATCATTCGTAGATAGTTAAACTCGCCACTAATTGAGCATTGGATTGAACGATGCACTTAACACTAAACACACAGGAACGCTCACGGTTTGTTTCTTTCTGGTTTTCAGCTCCCTCTGGTAACTGTCAAAAAGGGCAATTAGCCAGTGTTGTTTGGCAGAAGTGATTAGCTTACTGCCAGACCTGAGATGGGATTTCACTTTTGCTTCAATTCAAAATTGGACAATCAGATTTATTCAGTCCAACTCATTTGGCTTTTGGCAGCAAGCCAAAATCCCCATCGCCGCATGCGTCCGGTGGGCCATTTGAAAACTGAACTTCGGCTGAGTTAGGATATAGAAAAACGCACTTCCATTTTGTGCACTGAATTCTGAGGCAAAAGCTTATAATGAGGAACAGGCCAACGTGTCCCGTTGAAAGCACTTCTTTTGACCTAGTACATATTTTCAGCAGAAGGCTGCCTCAGTCATCGTTGAGTTTGGTGCTTGGAAAGAGAATGACCAAAGGTCCAACCGCTTTAACTGAACTGTTCTCATTCTTACTGCAAGTTTTCCGGGTGTGTGCAACTACTGAAGATATCTTTTGGGGGGAGCAGTTGTGTCGAACTCTGTCATATCAAATAAAATGAGATATATATATATTATATATGTATATATACGCTGGCTGACTAAAAGGGGCAGGCAGGAATAAAAACCATGGTTTGACTTTTTAGACCAAAAATGACATTCATTTCCGTACATGTTACTGGGTTGTCGCATTATGTAATGTTTCATAAGCGTGGTTGAGTCTTGCCCAGTATTGACTTGGCTAGGAATGCATAGACTGACTTTCCTCATCCAGTACAGAATGACGGCTGACCAGCAATCCAAACTAGATTTTCCTTTCCTCGGATATCAGTGGATGACAGATTCAGCGAGGTCATGAAACAGGTAACGGTAAAAGCCAAATGAAAAGGCTGCAAACATAATAATCTCTCATTCACAGGTAATCCCCATCTATTCCAGAATACTGCGTCTGACTGATCCAGTCCGGTCGTATGCTCACAGACACAATGCGTTAAGCGATTGGCACGCTTCATCCTTCGACTCAAGAGTTGACCGTGAGCAGTAAGATGCAATTGCAATCAGCTGATTTGCCCAATGTTTAATGCGAATAAGCCATTATTTTTCCTGGAGGTGCAAAATACTATGGCTAATACTGCCGCTACCAAGCATGGTATGATAACGATAAAATTCATGCCAATAGTTAATTCATACGGATTATCAGCGGTTGGACTGCCTACGTAGAACTTTCATTCTAGCGCGTAAACTTTTAAGTGGTATGCAGGCTATCATTGGAAACCTGTTACCTACAACGAGCATTTGAAGAAAATTTTCCTCCGCAACCTAACTATTCCCAAGTGCAACCGATTTAGTCAAAGGGATATTGCAGCCATGGATTCAAGTGCTACCCAACTTTTTTATACATCCACGTCAGGTGGTTCATATTGAAACAAATGGCCCAGTATGCACGAACATTCTTCGCCTACATTTTACGAACGACGCATTCCCGCAAGTGGACGAAGAATTGCCGGTTCCTGCTCGAGTGTTTTTCGACGCATTCCCATTCAACTTCGTATTCAACCGTGGCATGGTGCTGATCAATGTGGGCATCAGTATGAAACATGCCCTACCCGGTATTCTTCGAAAGAAGGTGTACGAAGTGTTTGAGCTAACTCGACCGAGCATTACACTGGAGTGGAATGATGTAAGTTAAGCATTGCAGCTTCCAGTTTTTCACTGCCTTCATCCTTTTAACTATTCAAGGAAATAAAACTGCCCCAAACGCGGTAGTCTCTTAATTTCTTTGACCTAATCCAATCATTATCAAGAATTTACTCGTCTATGATCGATTTTCCAACCTAATTTTGAAATAAATTGGCCTTTTCGAAACAGGTAATAAAAATGTTGTCCTCAGAATTATTTCAAAAATCGAAAATCTTTCGCTAAGTCTGTAGTTTCCGAAGCCTAAACGATTAGGCAAGCATAACCGTGCTGCCTCCCTAATTCTCAACCATCAGAAAAGACTGGAATTTAATTCAAGGTCTCCTGTTAGGCGATCCATTCGACACCATAGACACACACGCATTCCCAAGTTTTACCGTGAAACGTGACTGTGCACATCTGTGTCATCTGCTTCTATCAGAAAAGCCTTGTAGATACGCTAGCGCCAAACCGTGATAATTTGAAAAATGTGTTCGGTGACAAGATCCTCGAAAACCATTGCAAGTAGCCTAATGACTGACTGCTCGAATCCGTTTGAGTTTGAGCATCAGGGACACATGCATTAGATCGATGGGAGATGGTGATCATGTAGAAACCAGATGGAAAATTCACCATTTTTCCTGAAGATTGAGTATCGATACTGCGTCATTAATGATAACTCAGCCAGGGCTGCGTGAAATTTAGGGGAAGCTATTCCGGCCGTAAATGTATATGGCCCACAGAATTTCTAGAATTAACCTCTACATAGTTATGTATGAACAAAACCACAAGATGGGGTCTCTGAAGTCATAGTATTTTGAATTGATTACTACATTAAAACAAGCTGTGGTCCGCTGTTTCCCACTAAGCCGCTTAAGCCGTGAAAAAATAATCATTTGCCAAAGAAAAGACCATATCCAACGTTGATCTGTGCATCAAGTTTGAAAACTGTTTCATTTTTAGGGGAATTTTATCCTCGTGCAACTTAACCTAAACCCATTCTAAATCACTTTTCCTTCATTTTCCGTTTCTACTTGCAGATTATATTGCATGTGAACAACATTTTTGAACTAGCTAGCCTGGAATCAAAAACATCAAATGGTAAGTTGACGTTGTCACCAGATTTCGTGCAAAAGTTTCAAAGAAACCCTTGATCTTCATACTAAGTCACTTCTCATGGAAATCAGCTTTCCTGAATTGTTTCGGATGGATTTCTAGTGAGAACCCAAGGTGTTTCCAAATTATAAATAGGTCATATTTTCATTCTTTACTTTAGACGACAAGCCGAGTGAACAGGCTAAGAGGCGGCGAAAATAGCAATCAGTCAATTAATCAATCAATCAGCCTAACTATCTGTCTATCTATCTATCTGTCAATCAGTCAATCTATCTATCTATGCGCCGCATTAGTGGTTTTCGCGAGCTGATTCAATACTTGCCTCTTCAGCCAGATTTTGCGAAAATGCTTCTATCAGACTTGCGTGTAATTCGTTGTTTTATTTATAGAGATCTCTGACATGAGTCCATCAGACATACTACTTTGTTGTTTGCAAGTCTGACAAAGGTCTGAATTATTGAGGCAGACATTTAAACACATGTTTCGGTAAAAGTCATTAACTGAAGATTCCGAACTTAAGGCTAATTACAAACGACCAATTATTCCAGCTATAAACCACTACTATTCTATGCGTACTATGCGAAGCACTATCCCCGATCATGTGTGCAAATAACGTTCACCTTGGAAAAGGACGCTTGCGAGACTTTTGGATTAGCTGTGCTTCAAACAGGAGCCGACAGGTTAATCGAAACTGTCAACGGACAAACAATCAGCGGGTGAACTTTCGATCTGGTGCTTCTACTTTCTAATCTTCCCGCAGAGTAGATCAAATCACAACTTGGTAGCCTATCAACTAACTGGTCTTTGCCCGTTGCACCCTGTGGCTGTGAAATGAACCATAACGAGGGGATAATTAAGAGTTAAGAGAAAGTTAGTCAGAATTATTTCCGAACGATTGGGAGTTTTCATCGGAATAGTTCGTCCCGATTTCGTCTTGCGTGTGCACGTTGGTACGTCCAGATAGCAAGGTACGTCGAGTTCCCGTGCTTATACCCATAATTCTGGTATCAGACACGGGTTCACCACGGTTTTTTTAATAGAAGCAGTTTTTTTACATAACTATGAATTATTCTGATTTCGTTCAGAGAGCACGTGAAAATGGTTTAGTTGTGATCACCGTCCGGACTTTGTCTGTCGACCGTTTTTAACCCGAACATTTATTCACTCAAGTGTTGTTGTTCTTTTTGCCCTTCAGACGAAGTAAGTGAAAAGCCCACAGACGATTCGGTTTCTCCCCGCAAAGGACGTCTTCGCATTCGGGGTCAAATGAAATATATGGTCGAATGGGATGCAATCGCATTTCTGGGCACACCCATGTAAATGACCACTAATTTTCCAAGCATTACAAGTTTTTATTACACTCATGATGCTTTGGTGGTGTAATCACAAGAAACTATAGTCTGTTACCCATTGACATAATGGTGAACAAGAGTGAAACTTGAATACGAGAAAGAAAAATGATGCTATGGCCGAATGAGATTTATGCTGTCTCATGACGGGGGAAAGTCCCATTAAAATGTAATCGGCATTAGAAATTGGAAATAACCCGAAGCCGAACAAGATCAGAGTTGCAGTAGATGAGATATTAGAAAGCACAACGAAAAACTGCTTTTTTATTGCTATAAGCATATATATATATATGTTCTGCAAAAACGTGCAACAGTCGTTAATTGAGCAATATTCTCTGAGAGAGGCAGCAGCATACGGAAGCATATACTTAAATTCGTATTCCTTTTATTCAGCGAGAACTGGCAAATATTTTCGATCATAAGCAGCATGCTTCGGAGTTATCAGTTGAGTAAATAGGTCAGGAATGTAGTTGATATCCCATTTTGGCCAACAAGTATACATCTTAACAGCGAGGTTTCACGAGTGAGATTATACCACAACAGTTTGCGGCGCATATTTCTAGGAATCAATAAACATCAATAAACAGTGGTCGTCAACGGGTCCGCAAATATCGTTCAGCAATATTTTCGTCATTTTTAACGTGGCATCAAACACCTCCAAGATATGACCCTTACTTTATACTTCAAGAAGCATCAGAATTCCGAAGTCAATACCCACTGGATAGGTAGCTTGTTTAATTATCGCTCTAAAACATGAGACATTATGGAGGGAATCAAGAGTCATGCGGTGGTATGACTTTATATGCGGTATACTCTCTACCGAAGTGTGCTTTCTCTCGAAAGGCGTCGGACACAAATAAAACCACCGTACTCAGGAAAATGTTAAGTAAATTCTGGTAGAGTGCAACGAGGAACTTCGTATGAAGACACTGCCGTTTGTTTTACGTTGGCTACTTTCTTAGAGTGAACTCAATATGTCCGTTACTACAAAGGAAAATTCTCCCTGTCCGAAGTACACTCGCTCTGATCCAGTAGTAAGGATTTTCTAATTTTATTCGCTTGTGAGTGAAAAACTTCGACCGGAATAAGAAAGCAAGAAACCTTCGCCGGGAATTTCATTTCAGATGCGTGCATTTTGTAATTCTTTTGAAGGTCACCACGTGCCGTTCGCTCATCAACGAAACTAATGGGTTCTCAGATTGAGATGCTTATTATTTTCTATTATCGCGCAGAATAATTATATGCCCTGCTTTAGTGAACCATTAATTCATGCTACTTATCTAGTAAAATTTGGAGGGTTTATATATTATTCATGGTTATCTGGACGACGGTTCACGAAACATCGGTAGTAATCTGCGACAGGATTAGAGAAAAGAACTACTGTTGTGAAATTTCAGTGTGAGCATAAATAAATTTGTGATCATTTTTGGATATGATTGATCTGCTCCGTGTAAACCATGCTCCTGGCATAGGTTATTCGTTCAACATCACGTAAGTTATGGTCTTGTTTAGTTTAAATAGATTGAAACGGTTAACCACAAAATACTTGATGGACGGATGTTTTGAATTCTGTTCCTTATTTTTTTCATTGTGTTATCGATGGGTTTTACTGTTTCTACCCGATGGCTTCACTGTCACGGAAACAATCTAGACGAGTAACACAGAGGACCTCAGTGACCTTGATGCGAGGTCAACTTTGACGTAAATCAAGATCCTTCCTAAACACATTTTTTCTGTTCGTGATGGACCGTGTATGGTAGACCCCGGTTAACGAAAAATAATCCAGTTAATAAAAAACTATCTTCAGCCTAAAAATGCCGACGTATTCATGGGTGGATTGCATGACAAAATAAGTGCTTCTGTTGGACAAGCGAGTTTATTTGCATTTACGAGTGCAAACTAGGATGAATGAAAAACCTTCCAAAAACGTGTGCGAAAATTTCATGTCCCATTGAAGTTTCATTTTTCTTGTCCAGACACGTCTATCTCGACAATCAAGACGAACCATATTTAACTTTCCTTATTACCGTTAACAAAACGACATATAATAAACGAAACCCGTATTTGGTGATGCTTATTAAAATCTACCAAGTATTAGGAATATAGGAATGTTTACAGTGGAAAACTTTTGAATGTATCATAGTTGACATCGACCTTATATATATATATATATATATATATATATATATATATATATATATATATAAGCGGCAAGTAGTATCTGGATGCGTGAACAGAATTTGCCCGGGAGCACACGACCGGTTTCGCGGCTATTGTCGCTCGTCAGATATGCGTACCCAATGCTCTCTTGTCCAAACATCCACATGCTTGTATACTCCGAATTGGCACGTCGGAGTATGTTGATACGCATGACACCATAAACACCAATGACCTCCTCTGTCTGCAAGACCAACACGATTACATTTGCATGCTAAACCGTAAGGAGTGTACTGTTCAATAAATTAGACAGATACGTTGACGGTTAAAAAACTGGAACGCAAAAGATGGAAAAAGCAAACCAACAGAACACGTGGCTTTAAGAAATTTGAACGTGACTTCGCACACCTACTTCACGGTATATCCGAAGGGCACAGGACTGACTTTGGTAACACCAAGATCCTCTAATGTGGATTTCACACACACACACACACAGTCTCTGTAATGAGGCCGTGGCAATTAACACTTGCGATCAAAATCTCGCTTTGCTAAAGGTTACCCACAATAACCAAAAAATTGGCTAGTTGCAATATTTTCTAACGAAGCAGCATCATTAACCTCATAAAATTCATAATAGAAATCAGAAAACTTTGTCGACCAAGAATGAACCCAACATCACTGACATTGATAATAAGACCCATAATTTACCCTTCTAATTTATAACACCACACGACGAAAACAAGATGGAAGAACGCTCTCTGTTCAATACCCAATTACCTTGGGCTTTCGTTCCAGTTTCACTTACCTGCAAAAACAGTCTTGCGAAAGGTCGCCCGTGGTGATTGAAGCATTCACTAACTACCAACTATTTCAAATGCCCTATGTAAATTTCGCACTTGCCACTTCACATTACTTATCGTTTTTTTTTGACACACCACAAACATTACTCTGTCCCGATAGAGTAAAATGTGAATGTTTTTGCAAGGCTTAAAATCATTACCAAGATTCTTAACTGATTTGTTAGACAATCCCATTAGTAATGCTGCTTAGCTGGCTCTAACTGATGCCGTCTGGATGCTTAGTCGGGACCTAACAAAGAGAGGAATATAAGAGAAAAGGGGACATAGGGTGGATGAGGTACAATAGAATACCAGTTTTACCATTTACTATATCTTAATGTGAAACTACGTGGGTATAAATTAGCTGCCATTATGTACATATGGTGCAATATTTTATATTATGTGCCAGCATGAAAACGAACTATGAGGGGGAGCGAAAACAAGTCAGTATGCGAGGCTCAACACACGTAATCGGTCATCTATCGGGATCGATAATTCCTGTTTTGGTTGTCCAAACCGAAGTAGCGGGTTGAATTATGAATCCCCACCCGAATATCAGACCAAATGGTCTAACCCACAAAGCAGCGGGACTACCTAAGAGTCTCGCAACCCAATACACACCGCAAATGATTACTCAGTTCTTGTGCCCTTTGGATGAGGCCAAACATATCGGTGCCCAGTGTACCCGTCCCCATAGATGCCGGTAAGCATACAGCTTTGGGCTTCGTACGCAATCGTTGGTTGGTTTGGAATCAGGGTTTAATTGTCTCCCCTAGGCTAATTACCAAGGCTCAGTGCACCCGGCGGAGAAAGCCGGCATTTGCCTTTCTCTTCCATCTTTTGTGAAAACAGCTGCGCAACAAGAAGGCATTGCTTAGAATTTCTTCAGCTGAGTACACTTGCGAAGTAATTTGCCCGTTAGGGCTATAAATTACATACCATGCCTGGATACCTCAGTCACCCTGTAATTCAAAACCTGTGCTTTATCTTACCAAGACGATCTCCTCAGTAGGCTCTAAGCTACGACTCTGTTCTCCGGAAGGATTTCAACTTCGCCTTTTTGCAGACGCGAGAAACTCTCCTTTCAGAACATCTGTGAAAAAGTTGGAAAGAATTGTAGAAGTAAACTATCTTTACCATATTTCAGTAGAGATGAAAGAGGGTGGTGAAAACTGACCGCAAGCTCTAGCCAGACCCAGGGTATGACGGTACAACACTATTGGGATGGGTAATTATTTGCCGGGTGTACCATTCATCCAAATACAGTCATATTTGCACTCCTGCCGAAGCAGTAAAAGACCACATGATTGTTCAAGAACAAAATGACCGTTGGCCTTTGGAACGTGCAAAGGTACCCTATCAACTGACCGATGGTGAGAATTGGATCGATTCATCCACCATTAGCGCAAAAACCGGCCTACTACTCATGAGTTTACCCTCCACACATGTGCAACTCCCGAGGAACGTCGGACGCAAGAATCACTGATAATGCGTGGAATTAGGCCAATAGTGCTGTGGCTATGCCATTTATCAAGTGGGGACCTTTTAGAGAATGGGACAACTATTAGCTACTCCAACTAGTTGAGCGACTACAGTGTAGCAAGAAAAATTGTTTCCACTTGAAATTTTACAAGAAATCACATTGAATTTGAAATATATTTTCGAAATGGGATATGAAATTCGAAGCAATATTGCAACATGGAGAATCCGAGATTTAGCACTTCGTGGATCATGGTAAATATTTAGTCCAGTCTGGTCATATGTTGCAGGGAATTCACTGTAACGAGATTGTTACTGGGCTATGCACCTCTTGCCTTAACCACGACTCCCAAATCCCACAGATCCTCAGGTGCCGATAAGTCGTGTGACGATCTACTGATCTACTTGTTACAAATCAGCCGTAACATAGCGAACTGTGATCCGGTATTGGATGTAGAAAATACTAGAAACATTTGCTTATGTGCTGGAAGGTTCTTCTTTTATATCAATCAATTTTGAAGAAATTCTTTTCTAACACGTCTATAGTTGATCCAAATTTGATACTTCTACGATCTTTCATCATTCCAGGGGTGAAAGTGCTCCTTCCATTGCAGAAGAGTTGCACAACTGCTGAGCCGGTTCCCTCGACTAGATCGAATCGAAAATAACTGGCAGGAGTTTGCTGCTATAGCAGACAGAATCACACTCTACGTGCTGAGAGGACTGGAGTTAGCATTTACATCATAACCTTTTCAAGCAAATAAATCAACCACATCAGTTTGTAGCGGTCGTCTGCTCAACACAAACCAAAGCCGAGTCCAGGTGTGAGTGTTTCAGAAGACTGAATTGTTATCACTGTAAACAAACAGTTATCTGACCGGTAACACTGGTAAACACTTGAAAAATACTGATATGATCACATTTAGAACAATTTTCCCACTCTTTCTAATTGCATTTAGAAACGTTGTGTGATAAAAAACGCGTTTAATAACAGGCAGCAACGGAGGAAAATGCAAAGCAAAATTTTCAACCGTGCAGAGAAAAGCCGTGGGTAATTTCAGGTCTTTTTTATGACGAAATGTAAGAAACAAAAAAAGCAACAGCATTCAACAACCGATTTCGAGTTTGGGAAAACAAAACAAGCTGAATTTCCTGGACGCGTCTTAGAACCACATCCCTAACATTCAGATTACAATGGTTGCCCACCTATCTGTCCATACTTCAAGCGGACAAAGTCGTGGAGTTTGGGCGTGAAGATTGCGGGTTCGAATCCCCACACCACCAATCAACTTCCTCACTTGGCAACCGCTGATGGCCGCGGTCTCCTTGCTGAAGATGTTGTACATCATCGTTTCATTGATAAAGGTATTGAAAAATAAAAGATAGCAAGATAATTACTCTTTTCATTGATTTAACCAGTGTGCCGCGTTACCAGAATTACATTTATAATGAAAATGACTATCGCCTGAAAATGAAATGGTTTAAACGTTTTTGAAACCCGCTAATTCATCCACATACATACTGACTTAAGTGAAATGGCGATTTCTTTCTTTTTTCCTCATCCCAATCCATCTTTGTGAACAGCATGGAGGATGTGGATGCAATGTGGGAAGTCGGTCTGTTTCTGAACGATCTGAGCATGCATGACTCCAGTCGCGATATGGTCCTTGCTGGCGAGCAACAATCTGCCGAGCTGAAAATGGCTTTGGAACAGGTGAGCAACATCTCGCACCGCGATGATCATCTATTCCCGTCAGCTGATCTAGAACAACAGGTCGAACGAACTTAGTCATCTGTTTTTTCTCCTCGAAACGGTAATGGTATTCGTTAGCGCATCTAAAAGTGAAAACTGGGAAACAAGTGCCTCCAATACGGGTTCTCTTTCCTCTGTCTAACGTACATTTCACCGAATTTGCTCCAACGTTTCAGATTTAGTGCAGGCATACAAAGGTTCACTCTGATGTGTCGTTGTTTTTATGTAATCCACTGCCTAATTCATGCATGGTATTTACATAGTGCGCGAAATTCTACTTAACTCATCCAGTTTTCTTGCGATTCCTGACCAACCGACATGTTATGAAATGCGATACGCTCATGACCCTAAATTTATGTTCGATTCGGAGCAAATACACACGGAACACAAGTGCCAATTCATTCGCAACAACAGTGTTTCGCAGCCAGGGGCTCAGGCAACTTGTATGCGCCCATATGCATTGGACTGGGCCGCCTGAGTTAGACCTTAGATGTTCACAGTGCGAACCATCGGCGAAGTGAATCTCATAAATCAAGTGATTAGTCTGATGCATACGAAGAACCAATCTGAATCACGGAGCAGGCAGACCCAACACAAGCGTGCGTGCGAGTGTACAAGCGACCCGCGCGTATGTTCATAGCTGTCCGGTGGATGGACGACAGACCATCAACGACTTTGTGAGCATCAGCCTCATCAATGCTCACACTATAACAACTAGTGGCACACGCCCACCGGCACAGATACAGCGTGGATTACTACATAAATCTGAAACCCGATCAAGCTAAATTGAATAATCCTGGAAAAATCTGTCTGAGTGATCCAAATTGTCATTAACATCACCCTAGAAAAGTACTTGGAACTGGTTAAGGAATAATGGTCCTTCGGACTGACTATTGTTACTACCATTGAGACAGACTTTCAGTGACATGTTTCAGAGGCTTACGCTTAAAGTCTGAAGAAAGTCTATACGAATAATACAGAATGTGAATTCCGTTTCATGGAATGGTCACATAGATTTAAAACTAAATCATGATTTAAACTCGTCGCCGCAAAAGATCAGAACCAAGGAGAAGGAGAACTGTCTGTGCAGGTATTTTGGTGGAATCCTGTCACCAAACAGATAGCAGAGTAACACGGTCCATAATCAGTAAGTAACGGTGGATAGATATGACAGTAAATAATATTTTATTTTCCATATCTCCATCACTAATCTCAGCTCGGGTGTAGGTAAGTGACGATGAGCTCTGAAGCGAATAAGATATTCGAGTAATAAACGATCTAATTCGTCAATATTTCATTCAACTTTAAATTGAAAAGCATGAGATCAGTGTGCAGTTATCACATTTTTATTGGGAATCATCAGTGATGAGTATCTGTCACACCCAAATCGGATCAGGAAACCGCGTAAAAGTCATCCTCACTGGAACCAATCACTATAAGCAACGACTAACGTCCATGGAAAACTGGTGACGGATAGTTGCCAAATCTGAAGTTGCTGAAGTTTAAAAAACCTCTGAAAACTATCCCGTAATTCCTAGTGACACTGATAATCCCCTCAAAGCCATTCGTTTGGGATTCAAGTCCCACTCTGGGATCTATAGATGTTCACTTTTGTCAATTCTTAGCGAGACTAGATTAACTCCGTAATGCCTTGCTTATTGTTTAATGACCAGTTAGGCATCGCAACGGCAGGGTAACTGACCTCATTGGAGAAACAGCTGGTTGTACGGTGCACTAAAGAAGATAACAACCTACTGATGAGATTGAACTTTTAAATCAGCGCTGGTGAGCAAACAGATTAATTTGAAAATCACCAGGGGCAAAAAGACACTGAAACTTAATTCCTCACGTTTTTGTATACTTTTCTCGGAAACTGCGATCGTGAGGTGTAGAATTCAGTTAAGCAAATGATGCACTGAGTCGTAACATCGATGCCAGTGGTGTCGTTTTTGGTGTTAGGTTGTCCAGTCCAAAAGTGCACTTCGATCCAAAGTTTAAGGCTAACATTTCAAACGGATTTTAAGAGTGCCTATTCCCTAGCACACGGTACAGTTTTTGATCTACTGACGGTCTTTGTTAAGTAATCTTTCTGAATCCGAAACTTCGAAGTGATGAAATGCGCATCGCTTTGTCCGTTGGCTGACAGTTCCGGGTGTCGTTTCACTCTATGTACTAGGAGATTTACAACTATTCGAAATTCTTTCGGTGATTCTCTGTAGGAAAGCGAAAAAGGCAAGCGGCTGGAAGAAAGCCTGCGGCGTTTGGACGAAGAAGTTCGTCGCACGGATGAGCTTCTTTATCGGATGATACCCAAGGCTGTTGCGGAGCGCTTGCGTAGTGGAATACAAGCTGTGGACACATGTGAAGTGAGTCATTAGGCCACATTAAAGAAGTATTGCATCGGCAAATTGGAAGCAAAATTACAAGTGGCCCTCCACTGCATTTGATATATATATATATATATATATATATATATATCGTTGGGTTCCTCTATTTGCTTAAGAATTTCACTTTTATTCTCCTTTCTTAGTTCTCAACATTGCTAATGAAATCAAAAAGACCAATCCGTGGAGCTCATGAATATGAATGTTGCAGGCAAAATGTTTTTGAAAGGTATCTTTATTTAGGCCCTTTGAAGTCCTCGCTACAATTTTTCAAATCTAATTAAAGCATCATCTCATAAATATGGAGTGCGGACAGAGTGTACTGGATCCGAGAGCCTTAACCTGATGTAATAGCTAAACTTAGTCAGTAGGCTAAAACACTAAGGTGTATGTTTCTTCTGAATGAAAATATAGAGTGGCCGCAAGCTTGCAGAGGTATAGCGAATTTGCAATAGTATGTTTTGATTCGAATTTCTGGGTGATTTATCATGCGATTTCAGCGTCCAGCTTGGCGTTGAAAACCATGGAAGCACGGTATAGCAGCTTTACCTTTGTTGGGAATCCTCAAGTTGGTGACCTGTAAAATCCGCTCACAGATATGGACTTTGTATAGCGTAGTGTTGATGTTCGATCAGCCGTTAAGAACCAGCCGGATTAGCATGTCGACTAAGACGGATCACTCATAATCGTTCGTCCCTAGTTCGCGTCCAAGTTCCGGCTTTATGGGCGTACACTGATGGCGATTCTTATGAAGGATGAAACAGCTATGCAGTGTTCCTATTAATTCCAATGTCAAATTGGATGCTGACACTACATGTCAAATCACTTGGCAGTTTAGTGAATGCCCCTTAAGATGGCGCTTCACAGTTTGTTCGGTTTGGGCTCCGAAAATTTCGTCTATCCGCAAATCCACCTGGCATTAGTAAAGAATGGCATGTTAACAAGACTTTGACGAAGAAATTGATAATCACTGCTCCATAATTCGTTAAAACAGGTTACAACATTAAGTCTTCCGGGAAAGAAAAGAATGATTGTCATGCCTTGCAGGAATGTCATGCCTAGGAATCTTGTCAGTGGCGAACAAGTAAAATAAACCATCTGTTCAATGAGCCGCAAAGTCCTAATTTATCTTGCAAAAAACTTAAACTTCAGAATCCGGACTCTGACACCAGTGCATGAAGAACCCTTTGGAGACCCCGGTGCTGTGCTTTAGATAGGGACCGAGAAACTAATAGAAAAGGACTGAGAGTGTCATTAGAAGCTGCATCTACTGCGTGTTTCGGCATATCAGCAATATGGTGAGCAGTGAGAGTAGTTCAGTCGTCGTTTACTTCGAAGTAGAATCAAAAAGGGGAAAAGTCCAACGAAGTCCCAAATGGGAAATCGCTTGCCAGACCATGTGTGAAAGGAATTGAGCGGATAGAGTAGTTTTGACCTTTTGTTGGCAAACCGAATTCCATGTCTCAGTCTTCGCAGCATGAACTGAATGGACGGGAACGAAGTGCATCTGGTCCAGTTCGAATTCTTCGAGTTTGAGTCCCCGGGGAAGCATGGAGACTTTGAAAATCGGAACACCCTAAAATTAGAAGTGATCGGTTCATCGCGTTCTATCAGGACGAATGTGTGTGTGTGTGTGTCAACCCACTCATCGTCCTTTCACATTCCTAACGATTTTCCAATGGGACTGTGGATGATTAAAATCGCAAAATAATAGTCTGAAAGTCCACTCAACGGCGTGCAGGACTGTTCGATTGAACTATTAACGATTTGTTGCACTTTTCCGAGGTGTGCGAGCACACCATCCACTCGACAATGTTATTCATGGATTTTGCGGACCTGCCTGAGAAAACTGAAACTGCATTAGAAAAGTGATTACTTTTATAGCTGTCAGTAGGCAAATTGTAATGAAATGCACCTAAGCTGATGCGAACACAGTTCTCGCAGGTTAGATTTCCCCCGAAACCGAGGTTATCGACCGCACCATAGGTCACCTGTAAAAAGCAAACAAGTGTAGAAAGGGATAATTCATTTGATCTTGTATGAAATGTCAGGGCGGGACAAGTCGTTTCGCTTCACATTGACTTTTACGACCTATTAATAGAACCTTCAGGGGTTTTCGCCAGACATCCGAAAAACACAGGATCATAAAGTTGGGTAAAGCGGCGGAGATTTGCCGACTAATTTTAGAAGCAGTGACGAAATATTCTAAGAAAACTATACTGAGTCTCCATTGTTACATTATGCCGTGTTTAAGTACCCCATTTTGCACGACAACCTAAAGTTGCTAGTTTCATCGGTTTCGTAATGGGAAATCTCAACCCAGCTTATTTGTGAGTCAACTCAGTAGGTTGGAACGACGGATGCTGGAAGAACGGAAAGGGATTCACGAAGTCCATTGCTCGAGGAGTGATTGAAGTTGATTCATATAGCAGCACTTTCTTGGTTCATCCTTCTCAAATAGTGTTTAGTAATGTGTTTAGATATCTATTCTTGACAGCTGTTGGCTCGCTTGTCCAGGAGATGCTGCCGCATTCGCATTTGAAACGATAAACCGCGTATTGCACAGAACTCATCAAGAGGCCATTTTCATGGTTATGCATGTTCGTCTGCCCAATGCACGACTATGGTGCTTCTGAGACCTTGCGATTCAAGGTCAGTTTGCATCTGTGAGGCATTCCATTGATTATGTGATCGCTGTTTTGCCGCCATAGACAACCGAGACAATGTACCTGCAACCACATTACTCTTAATCTTCTGCGGGCATCGATGGGTAATTTCAGATAGCCGTAAATTTTTGGTGTTTTCCGAAGAAATACTGCGGTTCGGTTCAAAGCACCAGAAGAGCAGACATTTCTGGCCCAATGATGCAGTGTTTCCGAAAACCTGTTTTGTAACCCATTGTAATGAATCCTAAAAGGTTCATATCTTTTGACCGCTCTCTTTTGGCCTATTAGTGAGTGCACGATTTACGCTATGTATGCACATTTTGAATAAATCGGAACCCCAAAAATACATTTTCGCTCCAAGTCTGCACTAGTTTCATAAGGCTTGGAGCAGCTGAGCTCAGGACAAAAAATATGATGGCTTAGAAAAAAGAAATGAAAAGTTGATCAATAGCAATTAAGAATCAAACAATTGAAATAAATGATTCCATTTGGACTACATTTCGTTTATGGACAGAAGATTTGTTGTTAATACAGTGGAATATTCCGTTCCGTGACTCAGCACGGTTGAACACTCATTTATTGCGGGTTATGTAGATTCCGACGGATTTTTTTTCAAGCAGTTTGCTGATGTTTTCGAGACCGGATAAACAAATCTGTGTGTACGCATTTTTACGAAAAGAAGTGTGAACACACGCAACGAACCGGTTGGAATTAGCCATTGTTCCAAAGAACTTTCGTAAAAAGCTAATTTTACGTGCACCGAACGTGCTCTTTTACACGTTGACCAATGAAATTTCGCCCGGGGGAATCCAAGAAAGATCTTAAGTTAATGAATCTCGTATTGAGACGAGAAAAAACGACATTCAAAAAGTCAGTGTTCTTTCTAGGTCGTAACGTAATTAAAATGTTTCTGCATCTTTCCGGTTTACTTCACTCATCTCGCTGGGCTAGTTTTGTAAAAATCCGGGGTTTTTTCCCCGGAGACAAAGGAGATGGACGAATCTGTGCTCCGAACATCCCACTCGTGAAAAAATGCTTTTCCTCTGAAGGTCCCACATATTTTTGCTTCTCTTGATGCATGACACATTTTCCGGGAAAGAATTGTACCCAATAAACCGGAACAAATTTGCACGTAATTTCCTGATAGGTAACAGATAGTCTACTTAAAACACTATACATTCTTCTGCGGATTTTTACAAAGACCACGGCGAAATTTTTGAACCGTTTATAGGTTGCGAAAGAATCGATCATCACCTGGATTTACGGTCATGATCGAACTGGTGCAAATTAGCATTAGGGCGGGCAGAATCAGAAACAGTGGCCTTGCTTGGTTGCCGTGATTCACAAAAACATTGGACCACTATGCCACTTTCAAATGACGGGTATCAGTTGGTACACCAGGCAGACAAGAGTGATAAAACTACTTGACTTTGCGCGTTTTCTAGTCAGTAGAAAAGGACAAAATTATATAAACCAAAAATCTGCGTGCTTCGTTTTTTAACGAACTAGTAGACACGTTAGAAATTTAGATGATATCTTACTTTTGCCTTCTGCAACAAGCCATTATCTAAAGTTATTACAATCCAGTAAAAGAAAAACAACTTGAATCATCCGCAGATTAGTAGTTCACATAATAACAAACGCTAGGTCTGACTGCAATAAAGAATGCAAAAATTCAACCACGGATTTAAAAGTGGATGCTTTACGTGTCGGAAAGTGAACGGCTGTCTTTCGCTTAATTTTTTATGCATATTGTTCGGATACGTTTTTTTTTTAATTCTAGACCACGTCTTGCTTCCCGGGACACTTCAAAGCAAGAGAAAAGTAAGGGTAATGGATAGTGAATTCATTATCCTGGCCAAAGGTCAGTGCAACAGGAACAACATCAAACTGGTTGAGCAAATGGATATACTAAGCAAAAGTATTATATGATAAGGCTAGTTAGTAGCGATGGGGCGGATCGGCCGGCCGGCTAATTGACCACAGAATCGTGGCTACAAAACCTCACCATAAGTCAGTGGTTCTGGCCCATTAGAGTAAATGTTTTTTTTGTCTGCGCAATTTGGCTTTTCTCTCTAGAGCGCTCGGGAATGGGAGATAGGGTTGATTGCAGATTTTTGGGAGGACAGAGAGCAGACTACTCATCGACGTTTCGCTTTTCAAAACGGCAGAATTCTATAGACCCAAAACTTCAGTGGGTTTCTTTCACCTCTAGACCTAATATGACCTTTTTAGATGAGGTCCGAACACTTGATTAAGATATGACATTAGAACTGTGACCAATATTAAACTTGTTACCGGTCACGTCACAGTCAGGACTACGCTATGGCTTTATCATCAAATCACAATTTGGAGCTAAGCGTATTTTGGACAAAACAACTTGGCCTGAGAGTAAACCACCACACCGAAGTGGACAAAGTTGCTAAACCCCGTGGAATCGTGGCACGACGCTTCGTTCTGTGAGACGACCAATTCAACAAACCTTTTGTTTCAAGAATGCTTTCAGCTGTAAAACGCCAACAAGAATACCTACGTTCTAACTCTGTCCTACTAACCAATGAGACGAACGTAATGCAGTAGGTCAAATTTCCCCGGGAAGAGTGTCATTTGCGAGGCTTACATAAATCACTTTCAACCATTCATCCTAGAGAAAAACAAGTCCGCCGCGGAACTAATGCGCAATAAAGCGAATTATAATACGGACTGAATCATTATTCGTCATCCTTTGCTATGTGTTTCATACAAATCTCACCCCGTTCCATGGAAGCATGCCTACTGTGCCACTCAAATCCTACCGCTGTATTAGGGAGAATCATTGTAACCGACAATTCTTCGTTGTGGCTGCTTGACTGTTATGACACCGGACAAATCTGTTTTCCAGCGCATTCCAGGATCATTTCGGTCCACATGCAATGAATCACTTTTGTCGCTGTTTTTCATGGATTTAATCATAAGGCTCTCTTATTTTTTTAAAGTAATTTGCCTCAAGCGAAAGTTCTTCTTATTGTTTTTTAAACTGCCTTTCGAGCGAAAACCTAAACAAATCAACAGCGGTCATTATAAGAGTCATTCTTCGAAATCAGGAAAATGTTGATTCTGCTGTGAATTAAGATACCAAGAAGGTTTATCTTTCCCAGGTGACTAATCCAGCAGCTCAAAAATTAACTCACTTGGCTAAACTGGACACAAAGGTGCATCTCGCTAGAAATTGGGGTTTCTCCAAGTAAGACTATTGTTATTCACCAGGAAAACCCAATAGCTAATCCAGACTGATTCGAAATCTCTGGGTTGTCAAATACCAAAAGCACACATGCGGGTGCTTTATTATATTAGTATATTCTTTCTGGTCTTCACTTTGCATCCAGAACAGTTCATCTTGACGACCAAATCAACGCTAGTTCGATTGATTATACTACAATCTGCTTCGAGATTCACAAGGAAGAAGTGTTAGACGACTTCTCGATATTCATTGATTCTACGAAATAAGTTAGGATTATTTGGAACTGATGAGTGTGTGACACGATTTAGCGCTTCTTATCACCTAGAAATAGTTGAAGTTATTGGAGGCTTTGGGAAGCCGATAAATGTGTTGTAATGCATGACATTTAGAATTTCCTATGCACATACATGTATATACAGATAAATAACCAAAATGTATTGAACAATAGTTCAAAAGAAACTGTTTTGTTAACTGGAGTATTTCATGACCATTCCTGTCTAGGTTATAACTAGATTTTATGGCTGACTGGTAGAGTTCTTGCTTGTTGTGTTCAACTGCTTGGGTCATGACAAAGTGTTAATAATCCTTTACTCATTGAAACTATGACAATAATAAACAAGAAATAGCAGGCGGTTGAATGTAACCATTCTTAAGATTGCATATCGGCGGTTCACACTGACATTCGGTAAAAACGGACACTTAGTTGACAAGCAAGCGGTCCCGCTCATCTTCCGGACGAAAGGTCGTTTAGCCGGGCACATGCAAGCGTCTACGACAGAAGAGAGCGAGACAGATGCGTGGGCAAGCATTAACGCGTTAGATGTTTGTCTGTGTGTGTGTGTGTGTATGTGCAGACTGCTCAACTGAACAAGTCAGAATATATGTCGGAATTGGTTGTGAAATGACTGAAGACATAAGCTCGGCTGAGTACTCTAGTGCGGCCTTTGCCCAGTATTTTCTCATCTACTTTTTCCCCATTACAGACCTTCACGAATATGACCTTACTGCTAAGCGATGTGGTTGGTTTCACCACCATATGTAGTGGACTGGCTCCGCTCGAAGTGGTCGATTTGCTCAATCGGCTCTATTCTTGTTTCGACGGACTAACGGAAAAACACAAAGTATACAAGGTAAAATTGTATGAGTTCCTTAATCGATA
Organism: Fasciolopsis buskii; assembly: GCA_008360955.1. Lineage (NCBI taxonomy): Eukaryota > Metazoa > Platyhelminthes > Trematoda > Plagiorchiida > Fasciolidae > Fasciolopsis > Fasciolopsis buskii. The sequence goes on along the minus strand of LUCM01008798.1, from coordinate 209,398 downwards.
GTTCAGAGTGCATGACATTTATTGTTTTATGATAATTTCGTCGACATAATACCCCATTTTTGTTACTAGCCAAACTAAAAAGGGGATATGTGCTCACATGTTGTCAAAGCGCAGACGTTCCTGAACAGAATGTCGTGAGCTATACGGGGTGCAGTCATCTTCTCTCTGGAATCCATGACAAGGCACCAGCCCCCGAGGTTCGTCGCACATCGTCCTCCAGTCGGATGCTAGTGTCTGTTTCTCCAAGAGGGAGTAAGTTCAGCCAACTGTTTCGCACAGAAATACGGAGACACCCAGTTAATTTGGAGAAGAAAACGACGTAGTTCACATAAGTAATGGCTAAGTTCCGCGTCTGTTGCATGTGAGCTCAACTTTTTACGTCAATAAAACAAGACGGTTTGAAAGTAAGTGGGTATCCGCTCACATGGAAATGGTGGGATTGATCAACAGTGAACGTAGAGGGCAAAGTAAACTGCACAAAGATCATTTCTGAAACTTATTATCATTTTGTTTTCTACACTGATATATTTAGGGTGTTTGAGGGGACACGTCTGAATTTGTGCTATTTTGTCATTCTATGAAAACCTGGTCACTCACATGACATCAAATAAACTATTTGAACCTTCTCATCAAACGATGAGAAAAACCATGATAAGACACTTCGTCGTCGGTCAATATCAAACTAGGATTCATAAGTACTAAGAAGGATTTTTACTTCAATGGTGTATCTTCGTGTACCACGAACGACCAAAATAAAACTAATATCTTCAGATTTTGCAGTTGGAGAGTTTTGTGTTCGAACTTTGAGGTAGTGGTAGCTCGGAGATCAGTGTATGTGCACGGTAATCCGCCAGTCGCATGTTTCGGTACGCCTGTTAACATTAGATCGACGAATGAAGAAGATATCATGTTGCTTACAGAAAACAAAAATTCCCGCATGAGCGCCCGTTTGCATAAATTATGCTACTCCAATTCTGAGGATCTATCTTAGAATACGCACAATGTATGAAACATTGCAAATGCGATGTCGCATTTTGCCGCAAGCTGAAATGTTCCAAACGGCAAGTATGACAATGTTTGTACAGGCATGTCTTATTAGATGCTTTCAGTTGAGGTAGAAAAATCCCACTAGTCCGATGAAGAACGATGATCCCTGTCCATGTGTTGTATACTCGAAATTTCCGAAAGTGCATCTGGGATTGGAGTTTAACGATCGAATTGTTATTCGTAATGGCCGTCGTAAGTCAACTGAAAGCTAGACACACAGAACGATAGCTTTTGATTCTAGAATGACAATTTTAGACGTCAAAAATCAATGCAGTTCACTAAGCACAACCGTCAACTCTTCCAAAATGCGCTCTGGTTTTGGCTGCTAACTCGCAGCATCATCTGAACAAGGGGAAAGAAGGACGAAGATTAGCGATAGATCGAATGCAATACAATAGACTAAACAGCAACACAGAAGGGGGATTTCGAATCCAAGAAAATTTCTGACTGCAGCATTCTGCCATAATTTCTTCTATTTCCAACCCTCGCACTTATCAGGGCCCGTGGACCCTAACCAGACAGTCTAACTATACCTACACTAACTACACTCATACTGTTTACACTTTTCACACTCTCACCCATGTAATCGAATAGTTACCTCAGTCCATATTCAAACCACTACCTGTCTCGGAGATCGGCGTACAACGAAGCATGCACGAAACACAACCCAACCTCGTTCACCTATTCATGCCCAGTGCCCATTCTAAGGATTGAGCCCTTGGACACAGTGTTTTATGCCGAACGTCTGATTTACCCATGAAATTCTCTCACTGCATTCTGCCAATATTGCAAGGACAAAGGTGTTGAAACACGGAAATTCTTTGTATATCCTCTGCTCTTAACGGTCACGTTTTAGAGCCGTGGATCAATATTGGCCTCATCGCTTCTGTCTTCAGTCGACAATCGATCGATAACCGAATGTCATCCCGACAACACAGATGCTTCAAAATCGTGAACGGCCATTGAGCTGTCTACATGCGGAGAGACACTTCATCAGATATATAGGACCCCTAGATGACATACAACTACCCAAGTTACTTAATCTACCTACCCTTACCGTTTTGCCGCTTTCAAGATCAAGGTTGGGCTTTGGGCAAATCAATTTCTGCAATGTCTGTCTGCAATCCACGGATGCAGAACCACCTCAACGACACCTGCATCCTCATTCAGATGATTCAGATATCTTCCGGCGTACCTGGGTCTTCACGCATTAGTACAAAGTAGTCCAGATATTCCAAGCCTGACAGTTTCCTGCCTGAACAATTATCAGAGCCACTATTCTTACATGAGGATCGGGCTATTTTTTTATGGGTAACAGCACTGAGGTCGCTATTGTTCTACGGCTCTGAAACATGACCATTCAGAACAGAGGATATGCTAAGAACTTGTGTTTGTACGTCTTTGTCTTCGTGTCATTGGGAGAATGTAGTGGGAGAATTTGTGAGTTAATCAGATGTTCGGCGCAAGACACCGGGTCCAAGGGCTCCAATCGTTAGAACGGGCACTGGGTACAGATAGGTTAATGTGGTCGGGTCAAATGCAAAATATTTAAAGTTTCGATTTTAATCCGTGTGTTTATACGATTAATCTAATAGTGTCTTCGAAAGTCTCAATTTGAAGTTAAGGGTTGAGCAGTAAGAAAGGTCATATTCAAATTCGCCCCCATCAGACAGTCATATGATTTGCTTTCTGTCCTCAATAGGATGCCAATTTATCCTCAAGTTCTGAGTGAACAATTCACCATATATAAACCATCCCTACACGTCGTGAAACTACGGGCACTTTAAACGAACACCAAATAGTTCAATATCACAGTGTCCTGTGTTGGGGCTGGAACAATCGACTGCGTGCTATCTGGGTTGGGTTTTAATAGTCTATATTCTCATCAATGGCATTTTGCCCGTTTTTGCTTTAAAGTCACGTGTTGATTCAGATTTACTAGTAGAATCATCAGTGATGATGATGATGTTGATATGAAGGTGAGTAATCATAGCTTTAACAAATATTGGTAATGTAAACCTGAAACATATGGCTTTTAGAACTCCCCCTCATCAGTGGCACTTGATGCTCCCAAGCCCAGACATTCCAGAAAAGACAAAATAAGAGTGCACTTGTAGAACCACTTGTGGACGTGGCTATCATTAAACTGCTTTGCATAACTGAAATTTTATTCCGCGGCAAGACCATTAGCGGTTGAATGATTAACTGAATAATGTTTCCTCCTAGTTTCAATTTTCAAATGCAAAGCTCACTTCTTTTAATTCTAAGTAAGACTGTGTATGGATGAGTGAACACGGTTTCCCCAGAAACACATGACCGGTTTCGTGGTTATTGCCTCTAGTCGGGTGTAAATATCCGATGCTTTCTTGTTCCGTCATCTACTTGCTTATGAGATCTAATATTAGCTTGGACACCATAGTCTTAGTTGAATCGTGCACTTGTGTTTACTCGATGGGGAGCCGTGACCGAGAAGCCGACCATGTGCTTCTGGGGAAATAGTGTTCGTTCATCCACACACAATGCTACTTACAACAAAAACCAAAAATTTAGAACCACCGGTTCTTCTTCGGAAGATTAGTCTTGACCAACGAACAAAATCAGTCTACATATCATCGTGTTGGTTCATAAATCGTCTCGTCAACCGCCCACACGACTGACGAAGCCAACTCATCTGCCCAGTGCAAGTACATCTCTTTCGATCAGATTTATTCTTTTTCTCTTCCCTACTAATTGCTTTCCGTTCTTATTTGCAATGCAACAAATGTGCGATATTTCTTGAAAGGAACTTCGACAAATGGAGGAGCTGAACGGGCGAAACGACCGGTGGCAAAAGGAATGGAATTCTGAGTCTAAACAGGCTGGCAACACAATGTTTGGATTTTGACCGCCGGCAGGTGAAGTACCCCGCTTTATGAGCAATCGGTGGTGGGTGGGTTAGGGTAGCCGGAAATAAATAAAATCTGAAGCGGTCTCTCGTGTTTAATGGTGCGACTTAATTAATAATTATTGTATATTTTCGAATGAATGGACCTTAGCTAGCTACGGGACATCAAAAGCCTACAATATTGTCCTTCGGGATCAAAAAATGCTAGGTCCACGTTCCGTTTAGTCCCTTATTTCAGTAGAGAATTTTTTTGAACCTTCTTTTTCATTCCACAGAATTCCTTGGTTATCATTTTTGTGGCCTGGCCCAACTTCCAATTTAACGTAGTTAACACCCGGGACGAAACCTCTGTAGCTCGTTTTAATGGAATTCCAAGGTACGCCTTGTTTCGCATACCTATGGACGGCCTATGTTTGCCTGATAATAACTTTAGTCCGATTAGACTGATACAATAATTAAAAAAACGATTATTTTTCAGTGTTTCTATGGCGTTTTTACGTCCATCCACTCCGCTTCGAATTCCGCACTAGGAGAAAATGATCATCGGTGAATGTCATGGCACAGCAAATTTTCCGAATACGGTACGTGTATATTTGCTAGTTATAGAAGCGAAATACATTTAAATTAGCCACACCGAAGAGGGCAAAAGCACTTTGACATTTCCATTCGTGATAGTAAACGAGGTCCGCAATGTACGAAAAGTCGTGACCTAGAAATGCCAACCGAAGTATTAGTTCCGACAAACGTAGGCTATACGTGAACGCACCGTTCACTCATCGATAATTCCAAACAAATGAACAGTAAATTTAAAAAATCGTCGGAGACTCTAATCTGGTAATTTGATAAACGATTTTTATCTGACCGGTTCCACAGAACGCATTAGGAAGTAAAAAAATCTGACCGTATTCCTCTCTATTTTCGAATTAATGAGCGACTGAGTGCTACTGCCAGTCGTAAGGTCATTAGAGAAACCGGTGCAGAGGTGAATAGGTGGCTTTTTCCGGCAGTCGATTTCGGACCAGACTCAAATTACCGGACAGTGATCGATAACCTCACTAGGAAGGGTGGAAACGTCATGTTGAGTAGAGCTTAATCACTATCTCGAAGTCTCCTCTGCAGCCACTCACTCCGCCCTCTAGATCGGAGTTGTCTTGCCCCTTTAACTCGTTCGAGAATAATCCAGCTATACCGACACAAAATTTAGTTCTAGTAAATGAAAACAGCAGGTAATGACTTGCACATTTGTGACTGTCGTCCACTCCATGTATTGTCTGGGTCTTGCGTTGAATTAATCAACGAGCGAAGATAAGTGTTTTGCGACACGCACTACGTAACTTTTCGTTTTCCCCGAGTTTCCATCATAAAAATGTCGTTTGATGTTAGATGTGACATGACGATTAGTTGGTCAGATGCTGATCTGCTGTCTAAGTCATTACTTATTGAAGACTACCAAAGCAAAGCCAACTGCTGGTCGGCCTAGACCGTGTGAAGCTAATCGGAATATGTCAGAATATGGGAGGTGAACGTGACAGCCGATTTCACGCGCCTAATTATCAAACCAACGGCGTGATCTTTCAGTGGTTTATCAAAACTAAAATGAAGTAGTTATACAGTACGTGGGCAGCAATCAAAGTACACTATATATATATGCATATATATACATATATATATATACATATATATATATATATATATATCAACAGAATTCCGCAGAAAGTAGAGAAAAGTAGAGAAAACAGTAAGCAACCACAACCTGATAGTTTTTGTTTCCGCCGTACACATTTTGTAATTTTTTGGTCGCTTTCGATGTTTTTTTAATGGAAACGAGTTCTACAGACAATTCATGCAGCATTTGTGCCACGGACTTTGGTTTGGGCCAGCATCTCCAACTTACCACAATTTTCGTCTCTTGGTTCCCAATCTAGAAAGTGGGAAGCACCAACCGAGGTCAAAGTTGAAGCTAACTCCCTCATAACTTCACACCAAGTCATTGACTGACCACCACGTCGCTTCTTGCACCGTTGAACAGCACATGCAAGAATATCACAAAAATGTAGACCATGGACAGGCATATGTAATAGCTGTCCAAACCGCCGAAAGCTACGTGGAGCGATTATCCCAGTCAGAGGATGACTGTCTGTACCCAGCACAAGATCACGCACCTCGTCATTGCCCACCCGATATTCCCACCAGACACAAACAACGATTCGGAGACATCAATGGTCGAAAATAGAAAGTCGTCGGGCATCCTTAACATCGAGGGGCCGGGTCTAGAGTCCGCAAAGAAAAACACCCAACATACAACAACTCAGGTAGTCATATATATATATATATATATATATATATATATATATATATATATATATATATATATATATATCCGCCCATCCAATAAACGGCAGATAAAATCACTTGTCTTGAGATTCGATTCTAGTGAATCGATTCACCGATTCAGAGCTGACGACGTTTGAACCTACGCATAGCACAAAAAGCTCAGGCTCTCTGTGAGACCAGAACTTTCAAGGTGGAACACGTGCACATCATCGCCAATTTTCTGACCACACAAAGATTTTGTTAAAACTACTGCATTGGTACATCTGTTCCGACATCCAGGTCGAAATTACTTGAAAAGCTGTCCATGCAGTGTACAAAATCATCGAGTTACGTGTATAACTAGTCAGACATTGCTCGCTTGACAGTCCTATATTTCAAAATGTGTAGACCAAAATCTCCGACTGGCTATTTGTCAGAATGTATATCGGATAACCCAGTCCAAAATGGGAGGGCTGAGTCACTGTCGAGTTCGCAGTGAATAGGAAAATTTCACTCCCCTTCTCTTTTGCCCAAGTTGCCCTTCCTACCTGGCACCGGGTAGGATTGTCTGAGTACCATAGTCAGTTTTCCGCGCGTGGATTATCTGACCACCCGACCACATATTCATCAACTGTCCGATATCCTGTTCTTCATCCGGAATTCGAAACTTGCCTGAAAAGGCTTTTGCTTGTTTCCCGTCAAAAGGGAAGAAATTTAACGAATGCGGGCTGAGTCCCTCGGGCGTAAAACAGTCTCACGTAAACATTTTTGTTTTGTTGCACCGGGAGGTGAAAACCATGAATTTCTGTCCAAAATGTTGCAATGCTTGTGTTGTAGGTACACAAAGATAAAATTTCCAGAAAAACGTGAATTAACCAAATGCTACTGATTACCTGGAAGTCTTGGTCCCAATGTAATACACAAATTTGTAAGCTCCAATTGGCGAGAATTACTACTTTTCTAGATAAGCTACATGTGCATACATCTGCTATAATCTCCTAGACTTCAGCTACTGGTGATTGCCGCAGCGTTTAAAGTATCATCCCATTATCATGCTGATGTGTTGTAACGAAGGTTCACGTGATCTGGAGGTTAAAAAGTAAAGGAATGGGTTTTTGCCTTGAAAACTACTGGTCTGAATTCCAACTCGGTCAGCCATTTTAACAATGTGCGACAGACTGCTGTCATCCGGCTCATTATCAAACCTGACTGCTCCAGTCTCCAATACCCTAGTTGTCGGCTGTCATTATTTGGGGTCATCTGTGATGTGGACCGCATATTATCGTCCAAAAAATAACCAGCCTGGTTTAAAATTCAAATTTCAATGCAGGTCATACATGATTGTATCATTCATCATGTTATCTCTGAATTACTTCAATATTATTCGGAAATATATAGGGATATACCTCACCTGTGCCAGGGTTGCAATCGCGAATTTCGGTGATCACAGACCTCAAAAATCATTAACCTGCATTACAAAATAAGCTGACAGTTAAGATCATTGCAAACACCTCTTTTTTTAAACCGGCAGGCCGGCATCTACTCACGCGTTGTGGGATTGAGTACAGACGGTCGGTGCATTTTGCAACGTGGAAAAAGCAAACGCCCAATTGCAAGAAGAGGCATGTTTTAGAAGCAGTGTATCAAAAAGTCAGTCTGTCAGCCGTTCCGAATAGTTTTGACAAGTTTCTGAACCGTAGCGAAAAGAATGACTGATTGTCCATGATCGGAAAACGCCGGTTCTTTCTGGACATGTGTGGCGAACGATATGAACAGTCAGGTGGATAAGATGGTTTCACAAGTTCATTTTTACGTATGATTAATCCTAAAGAGGTCGCTATCTAAATGCCGGACTGGACATCGTATGATGTAGTGAATGAATGAAGGAAAGCCGACACAATTATTCCGGAGTGGTCACCTAGCTTAGCTGATAGAGCACACGCGGTAGAAGTGATTGGTTTGCGTTTGTACGTGGGTTCGAATCCCATCGAGGCCAAGCACTCTCCGCGTTTGGACCAAGTCCACGTTTGTAATGTATGTCAAGACAAAACTGTATTAATAAATGACTTGGATGGCAGTAAAATCTCATCCGAACGAGTAAACTGGAGGAAAACAGTGCATAGTGTGATTTGTTTACCAAGAAGCTGAGCTGATTAAAAAAGAACGCTATTGCCAATAGAATTAATTACTAAATGGCCGACATTTTGGTTCCAGCGGCTTATCTTTCGTTTCAAAATTCGACCGGACCAAAGTTGGATCACAATAATTACAAAGAAAACATTGTCAGAATTAGTTTAAAAATGATTAGTAAGAGTTTCAAGTACGTATTATTGGAAGCGCGAAGTTTGGGGAATTCTACATAATTTAGACACATAAAATTAAGTTTTACGCATTCCGTTGACGAAATTCCAAATTTTGTCTAGCGGTTACAGTATAGCGAGTGCTAAAACAGCCAGAATTCCATACAGGACAGCAACAAAGATAAATGCGTCAGAAAAAGAACAGCTGGAATAAAACCGACTCGAGTGCACTCCATTCGTCTTTGTTGCACTACATCAAAGCAGACATTTTTAAATATTTACACATTAATTGTTTTGATGTAAATTTTACCAAGAGGAAACAATTCAGCAACTGTCATATTTTTGAATAACTGTTTGGTAATGGTAATGTTATTTGTCACCCAAGTGAACAGTTCTGACAAGCTCTTCATTCAGATGTTTGTCATTTAGCTCGCAAATTTTCGTTGATCGTTCTGCACGCTGCCCGTAACAGGTTACCTTTCGAGAGACAACAAATCACGGATCATGATCAACCACTTTCAGTAGTTGGAAGGAAAGTGCGTGTTTCAATTCTTGCAGCATTTTTGTACCCGACAGATCATTTGCAAGTTTTGGCACTCCAAATCGTTTGGAGTGAGTTGCGAATGAGCAGATGAAGTAGATGCACCTTTTTAAATGTAATCATTACATTGTTAGTGTGGGAAGTTTAACGCTTACCTTTTGTTGAACATTCGAAAATACCTTGTAAAAGTAATGGGTGTTGACTCGTTCTATTTGTTACCCTGGTCGGTGATCAACACGAATGCGGTGACTTGCTACTAATGGTTACGCCAGTCAATAAGTTGATCCATGTGGCCGCATGAAAAAGTGAATCAATAATTAAGAATCAAATTATCTGGGAGAGTAATCAGTCGTTGAGTGTTGATCAGGGATGTCCAATATAAATGGCCTAATCTTGACCAATGAGCAAACGTTTGTATCTGCTCATTTCGGTTTTTCTCGCTAAGACCGTACGACAGCGGCCCGGAGATAGAATCGATTGACACTTTAAGAGACGAATTGGAGCAGACCTTTTACTTCCTAGTTATGCCTTATAAAACATATCCCATCTGGTCCATTATTAAAACTTAAACAGCCTACGCAGGACTACCATTCGCAGTAATCGTCCACTGATGAGCCTTTGTATTTTCACACCCACACACTCTCCTCGCAGTAGTTATTCCCTCAAGATTTTGCATGATAATCAACTTTAACTAAGTGGTGTTGGCAACACAGTGACTGATTTAAAAAAATTAACTTGGTCCATGTAGTACAGTGCTTGTGTGAGATAGTCGGATTTCGTCACCTGTGCCTATTGACTTCCCATATTATACAGGCGGAGGTGCGAAGTCAGAAGCATTTGTCGTCATGTAGTGCATTTGTAGTGCAGTGGACTAAGATTTAGAAAATTGTACGTGCAATGCTCTACGCAAGCGCACTAACCGAAGTAAACCTAACTTGATCTGGCAGTCTTATGTGTTTTCCTTTTACTTCTGCATGTCGAATGTGAATCTGTCGAGGTCATTTCGGGATATCTAGACAATCGGACTCTCGATTCAAATTTCTTCGCGTCGTAGGTCAATTCTCTTTGGGAATGGGTTTCGATAGATAGTCATTATATTTCACGATTCACGAGAGACAAGATAAAACATGTATATTGCCTTGGAAGTGTTCAAATGTACGGGATGACGGCGTTCTCCCAGTTTGTATGCCCTCATGTCAACTCAAAAAACTGAAATGCATGGTCAGAAGCATGTCTAACTCAAATCATTCAAGGGATAGTTGAGCTGTGGAGTAAATATGATGTAGTTCTTTTGTTTCCCAACAGGCAAATAACGCATTGGATCAGTTTGAAAAATCTACACAGGGCGACTTTATTCACAAGGGGCTGATTCGGATAGTTCTCTCGAATGTGAAATTGGAACCAAGTGCCTAGTTGGCAGCATTACTTTAATCCCTATGAGGCATACTTATTTTTGTCAGTCCCTATATTTTTCCCATCGGGGAATCATGCCCACATGTCTATCCAGCTTGTTTGGTAGTCTTGCAAATGTCTACTCCGGACTACCTGTAACGTTATCGTGCGACACTGCATGGGTGTCAGTGATCCCGTGACCACTTCCTCGAAGCTAAGTAATCGATTTTTCGTAGCGCGAAGCCAAGCGACAGGGACTGGCGAGCTTGAAGCATGCATTAAAAGCAGCTGAATGAATTCTTGAATTAACCGCAAATATAATTTCCCAAGCAAAATATATTGCACCATGAACTGTCTGAGCAGAGGTCTAGTTAGACTTCTGTCTGCCAGAAAGAATGTCTGTTTTACAAAGCACCGCAGAAATAATTCATAAACCAATTAAATTAGTCATATGTGTACACTTAAATGAGAACATTTAATGACGGTGGGATTTCAGTTTCCACTTTGACACTGTTTGGTTCATATACGGGTGGTAGACCAAATGGTATTTAAGAAACTTGTTATTTAGTTCCCTTCCAGTTTCTGTCAAAGGTCGACAGCAGAAGTCGTAAACGGTTTGGCGATCTTCCATGTGTACAAATAAATGTTGGTGCAATAACTAGTCGGACCTTGTACATTGTACAAACAAATCAGTTATTGGTTGAAAATTTCGTGGATAAACCTTCCAGTTGGCATAAAACATGTGTCTTAGTATCGCTTGATTACACTGCACCAGTGATCTGCGTCGTGGTTTTATGCGGACTGTCAACGGAATATGAAAATTTCATAAATTTCCACTGCCATAAAAACTTATCGCTTGTCAGCCGATGGCAACGTTTTAACTAATTTTCACTGTAACCACTGGAATTGCTTTATTTTTCTTACCTTGGTTTAGGTTGAAACAATTGGCGATGCCTATATGATCGCTTCCGGCTGCCCGGTTCGCACAAAATTCCACGCTCCGTTCATTGCCGAAATGGCACTGGACATGGTATCCAGTGTGCAAGAGGTGAAAGATATATCGAAAGATCCGCCAGAAAGTCTTCGCATTCGAGTGGGTAAGTTCTACCGTTTATTCAATGATAAATGTTTCTCAAGGTATGCACCTGGGATTTATTACTCACCAATATTTCTTGCTTATCTTTTTTCCTCCGGTCACATGACAGTTAAGCAAAGCACGATAAAATGTCTTTAGTGCAATCCGATTGATTTTTATCACTCTCAGTATGTGTATTCGTTTGTTTTATGTGCGCATGCGCATCACGTTTCAACTTGAGGTTCGTAAATTTTAGGGGTTAGAAGCTGATCCTAAATTCGTATCTTCCTTCGAAATCGTGAATGGTGTCATGTCCAAAAAGTAAATCTCTATGGGAAAATACACGAAAGTACATAACGCGCCCAGTAATGGGTCACCTGACCCGGATAAGGTCAACTTAAGGGTCGCCATTGTTATGGAACTGCAAAGGAAAAGAAATATGAATCGCACTGCCATCTTGATTTATCTACGCCTATCTATTGTGCCACAGGAATGCACCAAAAGCGTGAAAGCCCTCACGATTTCGACAAATCATTTTCGTCTTTGTAATCTATGCAGGCGTCAAAAAGTTCGTACTACAGAAGGAAGAGGCGCATATGGCCACATTATAGCATTCTTTTACAAATTTCCAGTTAAGCGACTAAGATCTGCAGGATATCTATATCCATTTTTATTTTGGATGGCAGTAAACCGGGCTAAAGTGCCCAATTTTTGTGAAACAAAAGTAGTTAATCAATAACACTAAGTTAATTGATTTTACATGGGAACTGGAATGTGTACTATTCCTCGTGCCTTTTTGCCAGGTGCTCAAAAAGTAGATCAGGTCAATTCTAGCAGTTCGTACGACAGATTTGATCTATTCGATATTTTTATGATCAGTGATGGCTTGGGAGTTGCGAAAAGTCACTACTTGGCATATCCTGCATCCTTCATTTGCCAACTGATTCCATGTTCTTACATCGAATAGACGATCATGAGCATCAATTTCCTTGTAACCGCACGAAAATGAACAGGAAATTTTCTTGTTCGCGCACCTGATAAGGCAACTGAGACGACAGGACTGTCGTACAACCGTACAACCAGTCTTTTATGGTCATGCTCAAATCTCGCCCTATTAAAACGAGCAAGAACAAACCAAATTAATCCAAGCTAGCCAAAGAGAATGCCATTTATTAATCAAACTCACGCGCTATATTTTGGTTTGTGGTCAAGCGTAGGCGATATGTGCGCCTAGGTTCTCGGCGTTGTCTTCCGTTCGTATGGCCTCTTCCAACCAGACCATTTCTTCAGCACCCTTCCCGATACCGCTAATCATCTTTGGTGCTTCAGTAGTTTGTTTGGCTTAACTAAAAATGACTTTATCAAACGAGAGGGCAGGATAGTAGCCTTTCATCGATAACTTTGTTCTTTCCTCAACTTTTGCCTGGTTGGTCGATCTTGTAGGTCAAATGTGGTCTTGTTTGTTATCCACCAGTTCTTTAGGACGTGGTATGAAAACTGGCACTGACCTTGATTCCGGACATGTGTGCCGGTGGTGAGTTTGAAAACAAGAATTTCAATCTGTGATTCGTTCATCGCTATTCGCAATTGACATCATTTCTGCATAGACAATGTCTAAATTAATGTTATCAATGATTTTTTCGCCGCTATTCGCCTTCATCATTATCAGTTGCTTTGCTAGTGCTGCGGTTGCTACTGCTAGACGAGATCACGGGAGATTGAGATATTTTTGAAGCCCTATTAGCATGAAAAATAAGGATGGAAATTGAGAAATCATTCATTATTCATCAAGTATGATAGCAAATTATGGTCTATCAAATATAGTAAATCAAAGGGTATGGTTGAATTGGAAGTACTTTTTTAAAGCAGATTAACACAGAAATAATGAAAAAGGTAACAGATCCTGAAAACACCGTATGACCGTAGAGACCTAACAGTCTCAGAGTTCTCCAGATATCCGAAACCATAAGAAGCCATCTGTTTGATAGCTCACTACTATTATACGTAAAAATCTAATCGGATGGATGTCGGTTGAATCTCGTGTAGGGACTTATTCAGCAGCTTTTGTTTTCCAGATAGAGCAAACAGGCTTCAAAATGTTTACAACGGTCAACTTTAACCGACTCCGTACTGTTTAGTAGAAAAAGAAGACATCTTGTCGCCCTGTTACCAATCCCGTAAGCCGAGAAAGTTTTCTTTTCTAGGAAACAGTGTTGGAAATTAAAGTAAAAAGACTTTTAGTAACAAGTGCATAGAATTGGGGAAAGCCAACTCGAAAGTGCACTGTATTAGTTACTGCAATCGCAAGAATGGATAGCCCGGTCGAGGCGCCTCGTTTGGTGCAGGTTGTTTCATTTACAATTGCGCAACAAGAATTTGAACTGGTAAACTGTATCCGCTTTATGCCTTCCTGTCGAAGTAAAGACATACGGTCTAGAACCTCCGCCCGGGTAAATATCAGCTACGTTTTGTTTCATTGGTTCCATGAACCACCTAGGAATTTTTCGGTTGTCCGCTTTGATATTCGCTAGCCGGTCTTGCCAGTAAAAGCGTCACCCCCACAGCAGGTGAACCAATGGGCAATACGTGTGAAAGGATTTGTACACGAAACTCATTAGCCACACAGCCAAGCAAAAAGTTAAAACTGAATATTCCAATAAAAATACAAAGCATGTTTGGGAAAGTAAGTCAAAGATACGCCAGCGATAACCTTACAAATAGTGATCAGCGAACTTGTACTCCGCTAACAGGAAAAAAAAGGTTCAGCGGACGCGGGGGAGTCAGGTAATGCTCTCCGTCAAATTTGTGCAAAGAAAAGGATTTCTGCTTTTGACAATTCAGTCACATTTGAATAGCTTGTGGTGTTCATAGATAAGCAGTCTATTTGACGTCAAAAAACGTTTCGCTTGTCGATGCGGAAAATGATCTTGACTAACCGTGGCCAGATCCAAACTGGACTGTTTTATTCATCATACTCACCTGCTACTGCTAATTCAAACGCGGTTACTTCGCGAAAACAAATATAGAGTAAACACGTATATACATGCATATATATATATATATATACATATATCCGGGTAGGAAAGAACTGGGTGAGCATACCTGACCAGCGGCACACAATCCGAAACCCAGCTCGTTAACCTTTTGCCTATGAATAAAAACTGCTTGTACTGGAAAACATTCCTGACTTGATCCAACCAGTCAACCGCAACTCTTTTATAGGCAAAGAATACGCCAGTTTCAATGCAGTTGCTTCCAATATTAGTGGGAAATATTTACCAAGCTGTACCATCGCTCATCGAACAATTGATAACACCGACGAGAACACCCTTACTACTGTCAAATCTGTTTTGGGGTAGAACTGGTGGCTCAGAGTCCGTGCACCAAGCCGCGCAACTGCGCTGTTCAAGTTCAGGCTGAGTGGATGTGAACATGATATCTTAAATGGGTCTAAAATCCCCCTGGAATGATCTCGGGAGTTCGTCTGAAAAAGCACTAGTTCGTGGTACTGTTGCTTGTATAACACCCGTCTGCTCAAAATAAACTGACCAATCAACTAAATTCTTAGTGTTGGAATGGAGTGTTTTCTGAACTGGTGATAAAATTCTTAGATGTGTGGTCATCTACACCACCAAAACACTATAGTATTCAAATGGACAGGGGGATGATTCATTTTCAGCTATAAATCCAGGTTTTACTAGCAAACGCATTCATTGTTTTCGGTTAGCGACGTAAAAACCATAAGCCAATTCTTACGTTCAAAATGCAGCGCCTCTCATCCCCTTGGTTTCCCATTAAATCTTATTTAAAAAACAAGTTTAAGCAGGCAGTTGTATTGTTTGGAGGTTGTATATTGCTTACGAATGAGGTTCTCAGGTTTCCCACCCGCTTTGAACAGAAGGTCAAGTACAATGGGACTTTTATCTGTCTTTAGGCATTTTGACGTCCGTAACTATCGAGGTGCAGGTTACTTCAGATGGGTAGTCATTACTTTCCAGATTAAAAAATTCTGAAGAACGATACTATAGGGAGAAAAATTATGCGTGTTAGACACCCGAAAAGAAAGGGACCAAATAAAACACCAGCGTGTTAAAGTTTCTACCCTCTGTCAAGTCAATGCGGCCAGTACAGTGATTGACACCACGTTAGAGCAGCGAAATGGCTGAGCTGTCATAAGTGGACCCAACGGCAGACATGTTGAGACTCAGTGTGCTCAAGTACCGGTCACGATAGTATCTAATAGGATAAGGCACTACTGCCATCTCATGAATGAATTCAAAAACACTAACGGACGTGAGGAATTGCAAAATGAATTGAGAGTATAAGTTTCAATTTGTAACGACATAAAAAAACAAGTGCCTAACCAAGCGACCGACCACAACGGTGACTTCCCAGGGGTTACACCTCCTGGAGCCTGAGATGGCGGGTGAATCATATAAGGAATTGGGGACAGCTTTGTCCAAATGCTGAAAGAATATGGTTTATAATTCATCAGCCGACTAACATTCAATGAAGAGGGGTCGTCGGTCAGCCGCCGATGAGTTCACTTACCATGTGAAGTGTGTTACTTTTCACTAAAATCAGCTTTGTGGTGCCTTAGGGAACGGGTGATTAAACTGTTACTACCCATATAAATTTCGTAATCCCTCACAATACTGTTAGTGTTTGAAAAACTTGTGTTTGTCGCAGTTCTGATTGTAGATTTTCGTGCGGCTCTAATCTTTGAGCTTGATGATTAATTACATCGATGACCTTTCACCACCCTCAGGGAGGTGCCGACGATGTCACCTGGTATGGTGACGAAAGTTCCAAATTCACAATTCTTGCCTAGGCTGACACTCAAGGTAGCGGAAAAAACGGCCAGCCGTCTTTGGGGTGGGCTCCCATGCTAGTCTGTCCAAGCGCAAGCTAGGCCAGTTAAACATAGGATTTTATAATCCCATTTCATACTTTCATATATCAATGGATGATCCTTTTTGCAACGGAATTGTGTAGTGAAATAGCGCCTTCCGTGAGTCCCTTATGCAAACTGGTCTCTTGGGAGGATGGCATAAAAAATGGCGATATTTTGTATCGATGACAGAATCTATTCCTTCATGACTTAGTCAAGGTACAGAAAATGCGCGTCTACACAATCTCGTAAAATTTCCACTAGCCGGATCATTGCCATTGTAGAATTTTGTCAACGTTAGTATGGAGTTATGTGGTTATCAACGCCCAACCCGTCATTAAGAAACAATGCACAGCCGTTCCATCAATGATAGAAGTAATTAGCAATATTCAAACCACTACCGAACGCGTGTAGGGAGGGTTTCATTCATTTTGGGACCAATAAGCAATGCAGATCCACCAGGACTTGCATTTAGCACTCAAATCCCAACTGGTCAAATCTTAGTGTAACACTAAACTGTGGACTAATTGAACTAGCTCTGAATGGTACGAATGGTACCCACACACTCGTTGATTTAGAACAACTTCTTTCAGTGACTTTTAGATCACACCAGATGGCAATTGACACCTTAATCAGATGTCGCTATAAGAATCTTTTATGCGAGCAGCCTAGTTAAATCGAGGACACTTCATAAAGCCGTTAAACTTTTAAAAGGTTTTACCGTAGCTCTTAGTCTGTTCTCAGAGTTTCTCGGTCCGTTTAAACTCGTTTCTCGATGGGTAAATTCAAGCTCGTCTTTAAATATTAAACCAGAACTTAAGAAGAGCTCTTAGCGAATATTCTGTTCCTCTCGCTTTATCTGAACCGACAGCGATCACAAGGTTACAAGCTTTCCTTTTGGGATCGAATCTTCGGATTTCTTTTTCGGAAGGTATGCGGCTCTTTTCAGTTAATGTGCCTTGGTTCACATGGGATTTTATAGACGTAATTCCCAAGTGGGAACTTGAAAGTGCACGATGAACTCGGAGAGTGTGGCGGAAAATTCACGGAAATTTGTTGAGTGTGGTGAATCACCGCTCACGGGTGCTGGTGGTTCTTGGTGAGCAATGGCCTGAAAACAACAAGGCAAGAAATACCCCAGCCGTCCACATGTAGGTTGAGTTTACTGGGTTCCAAACCAAGTACGTTTTGGTGAGATTTAGGTTAGAAAACCGAAAACTGATACAAACCGATCAGGAGACAATAAGGTAAAAGACTTCACTGTAGCGTTTCAGCCTCGGGCAATAGCAACGAATCATACACAAAAGTAAATGAAGTATTACAGACCAGTGCATTTTAATCAGGTAAACTTGGAAATTAAAATAAACCGTACCAAAAATGCTATATGTTACATGACCAGTTTTCATCATAACAAAACTTGCAATTCCACACATTCTTATTCACCATCAGATGGCTCAACTCGAAGGTTGTGCACGTCACGTGGGAAAATTATCGATCCAACTTCAAAGAAACTATGGAGACATAATTTTGCACTTTTGGTCCCATATATGATGTTACCTGTCACATCTGATCGAAACAGAAAATCATAACGGAAAGACATTTGAATTAGGGAATGTAGTGTTCCTTCCCCTGGCATGAGCCTTTAAAATCTGGCATATATTCATGCTGATGTTTTCGGTCTACACAGTAGAATATCGGATCAGATCAGAAACAACACCCTGACGGTTAGTTGGATTTATAGACATGTGATATTGTGTATTTTAAACGTCAGGAACATGTGCACTGATATCATGTTTTTGTCGGTGATTTGGAGACTTAGAATCAAGCAATAAAATAAAAATAACCAAAATTAGAGGGAAACGAAGGTTTTAAGACTGATGCACTTTGTTCTTCCTCGGAATTTGTGCACATTTGTAACATTATTTTGCAGCTGATTGATGTGGGTTCCATCACGCGACGAGCAAAATGAACCGAATGCCACGTGACTTTTCGTGCACTTGAACAGGTGGTATCAAGGACTTGTGGTCGCATTGAAAGTAATTGCAGCTGTAGGTTGTCATTGATAAGTCAAACTGAGGACACTTAGAAAAACCATAAGTCTGCAGCGTTTCTCAGCCATTAGCGTGCTGTTTGCACTTTGTTCGCTAACAACTGCCACCGTATTAAAACGCAAATTCAATTCTGGCGAGCGACCGGTACCGATCATTTTGGTCACCAAGTCCCGGCTATACGGAAGATGAAACACTTTTGTATCCACATCATTTCTGCCTAATGGTGTATGTTCATGTATGGAATTAACCGCCTAAATCTGAATTACCAGTCAGTGAAGCTTTGATAGCACACTACCAGATTTGCTAAAAAAAAACAAATTTCCTTCCGTTTTGCATACGATTGGTACAATATGCCTTTGTGGCAGTTCGGTTGTCTTAAGTTTATAGCTAGCTGAAACTTCTATACTTGTTTCAAAAACGTTTGTCACATGGCTGAACAGAAAAGGCTACCGGATTAACCATACTAATAATAATTAGGAGTATGAGCTTGACACAGATATGTCATAGGTTTTAAGGTCTTTCAGTATGAAAGCACGAGCGGCTTAATGAAGTATATGATCAAAATTATTATTTAGGTCAATCAATTTCAACTTAGCTTGCTCCCCCAGGTAGTCTGTACGCTAAGGTTCAGGATCAAGAAAATCAGTTCGGTACATGTGCGAAGAAATGCGTAATTATACCGAGGGACGGTGGACTACGAAATGGAGTAAGCTCATGGTCGTGAGAATGGTCACTCTGGGCCTAGGCCGTCGGTAGAGGGTAATCGTTAGGCGGTTGACTGAGAATTCTGTCGTCCCGAAAGTCACGTGACTGACTAAATTAGGCAAGTAAATGTTAGTCAGTTCTGTCAGTGCTCTGGCAAATAAGGTTTACATGAAGGTTAAGTCGGCAGAATTAGTCCACTCCTTCTTCTGTTCTTGCAAAAGTAAAGCCCTCGACAAAGTAGGATCATGAGGGCAGACAACATATAGGGCAATTTATGTGATTTGGGTGAGCACGAAAATCTGCGCAACAGACGATTTTATACTAATATTCGGTCAAAGCATTTGTATTTATTAAAACTGGATAACTTGGAGACCATTCCACAAGGAGATTTATTAGATCACTCAATTGCTTCAGTGGTAGATTATAAACAACCCTTTTTCTGAGGGAAGCAGACGTCAACTTGGTGTTTTAAGTAGATGAATAGTCAGATCAAAATGCCACTGTACCTAATACAATCAAGGCACGAAATGTTCACAGTCTATCCTGAGTCTTTTGAGATTTCTGGAAGACTGAAAAGAGTTCGTGGAATGGGAGAGACTTTAATCAATCTTCGGATTGAAAAAGCAAGCAGATAACCCTTTTCAAACACCGGGGCTAGTAACATGATGTTTATTCGTTTAGTTGACTGATTTTACTAGCAGTGAAATTGTTTCTGTCAGGAGTGGAGATGTTTTTGCATGGTGGTAGAAAGCAGTTAGCTGGCGTCCTTGTGATTACCGTAGCGGAACAACTGAGATCTTAAGTGATGTTATGCCACAGCAGGTTTGCGGTCCATGACTGCCGCTACCTGGCAAAGTGTAGAAGTTTTACCTCGTGCTATCATTATTCGTACACTAAGATGTTCTGGTTTGCTTTTCCGGACTGCATAATAATGAAAGAAAAGCGCGCGATCGTATATTTGAAGGATCGTAGGGAAGTGAAAGCTTTTTCGAACGCAAGAATGCCATTGTCCGCGATCTGCATCGATTTCGCCAAACGTAGCATTAGGGGTCCCATGGATCTCAACTCGGTACTCCGAATAGTCCACTGGTCAAGGCTCTCATATATTTTCGCCACGTCATAGAATGACCACCGCAACCCACCTTCCAACAGTCTCTCACCTCGGCAAACAGCTTACGCCAAGGTTTTCGGCTTTCTGGGATACATAATACATAGCCTAACTGTCTTTATCTAATCAAATGGAGTGTCTGTTGAGCTCTGACTCAATGCTGAACGTCTTACTTCTGAGTTTCTGGGATTATTCACTCTTCATATTAGAGAGAACCCCTGAGGTCACCTATATTCAAACATTGTCTACACTTACTCTATCTCAACACAGGCCACGCATCTGCATGTTATATTAGCAGGATCGAACTTGATGCCTTCGTGTAGGCTCAGTCCTTGATCGATAGTCGGATGTCGAGCCTACGCCACCGTTGTTTCCGGTTAATAGGTGACTATCTGGCCTTCCGTATACGCAAAGACACCTATCGCGATTATCACTTCTCTAGTGGTGGGCCCTAGTGGCTGGTGGACATGCCCACTCTACTATACTGATGCATCAAACAAGCAACAAAAAGGAAACAGCCTAGTTGACCGAAAAACCTGATGATGAATATTGTTTTGGAATTCATATTGGTAAGTGATGTACGTCGACGCACGAGATGGGCACTGGAACCTGAGTTTAAGACCCGGATGAACTATGAATTATACCACACTTGATAGGGGAATAGCAAAATTCCAGCGAAGCAAACAGCTGTTCGAAATAAAGTCGTCTTCACTGGTTGTGACGGGGATGACGGCCATGTCCGATGATGAATAAGCTTTGGGCTTGCCGCGAAAACGTGTTGGTGAGGGCCAGTCATTCACCATTCACCAATGTACCCACTTACAGGTACGGAAAGTCAGGTAGCTTCCGTTACACGATGCGGCTGTTCCTAAACTTTTCCAACCAGTTCAGAAGTGAGTTGAAGAGAAAATACCTGAAAGGTGAAGAAAGGCAAAACACGACAAAATAAAGTCAAATGGGTAAAAATACATAATAATTTCTGGTTTTATTTTGCAGAGATGATTTACATAGATGAAATTTCCAAACTTGTTTACCTGAATCTTTTCTTGATTAGATTTCTCGCCGCAGAACATTGGATCACAGGGAATGCTGCGATACGGCCATGCGGATACGTCTCTACAGCTAACGGAAAGCGGAAAAGAAATTTGCTGATTGAACTCGTCGAATAATAAGGCTCGAAAAAATTATCAACGATAGGTTTAAAAATAAGTTATGTTCACAGATAAGGTTATTGGCTTTCGTGCTCAGCGATGACACCTCCGCTTTTGATGAAGTGTTTGCCATCTAAACGCTTAGCTCGCCAATCAGGATCTCAAGAGTACTTAAAAAACGATATATCACGCAACATCAGTGGTATGCGAAAACCGTAGAACTAATATAGTCAGTCTTTTTTTCATTTTGGCAACCGATATTCAAACCCGGAACAAACGGCTGTGGGTGGGACATCACAACCGGTGGGTAACCCAAGAGAGTTTTCAGCAGGCTTCTGAGCCTCCAAACAAGATACGTCGTCATGTCAAATTAGTGGTCAACCCACCGTGTCCCATCCAGATCTTGATGCTTAACAAGATCTTGTGCGTTATCTCGCATGGCCTCGAAAGTGTAACTCTGGACTCACATTCATTCGTTCCAGGTTCGCGTCCCTGTTAGTGCTGTTTGGGGTGGTGACGAAATAAATCCAGTCAGCGTTTGACAGTTTCAAATCAGTTGATAATAGACACTGCATGATGAAGCATTTAATAAGCGAATCACCTCTTCTCTGTCTGTTCAAAAACGCCTCCATTATGAGCTAAATGATAGAAGCAGTTGAACATGAAATTACGACTTCGGGAACTAAACTGGATTTCCAGTCGTACAATTTCGGAACCAAACATGTGTGAAATCTTAAGGGAGAGATTGGATTGCTTATGCCACCAGGAGACAGTGCAGAAATCACCACTAAAATAGTCGGTCATAGAGAGATGATTGAAGCCAACGGAAAAACAAATCTTTATGGGGGGACAAGTACGAAAACAGTGCAAATGGCTGTCTTCGGAAGTCGTGCCAAGGAAAGATTCGCATTAATTATAATTAACGGGTCGCGTTTTTCGAATTCGATTTGATTTTTTAGTATCATGTGATCACATAGGAGTGCAACTGATCAAATTTCGGCAAACAGGACTAGGACAAAGTCAAGGTCATTTATGCTTTCGAGGTCACGGTTGCAATTGAATGTTCTTGCGAATCGAGTCACCCGCGTCGATGTACACCTGGATGGCAATGATGTCACGTGGAATTGTGACAAAAAGACTATTTCAAACGCCGAACTGTGCGAATCCTGGAGCTAAATAAAAAAAATTGCAGCTACGAATAAAGTTGCTGAAATTAGTGGTGGGAATTGAAGTTAAAGTTAGAGAAATTCAGCCCTCGATAGTCGGTAATGCGGTACGATTCTAAACAGCTCGTCAACCAGACTGAACGCTTCGTTTACCGCTGAAGATCGTGGAATCCCTGCAGGACGCCAATCGCTGAACAAAAAATGATGTAGGTTAGTGAGTGTGCGTGTCTGATTCGGTGCAAAAGCTAGGGTCGAAACGGCTCTGTATCCCCTGGCATTTTTGTCAATCCAACCGCTGACAGACAACCCGACCGCCCGATGCTTAATTTAACAAATTACTATTACTCCCGAGGTTGAATCTTGGCAATGGGCATGATGGGTATGCATTTGAGATAATTCCGAACAAGAAGTTAAATTTGTGCTTCAGTGTGACTCCATCAGTTGTGAATGATCTGCTCAGTATTGGTGCCTTATGATAACTCATTAATGAATAGGATTTGACAATACATGTTTTTCTGTTAGCCCATTTATGCATTCGTAGACAGCTGTACGAATTCTTCGTGTCTACGTCCCTGTTTTGCTTCTGGACATGGATATTTGGCTTACCCCATTGTCAGACCCTAATAAACCGGGAACTGCGTATGCCCCTTTATGTATTTTGTTCTAAGGGAGGCGCTCCAAAGATTATTTGCTGTCTACTGGCTATGTTGTTAGTGTCAACACAAGAGACTGAAATGTGAGGGAAATGAAACTAATCTAAGGTCTGGATGTCTGGTTGATGCGTTGTCAACCGGCGAGAAGACTACATGATTTTTTTTCTAACGGTTGCCTATGGCCGTGGTTTGGCATCAATTCTTCATTCATTTGTTAGCAGAATAGATTTTTGTTTTTACTTATTTTACTTGATTAAAATCCATCTGAATAATCACGCTGAATCGTGGTGTACTCAGGGCTGACACGAACAAATTTCACCACAAGACATCGTCAGTGTTCCATGACAGTCTGATTGTGACTGATTTCACTCGGCTACCTTAAAATAACTCATGGGCCGGTGAAGTTGAGAAATCAGCTCTTGTCGAAGGTAGTATCAAAAAGACAGCAGAAATCAGTTGCCGACAGTGGATTCCTGGATCGTCAATTCAGTAAAATCTAGGTGAGAACGGGTAAAAGCTCACTAACCATTTCCACAATCTGTGCAAATATACCGACAAATGTAAAAAACGTCACATTTTAAATTGTAACTGAACTCATCTTTTTATCCGTTTTGCATCATATAAGGTGATGTGAAATACTTTCGCAAGTTAAGTAACTTGCACTTCAGTTAGAACACGGTTAAAAGCAAACAATATGAATTTGAAGTTGGATCATTAGGAGTAAGACGGAAAATGCAAGCAAATGTGGTGAGTCGAACGTTATCTATTGGCCTCGTCCTTCGCAATCAGAATTCGTGTTCAATGTGAAACAGTGAGACTGTGGTAGGCATTAATAAAAGAGGTTATCAGTTCGAATGTTGAGCGAATTTGAACGTTAAGATGGCAGCAGGTTCGTACTGTTTGCGAGAATCTCCGTGATGGATTTTCTCTCGTAGATATTTGTTGACCAACAAGTCAGTCGGAAAGGGAGAAAATATTGAGTTGTACACAATAAACTACATGAAAATCGTTTTTAATTGGGCGTGAGCAGATTACTGGACAGAAGACGAGTAATGCAGGATGAACATATTAATAAATGCAGTTCAAAGTGGCAGTTTGCTTAAAGTCAGACTGTCTCAGTTTACGGAATTGCAAAGCCAAGTGACGTAATCATTCAGCGCCGTGAAAATTTGAAACCAACCTAAACTGGTACCTACTGTAATACGTAGACGTCCGGCCAATTCGGTTGCCCGGAAGGCGGAGATAGTATTGATAAGTGGATGTTCATTGGAACAGGGGTAGCAAAAAGGAAAGACAGTGGATTCGAAGTATTTGGATGGTTAACGGGAAGTCCAAATTGGGAAAATAATTTTGAATGTCGCATAATTTTTCGGAAGAAGGTAAGCAGGTGGATCAAATTGAAACTGCCAGACAGATTGCAGTATCGTTAGGGTGTTTACAACGTTGTTCCTTTATGGTAGTGAATAAATCATACAAATAAGCGGTGAAAATGTGTGGAGAAAGAGCAACACCTTGAAAACCTTGGAGCAATCAATTGAGGGACTCGATCAAGGACAACCAAATTTCTGTCGTTGTGTTCTATTCAAACGAAACGTTAACAACAGAAGGATCGAAATGAAGTAACCAAAAGATTTAAGTTTATGAACGTCCAGAGAATTAAGTAAGTAATTACAGTGAACTGATTTTACAGAGACCTTTAAGTCTTCAGAAGCAAAACATGCAGACTGATGCGAATGCATCTAGATTGCGCCTACGGGCTTAAATGAGAACTGTTAGCGGTCATTGGAGTTAGTCTGAGAAGAATTCAAAAGACTGAGGACAGTTAGAGGGATAGCAATGAGGTGGTCAAAAATTTATTTGAGGTCAAATGTTTGCGGATGGATAGACTCGATTCAGGTTTCCATAGGCTGGAATAACATCCGTAGACATGGCTGTATTCACGAGGGACGTTTTAATTTCCGTGTGTAAGTTTACCCTGAATTTACAGAAGAGTAGCGGTTAAATCATCTGGACTATTTCAAAAAAGGTAAATTTTAAAGATAAGAGAAGATTCCTAATTTCCTCTGAAGAAAGGAGTTCAACCTCACTGTGTATCCTTCATCTGGCGTGTGTATAAGACATTCAAACAGCCACTATGTGCAAGGCGAATCGGCGACTTGATGTTTCATCCTCAAAGTAGCCTTGCTGCAGTTTATTGGTGATAATACCCAAAAGTGTATTGGCAAAGATGAGTTTTTCCATTTCGCCCCATTTTTTATCGGGATGGATTTACGTTTCAAGAAGTCCTAGTTATGAAGTTTTCCTTTCACCCCAGTGAATACGAGCAAACCCATCCTGGTGTTGTTGGGAATGCAATTTCATTGCTGCATTTCATCCAACGTTTTTTTAAAGTACAGCCAACGGAGAAGGAATTCAGAAGAATACCGAATGAATATCACATGAAGGGATTTTCATGCGCAGTAAGGTTAACAAGGGACAGGTCATTAGTATGAGCATTGTCCCGGACGAACTATTGACGTGCAACAGACGATTATTTTTTAGATCAGCAGAAACAAGAGAGTAATTAATCGATTAACCAGAAGCATGCAACTGTAGGTGAAACAATTTTGAATCATTAGTGGTTATTTCGTCCAAATCTGCATATATCTGCTCCGGCTGAGGTAAATCAAGGTCCAGCCCAACAGGACCCGACTGGTGAATGATATGTCAACGGACGGACGACGATGGGACTAGGAAAGGCATGAAAACGTCGTAGAACAGACCAACATTACCTTGTCACAATATGACAAAACATTTCAGAATAACCCCTAACCATCACACAGTCACTACAGGCAAAAGTGAAGGCAAGACTAAGGTTATCGTACCACTCGCTGTCTATAGAGGTTGCAAAGCCACTGACTGCCTTTTTCTGACAGTGAACTCTATTCTGACAAAAACACCGGGATTTTCCAAGATAAATGAATTAGCTCTGATTGTTTCACTAGACCAGGATTCTTGATTTCATACTATATGCTGAATCCGGCGATTAAATCAGAAAGTTCCCGCACCAGCCACGACACCATCGTGTCATCGAGAGTTCGAGAGTTTAGAAAAGTGATCAGTCCTGACCTAAATGCGAATAGTCATCCTGCTAGACATTATGAGACTAAGGACAACCTTCTGGTCAGCAAGTTTGCTTTCTTTAGACAAGTTTGGTTCCGACCACCATATGCAAAAATACAATGAGAAAGATGAGTCAGAAATAATCCGGACGGGAGATTTCTTGAACTAACGAATTCGAGCTAACACTCAGAGGCCATGCGAATAGTCTGTAGCACAGCCAATCGGGGGCATGGGAGAAACTTAGGTTTTATCCCATATCATCTAGTTATGGCGGTTAAATCCGACATGGGCTTATGAAAAACGTAACAAAAACCAACCCAAGCCTTTAACGATGATACGTGCGAGTGAGATACACTCGTATTGTTTGGAATAGATATACCGAGATGACGAACTCTGAATGACCTGAATGACAGTCATTTTTACTTGGCCGGCAGTAAAATCTCAATTCGCCCGTCTACGTGGTGTTTTGAAGTAGAAAACTGAGTTTGGTGAGTGAGAGGTTGAGAGGTGACTGCAGCGACAACCAAACCTATGTGCTATCAGTTGTCATATACATTGGACAAATAAAATACATGACACACCATGGACCGCGAATAACACTGTGACAACAGTTAAGCAAGATGTTGTCTCTACGCTAATTTCTTCACATTTTTAATCTCCAGACATCTTACTGACTTCGGTGACTGACTAACTGAGTGACATTAGTGGCCTAGTGACCAAGCGACTGACTGACAGACTGGAGCCTGACTGAGTGCCAGAATTAATGCGGATCTTTAATGGCTGGGTGACATTCGTGACTGACTGATTGATATTATTGACTTGCGTACGGACTTACAAACTGACTGCCTGATTGACGGTGGTGATTGACTGAACGACTGGCTAAAAGACCTATTGTCTGACTGAATTATTTGGAAACTAAATGACTAAATGACTGACTGATAGAGTAACTGACAGACGGACTGGCTTACTGACTGTCTCGTAGCTTTTTGTCATCCCAGCTTTTTCACCATGCCAGTACAAACATAACGAAATTTTACAAAGCCCCTTTTTAACTCGTAACACAATATCACTTCATTTTTCGACTCCTGTCCAGCATTTATTGTCCTTCTTCTTGAGGATAGTCCGCATATTATTGTAGGAGAATTCAATTATGCAAAATGCTTTCGCTCCATCGCCTTAACATCTGGTCTTAAACTGACAGAGCGTGCTGCACTTAAGTGCCTGCGTTCTTCCATGTATTTCACTTTGCTTATAAATTAAACAGGTCCACTTTAGACAATGTCCCCACCATTATTCAACACATTTGTTAGTCCTTCAGCGCAGCAATGAAGTATGTGCGTTGCACCTTTCTGGACACTTCGGCGGCATTCGACTCAATTCCACGGTCTCTTCTAATTCACAAACTAGAAATATTTGGTTGTCCCACGCCTTTATTAGCATAGCTGTCTGATTATCTTACTAACCGAACCCATTGAACACGAATGGATGGTAAAATATCAAAACCGTTGACTAAGAATTCACGAGCGCTTCAGGGTGGTGTTCTTTCACCAAACCTCTTCTCTAATTACATCAGCCACTTGTCAACTAGCTCCTCCTGTCATCTGTTTAAGTATGCTGATGATACTGCTCTCTCTCTCTCTCAATCCGCTTCGAACAACGATAATTTTCAAAGGTTTACCAACAAACTATCTTCTATCCACGATATCTCTCCATAAGCTCGGTCAAATTTCAACAAATCTAGATGTTTCCAATGTCTGTTCTCTCTCTCCCTCTCTCTTTCTCTCTCTGTGTCTCTCGGTCAGCCGGTCCATTTGAACCATCGACCGAGAATCACTTGCCAGGGTCGATTGCGTGATATATCTAGGAGTTGGTATTGATAAAATTCTGAAGTGGATTTCTCACTGTTCCCCCGTTATTTTACAGTTTTACTTAAAAAGGACTATAATTCTTCACCCGGGAGTTGTCAATTATTAGCCATGTGTCTTTCATACCACTGACTGATTTGTCCTGCAATCTATGTGGTCAGCACATTTCAGCACGTGAGAAATTTGTTTACAAAATTCTTTCAGATCAAACGCATCAACGATTTTTCAAAGTGCCACTCTCATATTGTAACTCGATTCGCTTTTCATTCCATCCAATATGTATTGGAACTCCACTGTCCCATATTTAGCACGCATCTTGACAAACCGTGACCATGTTTTAGCCGAGCTCCTGGTCAACCTATCACAATGTGTTCAGATCAGTCCTCGATGACCTTTTATTTACTTTTACAAGGTGATGAGTGTAACTTTATTCTTATTTTTCTCTCCACGTTTTTGGACCGAAATGGGACATTTTTGTACACGAAATGTCTATGAGATTTATTTGACCGAGTGACTTAATTTCGTCACGTACTTATTAGTTTTGAAATATGACTAAGTGACAACCCGATGCGTCGACTATCTCTGGTGACCGACTGACCGATTTCTGTGGTCATGTGACTAACAGACTGGTCGACTGAATGGCTGGCTGACTGATTGTGTGGTTGAAGGCCTGACTGATTAACTGAGTGATTTACTTTGGTGCCGGGCAGAATGAGGTGTTGTTTGACTGAATAAATGATTTCAGGATTGACTGGCTCACTGATGGGTTGAGGGACTGCTGACTGACTGAATGATTGAATGTCTGATTGACACTAATTGGTCGAGTTATTAAATGTGGTGATTGACCGCTTGAATGACTTAATGATTGACTCACTGAGTGACTGACTGATTAGTTTACTCACTGACTCACATTGATATCTGACGGACTGTAAGGATTGTTTGACTGAATGATTTTAGTTACTGTGTGGCTGATACTGGTGGCTAAGGGATTGACTTGAGTGAGTGAGTGATTGACTGAATGAATGAATGTGGGAACTAACAAACTGACTTTGGTGATTCCATGAAAGATTAACTGACTGCATTTGTTTGTTAACCGACTAACTGACAGAATGAGTTGTGAACTGATTTGCCACGTTACCCACTTTTGTGACTGCCTGACAGAATTATGATTTACTGATTGAATGTGTGACTTACTGTGGCCACTGACTGAGGGATTCCTGTGACTGATTGAATGACTGATAATGTTGTCAAAATGACTAACCAACATTGTTTACCGACTGACTGATACCGGTGATTGATTTACTGACTGGATGAATGACTGACTAACTGGATGAATTCCTGAATGAGTGACCTACCAACAGATTGAATAACTACTGTCTTGCAGACAAACAGACTGACTGGTTGACTGATCGGGAGAGTGACCGACTGATTTACTAACTGACTTTCTTTGGTGACTGAATTTTTGGGCTGACGGACCGAATGATTTCGTGACTCGCTTAATGAATTTCGAGACTGACAGATAGACAATAATGGCCGAGTGAATGGCCGACTGACTAACTGACTGAATGACTGAGTTAATATCTGATTAATAGTTGGCGACCAACGTTACTGAGCGAGTTAATCAGGCACCAAAAGCAGTCAGTCAGTCAGTCAGACAGTTGCCTATTAATTAATTCAGTCAATCAGTCTACAATTGAGTCACTCACTAAGTCAAGCCTGATAGTGTTTTAGTCGGTCAATACCGCTGTCTCATTGGCGTGGCCAGTTATGAGTGAGAGACATCCAGTAGTTTCGTTCATAACCATCCTTCGCTGTCAGATGAAATCGATGTGAAGCCTTTCAGCTGCTCGTATAAGTTTCCGAATTGGTATTTTGTTTATAGTTGGTCCATTTTCTTCGGTGGAATCTTGAAGTCTCAACCCAGAAAAAGAACATCGAGTTCAGGTTGACTGAAGGAAGTCGAAGTTAGGCTAGGCATCGGTATGACATATAACCGACGTAGGGAGCCTTCCAATTTTTCTAGGTTTGCGGTTTGGTTTTCTGAGTAATTGCTAGTGAGAATTTCTCGTTTAATGAGGGAAATCACATTGAGTTCCCATAGGACAGCGGAAAATATAAAGTGAGATTCAACGTATTTATTTAACTCATTCACAGAAGTTTTGATGTGAGACGTGGCCATCCTCACCAAATTCGGGATGTTCAGTTCCAACATTTCTTTCCATAGTGCCTTGCCGAAAAAGTTTTGCAAATTGACGGATCGAATGCATTCATTATAAAACTATGGTGGTTCGTTCAACTAGAGTTTGTTGACTGACTCCGTGAGTGACTAACATTTGTAACTGACTGATTTTGGTGATTGTCAGTCTAGCTCCTTGAGCCTCTGCGTGACAGAAGGACTGACTGACTGGCTTATCGATTGAATGACTGAACGACTAGCTGTATGGCTGGCAAACATTGGTGATTGACTGACTGACATTTGTAACTGAGGAATTGAGAAAGACTGGCGGAATTTAATGACTGGTTATTTGAGAAAATTTACTTGGTGACTGAGTGAGGACGGACTGAATTACTGAATGAATGACTGAGTGGATGAGTGCCTGGCTGATTGAATATAGTGACGGACCGACAGACAGACCGACCGACTGATGAATGGCAGATTAACTGACTGACTGACCGACCGAATGACTTTGGTGATTCACTAACGGACCAGATGATCAGTCCCGTTCTAAGTTTAGCGCTACACCTAAATTACTTGGTTACTATCCGAACGACATTGATGTCTGACTGTCTGATTGACTTCAGGGGATCTTGGTGATTCTTCCTGACCTAATCCCGGTGTTTTGTGATGCAGCTTCGACCGACTGAGGAGGAGCAATCTGATGTAGATGAGAGAATCGATGAAACAAAAAAATTGAGGGGTTGTGTCTATTTTTTGAAATACACATGATAACTTGGCCTTTCCATTTGGCCGGCACTGCACCTGTACTACAATACGATCAACTGCTGTTTCAGAATTCACGCGGATGCAATGTGCAATTTGCGTCAACCACTATCCTATCAATCTTCAATTAAAAAAATAGTTTCTTTTGAGGTGAAAAATTTTGTCGAAATTTCGCTAACTTTCTAGACATAAATGTGATAACCATCTGCCCCCAGACGCTCACTGGTACAGATTCTTTCCGAAATGGTAGAAACTTTTGTCTTATGCTTCAGCGATCACGTGAACCATATAATTGCCCTTCTGGTTCTCGCCTTGTTGCATTGATTTATGGCAGGATTTTTGAAGGAAGAATGGACAGCATGGACAGTGTTATATTTAGGATTTCCGGACATCACAAAAACGATCAAACAAAGCCTGAAATCAGTTCGAAAAGCGCCGTTTTTATACTAACTTTCAATATTGAAACAAATAGTAGAATCACATCGACCCGGCTTTCTCCCCTGGAACTAAGTAACGGTTGGTCAAAATCATGGTAAGTTAAAATCGAAATGCGAGGTAGCCAATTTTCATTCATAAATTGCATTCGCAGTGTGATATAAATACTCATACTTAGCGAGGTCATCAACAAAACGGGAAATTTCTTTTCCTTTTTTTCATTCCTTATTTGTTACGAGTCACGTGCCTGTGTGTGTATGTGTGCATGCATGTATCCATGTGTGTTTTGATAGCTTCCAATTACGAGAGCAAAAATCGAAGCATTTTCACTGAACGGAATTAACCGATCGTTTATCGGGGATCTTGTGTGGATAGAAATTCGTGGCCTAGTAGAAACCGACCACTTCTCCTTCCCTTATTGCCAAAGTACTACTATTGGTACTGGTCACGAAAGATGGGATTGTCCGTTCTTTCATAACTCGCGTGATATAACCATGAAGAAATCACGATCAAAATTTAGGGGTCCTGAAAATGATAACTTGTCATTGCATTGAAACTCAGACCCAGAGATGCAGCAAGTGCAATACGGTGTAGCATGATTTGAGTAAAATTACACCAACGTGTACTGTGAAACAAAAGAATTACTAATATGATGCAATTGCATCTTACGCTTGCAAAACAGCAAGGGCTAAAAAGGATGAGTGAAATGAAATGCGGGGAGCTAAGAACGGACCGGGAATCAAAATCACTGAGCAATTCCGATCCATCAGTCAGGGATTATCAGATGTCCGAATTACCACCGGCTATAACTCGAAGTGAAGAATAGTTAAGCCTGATGACTAGGATGAAACCTGAAAAAAAAGATTGAAGTCAGTTTTTCCTCTTTGTCGACGTTAAAACAAAACACTTAAATTTGGATAGGTGGACCGTCATGAGATTGTACTTGTCAACTGCCCGTGATAGCATTTTTGTGTGCACCTGGCGTGTTTGCGAGATGGCTTACAATTCAGACGTGAATCCCGGTGCAGACAAACGGCGCACTGTAAGAGGAAACCTTTTTATCCAATAAAGTTTGTTGTTTTTCTTTGGCGCACACAAGCAACATTCCAACATATCAGTGAAATGGCCGAGGTAAAATGATTAAAATATATCGTAGCGAATACTTGTGATAAACGACAGTGAAAATGATTTCAGAACAGCTCGAAAAAGCAATTCCATTTCTGTCGTGCAGCAAAGAAAGCTAATTTGCAGTCAGATGTAAGTCACGGGTATGTTTCCTATGGTTGTTGGTAATCGTTGTTTTACCTGTCGACGGTCATCTGACGATCAATACATTCTATTGAAACTACTACAGGTTTACAGAGTGAAAATTAAAGAACCGTAGGTTTGTTATTCTTGGGTACTGTAATAACAACATTAGGCATAGCAATGAAAATAATAGTAATTTTTCTTCTCAGAAATAAACGATCCCAGCGAATAGCTTGCAGAACCCTTCAGTTATTATTGATACGTGAGTTCGGTGAGATGAATTCAGTCTGTGACCTCGGGAATTTTTAGTACATACTACTCTTTTGGAATACGACCTGTTAGTCAAATTTGCTCTGTCATTGGGAAACGTGATTTGCTAATCGAAACACGCAAGTGTGTTAAAATCACTTTGGACCTGGGTTCTTCGGAGTCAACAGTGACGACTTGCAAATTTGAAAAATGCATCAGATGCTGTATGATGCTTTTAACTTTATCTTTTCCATATAATTTGAACTTTACACAAACCTGAAATCTAAACACCCAAAAACACTATCAGTTTGTTACGGTACTTTAACTCGCTTTCTTGCACGCTTAATATTTGCAACAAAGAATTAGTAGCCAAGTGAGAATCAAAAACCTGGAAAACGCCGTACATCTACTTAATTGGTATTTTAAGATATATCAGATACCCTGAAAGAGATATCCCTAGCGGTTAAGGGCAGAGCTTCAGATCAATCCAGTCCGCAATAGGATCCAAATCAAGGAACATGGTAGGTACACAACGGCTGATTAGGCTTACTAAGCCAGTTGTTTGTCCATCATGGTAACTTGATTCGCAACATTATGCGTGATAAACTTTTCGTAGTCCAACTAAAGCTTCCTCAACTTAAATGTTGAAATAAGTAATTTAGTGCATTCCGAGATCTAGTGCTAATCAGTTAGGAATCAGTGTGTTGCTACTCCTACCTCTTCGTTCGTAGAAGAAATTTCTGAGAGTTACCATCCAGTCAGCTTGACGGCTGTCCTGAAAATAAATATAAACATAAAAAATTGGGGATATATAAGGACAAGCTATAAGTGTGAATAGTTCCGTTTTTATTAGTTAAAAACTATTCAAACCAAGGAGAAAGTACAAGGTCAATAAATCTTTATCTTGTCCCAAGTTCGTCGGTTACTGGTAAGAAAAAATTGGGTCATCGAGAATCAATCAATGGGGATGAGGTTACGTACACAATCCCCACGAATGATTTTCATGTGTGAAGGTAGAACGCCACGGGTTTAAAACGTGGGTCCGAAGAATGGATTTATCATAAAAACTGTCCATTTAAGAGCACCGTGCCTGGCATAACTCATTCATACAAAAGCGAGGTCATTTGTCTTTCTCTCGAACGCCATCCGTAAAAGCTTTTGTTAGTTTGTGAACATGCCAATGAGTTCAAACGTTCTTTTTTCAAATAGTTACAAACTCCTAGGCGGTTTGAAACCAGAGGGAAGCCGTGACAGTTACGTTGAGGCACGTGGAGGGGGCACCTTGATGCACACGGTGAACCAAATCGCATGCTTTGCACCAACGAGAATTCATTCCCAAACCGATGACGTGCATTCTAGAGTGGCTTTGCTTTTATTGATGAAACCAAAACCGAGGTCCCATATGGACGATACGGTGTAGTGTTTAGCGGAATTAAAGTGACGAAATCCCAGGGAGAGTTATTTCGTAGACAAAAGTCAATCGAGCTCACTAACATCAGACTCCTTTTGTTCGTAATCGGCAGTTCACCGTTATCTGATCGAATTTTCACCCTTACGTAATCTATCGTGAAAAAGAATGTCCTGACATGCTTTGTTAATTCACACGACTTGTTGTAATTTAACTCAACCGATCTTTGATGTCGTTTGGTACTCACTCATGAGATAAATTGTTGGCTTCGAACCAAAGGGACACCGTATTCCGTTGATATCTCATCTCCAGACTTTCACTTGGCTACAGACGGGAGGGTTCATGGTAGAATAAAATTAGAAATGTCACACGATGGTAAGAACAAAAATAATTGTCGATTTAAAAATAGAAACAAAACGTGGACAGTTTGTAATTTGGGAAAAAATCAATCAAAGTCAATATAAATTGAGTCAAAAAGCTACTAGTGAAATGGGAAAAAACGTTCGCATTTCGCCACAGTTCTGATCGATGCACTTCAATGGTACTGGGCTTTTCCTATTAGAAAAATTCCAATCCTGTCTTATACAATAGGTCTGTTCTGATTAGCTCTTCCTTCTTCCATCTCTATCATGTCCCGTGACCTTTGGGGATTTGTGGCATTCGAAAAACTTTACCCGTCGACAACCGTAGCATCACACTGGAATGAACGTAATTCGATTATTTTGTAGACAATGATATGCAAATTCATCGATCAGTCTGGGCTGATGCACAGAACCAAATCCTTGGATTTGACGGTGCCAGGATGAAATAGTGATCCACCCTGAACCCATCTTGATTGACCATATTCGAGATTAATACTTTTATAAACGACGGAGATGCAGATTGTAACCGGTGCACAGTGGCCTGTCTGATAATACTGTGACTAGCACTCCTAATTTTTTTTTGGACAGCTTTAGTCCACTGATAAACCGTCTTATCCATGTCAATTGATGAATGCGCACGATCTGCCTTACCTCATGAGTTTGCTTCCTCTGTTTTTCTTGCATTCTGTCACTTCCTCGTTTCGTATTCGTCCCCGGTGACTTGTGTCTGCAAAGTGACTATGGACAACATACTGTGCATCATCACATGTCAGTCCGCTTGATTGACAACATACTTGCCCCGTAAACCTATTGCTTCCGTGCCGGGTGGTCGTGTAGATGGGAATTTTTCATTCAGTTTGATCATCCTAAGCATTTCTGCTCTTTGCATCAGATAGATCGAGCTTAAATGGAATTCTCGGGGTGGCGTTAAAAATGATCCTCGTGGTCTCGACCAGCTGGTGCTTCAGAACTCCGTCAAAAAGTGAAGCAACGGGAAACAGGGTGAAATTGGGTCAGGCTTTTCCTGTGTTTCGTCGAAACTGTTGCAATCGTCAAGTGAGAATTGATGGGTTCGACAAAGTTGAGAGACGGACGAGTTGCAAAGTTTAGGAAACGACCCATCGGAAGGTCATGCTCTCATGTAAAAATGACCATCAAAAAATGGTTTCAGCTTATATATAATACCATTAGTCCGAGTTAACCAGGTTCGTGAGGCCATTGTTTCGTCGGCTCGGCCTGTTTGTCTTCAAGCACATATGTCTCGAATATCATAGAATATTCATTAATCTTGCGGACTTTTTTTTTGACCTGATAGATCGATACGGAATTTCCTGCTTCAAGTTTAAAATTTCCCCATCAAGGTCAGCTAGAATCAATTTTACGGTATTTTTAATTCTGTCTAAAATTCATCCTTTGTTGATTACGGGTGAAAATATCACGAGAAGCTGTTCTTCTCTTGCATAGCATCGTGTATCAGGATTGAAATGTCACGTCATACGGTAATTTTCGTACTAAAAACCCATGGGTTTTAATTTTATTGGCAAACGTATCCGGCAGTACCGAACGCGTCTAGCAACCATATTTGTGCATAACTAATCTTCCTCTATGCGACGTCCTTCCAAATAACCTCCATACGGTAGACATTTCTAGCAAATATACTGGAATTAGTAATGTCAAGGTAATTTGAATTAGTTTTGTTCACCACTCAACTGGTTCAGTATAAGATTTGATGGTCAAAATTTCGATATGACAATCACAACTTTGACCCGTTTATTTCGAAGTCCAAGATGAACCATTGAGGCCAACAAGAGCGTGGTTATTTCAATCCCGTCACTCGATTGCATTCTCCAGGGTAATTAAACCACTCGGGGCTTTTATACAAATGATAACAGTAGTATTTGTAAACAGTATCATAACCATACACATTTTAATTTCAAAAATGGTCCAAAAAAGAACAGACAAGAGTGAGTAAAATTCAGTCAAGAAGACGAATATCATCGCAATCATACACAAAATAACGACCATTTCGTCAGACTCCGCATATTTGTTGGTCCCCGTAATGGACTAGTTGTTAGCAAATAAGTTTGGGATCCAATGGAGTTGCAAATTCTAATTATGCACCCTTCCAATGTGGAATGGAACTCGCCCAGAATGAACTTATTTATCGAGCCGTTTTTATGTGGCAACCGTCTTCGGATGACAAGTATTGCGTAGTGAAAACTTTTATGAT
The DNA here is from genome assembly GCA_008360955.1 of Fasciolopsis buskii. Lineage (NCBI taxonomy): Eukaryota > Metazoa > Platyhelminthes > Trematoda > Plagiorchiida > Fasciolidae > Fasciolopsis > Fasciolopsis buskii. The sequence continues at coordinate 172,281 of LUCM01008798.1, read as the reverse complement.
CACTAACAAGGTTTTTTCGGCAAGTTGGTTAATTGAGCTACATGTCGATCGTCGTTGGTAGCTTTGTTGAAAAAAATTGAGAAAAGAAATCCACCACTAGTTTTGCGTTGCTGAATTTGAAAAAGTACAAAGTTCAAAACACGACGTTGCTTTTATTTCCGATATACTGCTATCCTTGTTCTGTTCAGTTGCAGACGCATGGCTGTTTAGTTCAAAAATGCTGAGCCGTTCCCGTTTATTGCTTTTGTCCGAAAGAACACCTTAAAGAACTTCCCATTGGAGAATTGTGGGGAACAAATTTATGGTTAAATAGACTAGTGGTGATGGTTACTAATGCACATATTAGTAGTTTTGGTAAGGCACTTGAGGTCGGGCGGTGGAAGAAAACTTTTGCCGTTTTCACATCAAAGGTTCATTTTCACTTTCGGGGATAGAATCAATGCCTTTCCTATCACGGAGCAGGTGTTCCTCTGCTGTACTCTCGTGGACAATTTTGGTCACGTAAAGAAGCACAGGAACTAATCTGTTATACATCGCTAAACTAACAGTGCATCTGGACGGAATCGCCCCAAGGGCTTCGATGAAACATGCATATGTTTTTCCCGCTGAGCTTTTGAGGTAGTACAAAGATGGCGAAAGATGTGCTCCTCCTTTTTCCTTACCGTTTCGACCTTCGGATGTAAAAGCCCAACTGGATTTTTCGTTACCTTTAGCAACGATCGCTTTGTGCCATCGTGGGACTAAGTAAAGATATCCCGACAGATTTACAAAATGTGTGGGTGTGATAGACTGGCAAATAAGTCAGTCTGTTCTCTCTGAACAGCGACTAAATTTTATCCGCGATACAACTCACGCTGGTGAAAGTGATTCAGTAATCGTGAACATAGTAAGAGTTAGGTACCGAAATGCCGACTTTCACCTGGAACATTCGGATATTCGGAGTCAACTTTCATGGTGTAATTCAGCTTATCACGCACGAGTTTGTCCACGAGTTGAAGTGATCAACATCAGCAATGTAACAATAGTTTTGATATGATCGTGGCTTGGTGTCCCAGTTCTGGTACAACGGGTGCGCACCGCTGAATGCTGCAAACAAGAACTGGGATGGCTGTACTGCGTTGGTGTAGTTGCCTGGTGGTGGGTTATGCGTTGGTAATGCTTGATGAATCCATCTATTAGAAACGGAATTCACTCACATATTCTTGTTGCACTTGCCAACAATGACCAAGCAAAATTCCTTATTTCCTCCCCTTTGTATAACGCTTGTAAGCTTCCTGCACAAATATATATAGCCACACATATATAAATAGTAATCTACCGGCTGAAGTGGATTTACTGCTTCATATTAGTTGTATCGCTCCTTTTGATGAACAATATTTTCAAAGGGTGACCATGGAATCCAAGTTCTGTTAGGAGCATCCCATTCGGAGGGACGGTATATTTGCAGGTTTTTGTCGTTCATTAGAATTTTACTGCAGTTTCTACTGCTTCTCCCTAATCCATGCTGAACAGTTTGTCAACCATGTTACATCGTTTCCCTTTGCTTTTGACCTATGTGGCGAACTTAGTTTCCTAAGATGGAAGAGGCCAAACAACATCGGTCGCTTTAGTATGGGATCGAAGTTTGCCCATGACCTTCCACATCCCTAGACTTCACTACGAATGTATCTCACATGATGGTCGCATACTGAATGAAGGGTATTCATTCCCCCAGATGGCTCGACTGGCATTAACTAATTCGAAGCATCTGCGCAACCGAGCACACGAAGCCTCAGTAAGATGGGCACTGCTGTAATTCCTCGAAACATGGCCATTGAGAGCACAGGATATGCGAAGAACATCTTAATATTGGCTGCATGCAGTGAGAGAATTTCATGGGTAAATCAGACGTTCGGCATAAAACACTGTGTCCAAGGGCTCAATCCTTAGAATGGGCCTGGGCATGAATAGGTGAACGAGGTTGGGTTGTGTTTCGTGCATGCTTCGTTGTACGCCGATCTCCGAGACAGGTAATGGTTTGAATATGGACTGAGGTAACTATTCGATTACATGGGTGAGAGTGTGAAAAGTGTAACCAGCATGGGTATAGTTAGTGTAGGTATAGTTAGACTGTCTGGTTAGGGTCCACGGGCCCTGATAAGTGCGAGGGTTGGAAATAGAAGAAATTATGGCAGAATGCTGCAGTCAGAAATTTTCTTGGATTCGAAATCCCCCTTCTGTGTTGCTGTTTAGTCTATTGTATTGCATTCGATCTATCGCTAATCTTCGTCCTTCTTTCCCCTTGTTCAGATGATGCTGCGAGTTAGCAGCCAAAACCAGAGCATGTTGGTGCGAGGTTAACGACTGAAAAAAGTGAAATGACATTGAAAAGAAAGCAGCGGCGGTCTTTTTCGAATATCATGGAGCTTACGTTTGCTTTACTTGAAGAATCGAGTGCAATCAGATGAAAGTCTTTCAAACACCTGATTAAGCACATACTGTGATGTAGTTTTAATTATAGGAAAATTTGACAGGAACCAGTGGCCAGTGCAGAGAATTATTATACACGGACGAGAAACTATATGAAATGGATGAGAAACAATGCGAAAAGGATAATAGTTAACAGACATGCACAAGAAGCTATGCAGTCAAAGTTATAATTTGCTAGAAGACTCTGACTAGGGAAGATGAAAAGTGAAATAACAGGATTATTCACCGCCAACCAAACCATTCATAGGGACGTGCTATTTGTCTACCACTGTTTAGATTCTGTAGCTATTCCGGGTAGATATGAATAGAGATTTGTAATTTTCATGAGGCAAAAGTTCTTGTGAGTCATTTCTAATAACTGCACTAATGGGATGCAAGATAACTACTGTCCAACTAACTAGTCTCCGGAATATTTAACGCATATTTAGCAAGGTGCCATCCCGTTGCTTCGTGTTCAGACAAGAAATGATCTGAAAACAGTGGAATTGGCCTTTCTACGGAGCTTGCATAAAGCAAGCAAAAGTTTCTTGTACAAATAACTGCATTTAGTTGCCTTGTTTCGCATAAGCCATACAGAAAATTTGCTTGAAAATTATTTTTTACTCTAATATGGGATTTTGATAACATTGTTTAGTTTTAATAATACTGAATTGAATACCCTGAGAAATATAAACCTAAAGTATTGTTTGCGTGGAATATCCCGTACTAATGATACATAAAAATAGCAACGTGAACTGCTGCCGGTAGTTTCATTGCACGAACTTGAACTACCAGTACGTGCTGAAATGATACTAACTCCTGACTAGGAAGATGAAGACTGAAAAAGGTCCACGATAACAAGTAGTCAGGTTGGGGTTTATCTGCAAACGATTCTTGCGTGTGCTAACAGGACAGAAGCATAACTGGGCCAGTGATAATCGCCGAATGCTCGCCTTCTCATACTCCATCGGTTACCATGATTTTCCCTGGTTGGCCATAACCGTAAGTGACAGCAAAACTTTACCGTATTGTGTTGCATCATTTGTAGATATGCTCGCCACATGTAAGTTATAAGAATGTCTGCTCGTTCACCCTCCCAAGGCTAACAGACACAAATGTAGTTTTAATAGTTACCAGTGGGGAGCTACCATGCATCTGGCCTTTACGCATACCTCTATCCGCTGGAGTACCCCGGTTGTGTGCGGCTCCAGATAGTAAGTATGAAGAACAGAATTTGACCCCAAACATGCTCGCTCTACATTTCTGGTCCAAAAACAAAGTTAAGAATCTTCTCTGGGTGTTGTGTATCCTTTTCAGCCAAGTGACAGACGCAAGTGAAAGGAAGACAACAGAAGAATTTGATTTCTGCAGTAAAAAAAACATTCCGACATTCGTAGGACTGACCAAACTGTGGAGAGTCTTCGACCTCGGCGGAATTCAAGCCCACACACGGACTTAACCAACGCATTTGGATCGCGTATGCTCTACCACCGATTCCTTTCTAGAGAACTTTTATTACTGAGCGTTTCAAGTAGGGGACCAACAATTTGATAATCCAGCCAGGCAATCCCTGGGCCGGTTTGAGTAGAAGCTAATAACACAAAATTTTAACTGTTGTGCTCATCTAAACTCTCCCTACCTAAACAGGTTTTACAACAATTCAGTGTACAGTGAATACCGTTTGCCATCATTCTGTAACTTTTGCAGCTTTCTGCATAATTATTCACGTTCATATCTTACTTCTTGTCTGTTCCACGTCACTGCTTGTCGCATGTACTCGAGTACATTTCACTTCTTTCGATTCCCATTCGCACTCACCCAGGTGTGCACACTGGCAGTGCAGTCGCTGGTGTAGTTGGCGTTAAGATGCCGCGCTACTGCCTTTTCGGGGGCACAGTGAGCACAGCTGAAGTGATGGAAGCGACCAGCTCGGTAAGCAAAGCGCACAGAAAGTGTTTTTATGGTGAACAAGGTTTCTGATTAGTTCGAAACGAATTCATTTCAGCAAACATAGGTAATCGTCATGTGATTGAGAAGTACAAGGATTTGGCCTCAGTCATGTTGTAGTCCTCCACTACCAGCTGACGAGTTACTGAGCTGCTCATTCACCAATGAAAAAAGGTTGACTGGGAGGGACCCAATACAGTCAGAACTGTACTGTTTACTCTCGACGATGAATCCAATTAGGTTCACAGTATGATGGTTAGTAAACTCGATTTGAACAGAAACGAGGTGTTTAATTCAATCATTCGTCCAATACCTTAATGCACATAAGTTCGTATAGCAGATCATCCGATCATTTGTGGGAGACGTAAATTCCCGAAAGCCCAAATGGTTATCAGGCTTGATTTATTAAGATCTGATGTTGCTTAGTAAAAACCGAATTTTCGTTCTTATAATTTCTTGTTCCAATGTCCTCTGTGAAGAGGGTTTTAGAGTCTGTAAGGCATTTATTCTAGCTATACTCATGCGTCCAACGGGTGTTACGAAGTGATCAAACAGTAATTTACAAGCGCTGAAATGTTCACACTTGTTTGTAACACGTCAAAATAGTAGTCATGAGAATAACTCCTCCGAATTAGTCTGAATACGATTCCTTCAACCACTTCCGAATGAATGCGCACCGTAATGTTTTAACTCGTGACACGGTTGCAAGAGATGAAAATAATGACGATCGCACTGTAGTTGTTTTTCATGGAAAATCTAATTCTTATTGAACCATTACAACGTTACCCCTTTTTATTCCGGGTTGGACTCGAAGCCGAGTACCGCTGTCGCCAACAAAGGAAAGTGGCCCTTACGCAGCACTGATTTTTGCTGTGAAGTCACGTGGTGTAGTGAACGCTGATCACTAGGTGGGGGAACTTTGTTAAAATCAACTGATTTGTCGTCTCACTATGACCAGACTAAAAGGGCGATGAAATGTAGTCAAGCAACCGGTGTGATACGTCCAGAAAATTTACGATGTTCTTTGCTTCTCTGATCACGCAGGAAACAGGACAAGGGACCTTCTTGGAAGGAGTCCACATAAGATTCAGTGTGAAATGGACGACAAACAAACTAAACAATTTGATCTGAAACCTAGTTGACATAACAGCAGGCTTTCAAAATTCAGATAATAGAAACCAATATAACGGCTCAACGCACACATGATGCACACGAAAGCAAATATTTTTACAACCAAACAGACTCATTATCATTATGCTTCACTGACAGCCTTTCAAGCTGCACCTTTAACGTACAAACCTTAGGCCATTCGGCCAACCTTACACTCAAGAAGTACCATACTGGAGTTTCGCTCTCACTACAGCTCATCAGTGGTGTTTATCCGCTATTGCTCTTGTTGTTTGAACCTGGACTATGAAACTGGAATGTGTTTGCCACCGCACCGCCAGCTCCCATCCAAACTCATCAGAATTACTGGGTTAATTTTGTTCATATGTCGTCCGCCATGACAACCAACCGTACCCGACAAGCTTTCCATTTGGAAAGTCCGGGTTCAAACCGCAGGTGTGATATGAGATATGCACCATCGGTGAGCTCTAATAAGGGTGAAACTCGAGCCTGGTGCTTCCCGAAAGTAAGGTTTACCGACTGAGCTGGGGTTTGAGTGTAAAAGTTGGGTTCTGAAAGGCAGTCAATCCAGTTTACAAAACAGATTAATAACAAATTATTTTTGGTGTTAGATGGCGACCTACTATGTGCTTAACTTCTGTCATAACTCAAGCGACTTCAAGTTGATTCGATTTGCAGCAAGTTGCCCGCAGTGTAAATGTAGGCTTTTCTAGCATGCACCTGAAAAAGGGAGTTTCTCACTGTACGAAAGGATGAAAACGTATTTGACACAAATATTGTGTGCAATATTTCAGCCACAACGCATACAAGTGAGCCAAACCACCTACGACAAACTGAATGAATACGGCGTGTACGATATGACAGAAAAGGGAATGGTACAATGTAAGGTGAGTGACTTTTCAATCTAAGCGCTGGTTGATTAGTGCGCGGTATCAAAAAAACAAAACTACGGTCTTGCGCAGCACGATGTCGCAAAGCAATTGTTCATTTTTGTTTGTTGCTATCTAAAAGTTTGTTGAATCACTGAATTTGAATTTCATGCAGAATAACCGTACTGCTCGGTTGACACGAAAAATGATAGTTGTGCTATTTCGTGGACATTTAGACAACCCTTCAAAGCATTATAAGGAAGTTAGAGAACCGGAAACAATAATTTCTTCCAATGGACGCTGAAAATGGGCCAAATTTCGATAGGTTGCAGAACCATTGTCGTTCGCAGTTCAGCAGTTCGATGAATCTGAAGATCCGACGGTTGTATAAAACAACTTTTCAATCAGCCAACGTGCAGCAATCTGTGCGTGGGTTGTAAAACGTTAGCGTAAAACGAAATTGCTTTCGTGTTTTGATGGAATCAGATCTGCACCGAAGAACATATGTATACCAGTGCCTCTTGGTTACAAAGCAGTGTTTTACTAGGAAACACAAAAATGTAAACTGAAGTCGACCTGAGACATTTGTCACTAAGTCTAATTCGAGTTTTGTTCAATCTGTGCCTCTGTTTCATGCCTCTACATTCCAAAAATTCTCACGCTCCTTATCCAGAAACTGAGTGTGGCATAATAACAGAACAACAAATCGGCAGGAAATGGACAACTCAGAGGTAGGAATATGTGGACTAGAGTATTAGGGTTTCCAAAGAATCGATAAACGAGAGATGAAGTTAGAACTGTGGGTCTTCCAGACAAAGAAAAATTCAAAATAAGCCATAAGGAAGTGCAGCATTTGCTAAGACCGGGTGGACTGTCTAACCGAAGACTGACAGAAAGGTTGTCAGAGCAAAGCGGTTGATACGGATTGACCAGGACCGAGGATGTTAGCATAAAAGCTCAACCCCTAGTAACGAGGGAATGGCAAGCGTCTGTACCACTAGGTGTGCAAGCGAAAGTCGATGATATCCGTTTTTGGAAACGGCGAGTCTTCCTTGAATTGGGAAGGCCCAAGTGGTTCAGTAAATACGAATGTATTTGCCTGAATACACGCCAGCAGAGAGGCCTAAATGAAAAATGTCGAGAAGCATATGTATCAAAGTTAGAATCCTTGTGTCACCAGATAGTTTGAATGTCAGTTGTAAATGTTCGGTGACAAAACATTAAACCAAATACGATTTGATCATTTGGTCGTGAACACGGTAACGTGTGTATAGTTGTGTGTTGTAAGACTATGAATAACCTACTTTTATCCGTAGACTGGTGGTGCTCCACATACTAGATATAGACACACTTTAGGTCTTTATCACTAAACCAGACAACAAACGGCTGTCTAAAAGGAATTCACATGAGGTGAAAACATTCCACTGAAACCTCAGAATCTATCTTTTATCGGTCAGCTAGTCCAGGTATCCGTTTTGAGATTAGATGAGAATTAACCGTTGCAACTAACTGTGCCCAGTCACTTGGGAAATTGCCATTTACTTGCTTAGCTGGGGCCCAGTTAGTGATAAGATTTCCACGAACCGATTTTCATCCCAGACGGCTACAAAATCATTCATAGTTGCAATCTTCCATAGTCTAAACGGCACTGCCCTTCACGGCTTATCAGTGGTTTTGATGAAGCTAGCAGATTAGCATGTTAACTAATGAGCTTAAGCAGGTGAAGGTCAGTGTTTTAAGGGAATGCTTAATTTAGATGGCAAAAATGTCTGAGACCTAACCATTACGACCATCTCAAAACCGATTGTGAACCTCAGTCGGTCTGAAAAGGTCGCGCAATGCAGCGTCTGTTTGTGGAGCTTCGGTTTCTCTAATCTTCTCTGCGGAAGTAAATCACTCTGCGAGCAGCATTATGTGGGCACGCAAAATTCAATATCAGGGTGTAGTAACATCCTGTGTCCTTAAACTTTGGTATGCCGTTGAGGGTTAGCTCGGATCGCCTAGTGGATGACGTTAGTTTATGTGCAACCTTTCATCCGGGTTGCGGACCCACATGGGTTCGGCGGACTTCGACTGTGCAAGGCACGATTTCAGATAGGCTTGATGAAGCAGTTCATGTATCAATACTACATAATGTTATTCCGGACTTCATTAAGATTTACCAAATAAAGTAGATCCAAATTATTTGAGATTTCACTATCTTTTGGTCCCACGGATTTCTCTGTAAGTGCTGAACACACCTAATAACAATCATGCGTTCCCATCTTTGATGTGCCTAATGGAAATATCTCGTTGTTTACAGGATGGCGGTACCATTATGACTTACTGGCTTAACGGTCGTCCAGAGGTGGCTGATTGTCCGAAAACGGCGAAACTATTCGTGCAGCTAGCTAAAGAACGTGAACTGTTGGCCGATTCCAACATGACTACGGATCATTCACAAGCTGGAGAAGGCTGGGAGTCTGTGAACGCTAGTCGAGGCACCTCGGCTCGGACGCTGGCATCGAAGCGCAGCTCGCTTAATGCGTCCACTCGAAGCAGCATGGGCCGCATGTCTATCGTTTTGGACGACAAGTTTGTCAATAAACGAAGAAGTTTGGCCAAATTGGCAGAGAAGTCGAAAAAGGCTGGCTGATGCTAGCGACATTCATTCACACCACTCTAAGAGACGTCATTATTATACGTACTTGAAACAACAGATAATCACGAGTTTTGTGTTGTAACGACAATCCATTATGATTAATTCATGCGTAGAACTTTGGTGCACAATAGATTTAAATGATTTAGTAAATCGATTTCATCACCCTCGGGATCACCAATTGTGAATTCGTAATCCGCAAATCACTTTTTATTTCATGTATCATCGGACAGCTATTGAATTTTCATCCTTTTCTTACTTGTTTCAGAATCCGAAATAAGTAGTTGTACTATTGTGTGAATGATTCATATTTAAAAGAAAATTAAAAACATTTTATTCGCATATTGTTTGTGAATAATCTGGACAAAGTTAAAAAGAGACGGGTATGTTACCGAAGACTAGAAGAATTAATCTGGCCTTGACTTCAGGAAGAGACAGTCGTATTTTAGGTCCGCATTCGTTGCTATCTTCCAGATGCCGGCGGTGGCCAAAGGGCTAAGGTCATGACGTTTGGACGTGAAGGTCGCAGGTTCAAATTCTCCCACCACCGGTCAACTTCTCCACCTGGCAGCGCTCTGCTGTCCGCGGCCTCCTTCCTGAAAAATGATTTGCATTTTGTTTTCATTATTAAAAGGGAAGTAAAAAGTAAAAGATACGAAGTCTGATCATCCCTTCTCTCTCTCGATATATCTCGGGCCAGCTGAATCCCGTTTGGCAAAATTCAAATATTTCACCTTTCTCCGAATCATTTAGTTCTTTTAAATGTGACAGAAAAATAAGAGAGAGTTTAGTGTACGTAAGCATACGCAAGACTCCAAAATATCGAAACGTTCGGACAAGGAAAAGTCCTGCCGTTTCAACAAAATGTCACTTTCGAACTTTCGGTATTTTGGTACAATGTGTATGGCGTCAACAACCAACTTTATGCATGACACTTAAATTTAGGTCGAAAGAGGTACTAGAATGTTCTATCGCCCCATTCAATAGCTCATTTTAACGAATATTTCATTTCATTAGTTCCAACTACAAAAGACAGTGCCTGAATGTAAAACACAGTCTTCTGGGATTGAAAAGGCATTTCAAATTGCAGTGCAACAATTTAACTGTGAGTGCATCGGAAGTCGTGTGAAAATTGTATAAAAAAGTGGTTTTGAACCGACAAAAGCTTCGACGGCTCTATTAACGTAAACTGTTTACAATTGTTCATCTTTGGTTGATAACTGAGTCCGGGTTCCGTTGACAGAGGCCGTGGAGCTTTTGATAGGTGGGTACATTCCACCGAGGAAAAACATCTGAAACCGAATCATCAAAAGGGACCTTGTCAAAACAGCGCTGTTTTTGCTGTGTGCTGTATGCTGGGTGGAGTTTTATGATGATCAATAAACCACAACCGATAACATGAAAGCCAGTTCTTTTATCCGTCTAGTACTCGTAGATTAGGACAACTGACTTGCAATACCTGTTGCTGAGGTAATCAATAACATTGCCCCAATTCGACGAAGTCAGTCATCATGCTGACCGAACTTTCCCTTTATTCCCTGGGCTCGTTTTATCGAAACACTTGCATTTCCCTGTGCTTTAATTAACCGCTTGTAAGCATTATTCATTGATGATTACACGGCCTAATTTTGTTGTTTAACCGTGCCATGAGTTTCAATTTGTTATGTCTACTAGTGCCTTTGGTCCGAAAATTTAAATTACCCATACTCACTTCGTTGACAATGGTTAATGTTTGTGTTTTAGCACCAATTAGATATCAGAGAACGTGACTAAATGTTGTTGCATTTTGATTTTACTCGTGTCATTTTTGGAACGTCCGTCACCGCTGGTGACGCACTTATCATTAGTAGTTTTCAGGGTCGTCCATCGATTCGATTCGTTTATTGATTTCCATAGCCACGTTTGAGACTACAACTTTTCGATTGGCTTTCCATTATTGGAGTCGTAAAGTGGCAAAGATCTGTCTTTTCAATACTTATAATCAGGCCAATACATCACACGCGAACAGTTTTGGTAGAATGTTGTAATTTCTATGCACAAGTTTGATTTACGATCCCATGAATGAATTCTTCGTCTGCTAAGCACCGGATTCCCTAGTCCTGTCTACTTGCTTCACTATCCTGGTGTTCTTAGGCTATGGAAGCTGTAGGGCCTTGACGAACCGTTTCTGGGACCACAGGATTGGTCTGTGTAGTCTGATGGCGATTGTTTCTGCCGTAGAGAGAACTCTGTCTGACCAGCCTGGAGACGCGAGGTACGTGATACTAAATGACCCGTTCCGCGTTAGTTTGTTGCCTATATCGGTTTCGTGGGCCGGCATAACGTTGGTTACCGTCTTAATGACCCCTCTCGATGGCCACGCAGAGCAGTGTTCTTGAACTGGATCATACAACCGACCTATTCGGCTTCACAATAGCTGCATGAGTGATGATGGCTAATCGGCCTCGCCGAACTTCGATCTCAGTTACGACGCTTACACGAAAGCATCCCCTTCCCCCATCCATCGACGCGCTACCAACCGGTCGTTGACTCGACCGATAATCATGGGTGCCTTGCCTTAATGCGGTTGAGAACGGCAAACCTCACAAGAGTCATGGTTGGTCTGAGACCGTTTCGTGGCTCTAGTGACTTGTCATTAAGACCACCAACGTGCACTAGTCTCAGCAGTTGGCCAAACATACCACATAATCCAACCGATGAAATCCCGTGCCATATTTTAGGAATATACCTTCCCTAAACGTTAGACAAGGCATCGTCTGAAACAGAATGGGCTTGCGTAAACCATCCACAAGTCAAAACATGCTCACCTGCAAGTCATATTTTATTTGAGAAAACGTCGCAGGGTGTGAATGCAACTGACCAAAAATCGATAACACCCTACCAACAGCTCTGCGTGACCGACATCTGAACAACCGCATCGATGCATACATCACATGTGGTGTCGACTTTTCGAAGCACTCCGAACCTCGTTCGATCCAGAGTCACAAACTCGCTTCAACCTCTATTTTTGCAGTTAGTTGCGTGGTTAGTCGGGCAATAACTTTCGACAGGTGGGGAGCCAGTGACCAGGAATAATAGCAACTACGAGAGTTCCTTCGGAAAACCGGTTATCCAGACCTCTCTGTTCGGTAGCATGAGCAAAGGAAACATGTAAGTCGAGATCAAGAAGAAGAGGATTGAGTCGTTATCTTGGTAGGGTTGTATTAAATAAACTTCTGCGTAGAAAAATTGTGGCATTTCGATCGAAAAACGTGGAGAGAAAAATAAGAATAAAGTTACACTCATCACCTTGTAAAAGTAAATAAAAGGTCATCGAGGACTGATCTGAGCACAATGTGAATGGTTGCTCAGGAGCTCGGTTAAAACATGGTCACGGTTTGTCAAGATGCGTGCTAAATATGGAACAGTGGAGTTCCTATACATATTGGATCTAGAGTTAAAATATGAGAGTGGCACTTTGAAAAATCGTTGATGCGTTTGATCTGAAAGAATTTTGTAAGCAAATTTCTCACGTGCTGAAATGTGCTGACCACATAGATTGCAGGACAAATCAGTCAGTGGTATGAAAGACACAGGGCTAATAATTGACAACTCCCGGGTGAAGAATTATAGTCCTTTTTAAGTAAAACTGTAAAATAACGGGGGAACAGTGAGAAATCCACTTCAGAATTTTATCAATACCAACTCCTAGATATATCACGCAATCGACCCTGGCAAGTGATTCTCGGTCGATGGTTCAAATGGGCCGGCTGACCGAGAGACACAGAGAGAGAAAGAGAGAGGGAGAGAGAGAACAGACATTGGAAACATCTAGATTTGTTGAAATTTGACCGAGCTTATGGAGAGATATCGTGGATAGAAGATAGTTTGTTGGTAAACCTTTGAAAATTATCGTTGTTCGAAGCGGATTGAGAGAGAGAGAGAGAGCAGTATCATCAGCATACTTAAACAGATGACAGGAGGAGCTAGTTGACAAGTGGCTGATGTAATTAGAGAAGAGGTTTGGTGAAAGAACACCACCCTGAAGCGCTCGTGAATTCTTAGTCAACGGTCTTGATATTTTACCATCCATTCGTGTTCAATGGGTTCGGTTAGTAAGATAATCAGACAGCTATGCTAATAAAGGCGTGGGACAACCAAATATTTCTAGTTTGTGAATTAGAAGAGACCGTGGAATTGAGTCGAATGCCGCCGAAGTGTCCAGAAAGGTGCAACGCACATACTTCATTGCTGCGCTGAAGGACTAACAAATGTGTTGAATAATGGTGGGGGCATTGTCTAAAGTGGACCTGTTTAATTTATAAGCAAAGTGAAATACATGGAAGAACGTAGGCGCTTAAGTGCAGCACGCTCTGTCAGTTTAAGACCAGATGTTAAGGCGATGGAGCGAAAGCATTTTGCTAAAGCGACAGAACTGCTAGATTTTGGGATGGGAACAATGGCGACAAGTCTCCAGCAGTGAGGCGATGGAGAATTAGCTTAATGATGACTTAATCAGAGAAGTGAAGACATCCGTCAGGGCCTCTGAACCATTCAATAAAAGGGCTGGGAGAAAACTTTCAGCAGCAACCCTTGTGGATATTTTAGTGGTGCGGTGAAGCTCAAACAGCTGTTCCCTAGACAAAAGTGCACCTTCCACATCAGCGCCCTGTACAAATACAACTAGAGTATACGTAGATTGTTATGTGGAAGCTTGATTAATGCTGTTGACATACGCAAAACATTTCACGTGTCGCATCTTCTCCCACACAACAGGCGAATGCCTTTACACAAAGATCGGTTGTTGTTGTCTTTCAAGAGTTGACTAGCAAATGTGGTGTCGATGCAGTTGATTTCAGCTTTTATTAGAGTGGAAATATACCACACACTTGAGTTACTACGGGATTTGTAGAAGTGCGCCTTACGTCTTCATAGAGATTTCCGTATATGGGATTATATGCCGTCGTTTGAGACAATCAGTATCTTTTAGGGACAGCAGATATTGAACACCGCGCTGGATGTCTCTGTGAAAAGTCTGATGTTGTCATTAAGCAAGGGTTCAAACGAGGAACCAGCAGATGCGTGCAAGATGGATTTCTGAAGAAGAGTAAGGTTTTTGTACGAAAAATTGGGGAGGAGAATTTGGATTTGATTTGTTTGCTTGGAGGAATGGAAGGCTGAACGAGAGAGTATCTTGGGCCTTAACAGAAGCAGATAATGGTGATTAGTTGAGACGGGTGCACTTAATTTCAGAGAAAATGAGTCGGGGTTATTGGTAATGTCTGTAGCTATAATGGAGTGCCCTCTGGTGGATGAAACGCAGGGATCAGTCAAATCAAATACATTCGGTTGTACTGTTGATGCATGATTGACTTCTGCTACAATAATATGTAGACTATCCTCAAGAAGAGGGACAATGAATGCCAGAAAAGAGTCTAAGTGATATTTCTTTGAGAGTAATGATTGTACTGGTATGGCAGGAAAGCGTGAGTTGACAGTGAGTTATGGGGAAATAAATTTCATTTAGAGAGTACCTATGGACATATTTCAACTTTTAGACCAAAAGGTGTTTATATATGTTGCCACACCACGCCCAGGCTTCTTGTCGTTCTAATATCTGTCCTGCGGATAGAATTTGAAGCTGTTTATCAACAGGATTGGATCAGCGGTATTCGGGTTCAACAAAGATTCTTCTATGTGGACGAGACAAATGTGAACAGGAATCGCTGATTTGAGTAGGGAGGATAGATCCGACATTATCGTAAACAATAATGCCGGAATGAACATCTTGGTCGAAAGAGGTGCATTGAACAGCTGCCTAAAAGTCAGCACAGGTATTTCTTGACAGATTAGATCTTTAAGGTACAACACTGCATGATCCCAATTCAGAATGAGGAACGTTGGGGTTTTGAACAGCACTAATTTCGACCAATTCTAAGGGCATACCGAGGCCATAACTGAATCGAAAATCTTACAAGGAAGGAAAAAGTGATAATGACAAATAATTGTAATGCAGCCAGTCAAATGACGCACCTGATATGATTCTTCTTAGTTATTCTAACGATACCGCAGTAGAAAGGCAAAACTTTAGAAATCGTGAAACACTGTTTATAATATGGTCTCAGAAAAACTTTTGCTGTCATTCTTGTCTAGATTTTAGCTGGTATTAAAGCAACTTATTGTCCAGCAATCTAAGGGTAGGCTTACTTGGTAGTCTAGATCTTTCGTCTTCTTTCGGTTTGTTTACTCAAGCAATACACACTACATTGGAAGTACGACAGATACCCGTCTAAAGTGGTATTGGGACACAACCTATCTGTCCTTCGCAAAGTGATAACCCGGAGGATGAACTGTGAAGTCCTACAAATTTCTGTGAATAGTGGCCGCCAGAAAGACCTCGAGGCATCTTTCAGACAAGTCTTGCTAGCCTCAAACTTTCAAACTACAGAGCCGCGCATGAAGTTATTGAAGGTGTTCGAACAACGCAACTTTGTGCAGCCACCGTTTCTTTGGAGGCCACTGCAATACCCGTCTGTCATCTACCTAAGTGGTTCGTGATCTCGCTGTTATTTCAATCCTTCCTCTTTTCGCACGTTTAACGGTTTACCTCTGCATTCTCCTTTCACTCTAATCCTGCAACTCACACTTAAAATATTTCAAACCGATGTTGCCAAGATCGTAATCGCTCAGCAGGCTATCAATTTAGTAAATTTTGTTGTCGGTTTACTCATTCACTGCGAAATTAGGCTATATACTTATTGTTTGTTACTATAAACTATATATGTGTATATATATAGTATATATATATCTATAAATATATACATGTAAATGTGTGATGAGACAAGTCAGAAAGACACTTTTTATGCTGAAATCTGTATTACTCTTTTGGTTCGAGGCCTACTTGTAGCCTCATCAAATGTCAGAGTTGCGGAAGTTACTTCCGATAAGACAGTCTTAACAATTTAGTCAGGTTGTCAAACAAAAGTAAGAGTAACATGGGTGTTTTTCATTGTTTCAACTCCCCGTAACGTTCGCAAGTGATATCTGTGGTGGTAAAGTATATAGGTGTATCAGTGGAATGTCTAGGTAGATAGATTATCTGGTTCACAATGAGTGGTCTGTGTAGATTCGGGCTTTGTTTCGGAAAAAAAGGCAAAAGTTGGAAACTTGACCCGAAGAGATTGCTTTCCTTTACCTGCGAAAATAAATATTCATTATATCCGATACTAATTTGTCAGCATGAGGTTAATTTTCGGCACTCCTTTTCGAAGAAAACTTTCCTGGAATCGTTGGACAATTCTTCCTGTTTAAAACGTCCTTTTTGGGTGCATTCGCCAGGAAACTAAACAAATTTCTGTGTGATTATTATATTAGTGTTCTGGATAGACCTTTATTCAGAACGAGTAACATCGGAACTTTGACAAAAGATGAATATATTGAGCACGAAATAAGAAAGAACAAGAATCAATATGCAAAGTTTATCACACACATTAGTCCTTCTACCCTTCTCTCGAAATCGTCGGCGAGTTTGAAACTACCAGATTATCCAAATCGAAGCAGAGAGTCATCTTAGGGGATTTTACCTTCAGCCTTTAAACAAATGGTTTGACCTACTAGACATTGGGATAATCTGAAGGTCACTTAACTTACCGGGGATCGGTGCCTAACTGTTCAGCTCGTTCACATCCTGGGTGTCAAGTGCACCCTTCCTTGACAGATATCGATAAATAAGACGTTAGCCATCTCCTCAAGATAGATTAACGAGTGTCAGTCAACTCGTGGAGAGCTCTGGGCATTCGCGTTCGTCTTCATGCCTTTGTAAAAACATCTTCGTCACGAGAAGGTAGTGCGTATGACTTCATTGGCAGAGGCCATTTGGCTGCCTTTCGAAAGATGTTCAGAGCGAATGGGCGACTCAGAGTCTAAGCCAACTATGCTGAGACATTTGAAGGCTTTCTTTATGAATTTCTTACAGAAGAAGCTGCCTTGGACCAGGCTGTGACGTTTTAGTAAATTAACCAAGGCACCGATAAAGATTCGTAACTCAATTGGTAGGATAAATTCGAATGGCGCGTGGGCCCAAATCATACCAATTAGGACAAATTTAACAAACTCTGACTGTGTTTCGCCACTCGTCAAAAGTCATCAAACTCTAGCACATATTACGAATTTGACGTTTCTTGGGATGAACAACTGGGGAAAGATTTATGCGGCTTACATACCGTTTATAGAAATCCGAGATGGATTTCGTTACTTTGTGACTTCAGATGCCGATGAAGCTACGCAAAGTCATCCAGTTTGCAAGCATTGTGGGCTGGAAAATGATGACTATGTATTCACAGACTGACAGGGAAACGACCATTTCCCTCCTGTCCAACGAGATGAGAGGCTGACTATTTTGACTACCATGTGCCTAACTTTGACACACCCAATCGGTTCTAACCTAATAAGTGTGTGTGTCTGTATATGTGGGCTGTGCGTGAGGACTACAGTACATTTATTAATAGCAATGCGGACCACATACGTGAAGTCTGTTCACCGACCCATTTGTTTTTGTTTACCACTTTATCTTGGCTACCATATGCGCAAAGTGGATAATCACTTTCTGTTTAACGATAAAACTGTTTTCCATAGAAATAGGTTTCTAGGTTGCACAACGGGTAGTTAGTATTTTTTTATCCTTATTTAACCACAGAAGATTTCAACGAAAAGACACTAGGGAATAACGGGGTTGAATGTGCTTAAAAATGGTCTGACTGTACTCTCACTTGCGTTCCCTTTTCTCGTTGACTTCGTTTCACTCATGACTGCCTGCGATGACGGACACAATCATGTTCAGCCTAGTGGTGAAACCGGATGCAATGCAGGTTACCAGTTTGCCAATTCTGTGGTGATAGTGGAGGTGATGTTCTGGCGGTATATATGGAAAGTGGTTAGCAATTTTCTTCCGAATCATGGCGCCGCTGATTCGGGTGTTCGATCTCCTTTTCATGGAATCGGTGTGTGCATGTATCATTGTTGTTTTGTCTGTGTACTTGAAGAAATCGGAATTGAATGCAACCAAAAAGATAGAATTAGATAGCGAAGTGAGAGAAGTTGTACAGGTAGAAGTGATAGATTCATGGGAACCCATTCAAACCATGGACATTCAGAATGCCCCTGACTGCCCTTCAGACATCTTATATATCAATGATCTGCGGAAAATTCCACACAAAATATTACGGTAATCTCCCGGTGGGGCAATCTGACGAAACGGGACAATGAGCCCAAGAGGAAATGGAACAATTGCTTTGGTACTCCTCAGCTCGACCGAGACATTTTTGAAACTGATGTCTTCATCACCACCATTTCCGTCTACCCGATCTGTGTGATTTGAAGCCTGGAGTTTGCTGTCTTCCATACAACGCGATGTCCCTGTTCTTCGTAGTATATCGGTATGCGCAGTCCGAGATAAGCTTGAGGTAAATACAGCCAGGTGAAGTTTTCACTGCCTTCTGCTTGACTTAAGATGCGCCTAGAGACTTAGTCATGCAGCTATCGGAAATCCGTGATTCCGTGGGACTGATAAAAATAGAATGCAGTTATGGTAAATTCATGAGGACGATGAATGTTATTTAAAATTACGGGTGTATAATTATATGCCTGACTGACTACCTTTAGGATTAAACCAAAAAGTTGTGAGATGAGTACGAACATTAAAACGAGAAGTTCAGTGGGAATATTTGTTTATCCCATGGAGAAGTCCTGACTTGGTAGAAGGCATTCGAACGGACTAAACGAGACCCTTGCCGTGTCTTCCTTCGAAGTTTTTAAGCACTGTTGACTGCCGTCGAACACAATACCTGAACAAACTAGGCTCAGTAACTCTAGTTCCCCTGGAGGAGAACTGGTGACGCAGCGGTAGTATATACGCCCTTCAGTTGGGCAGCCCTGGTTCAGACCGAAAGTGCTTTGGAGGATATACACAACTGATGAGCTATTATAAGAACCAGACTTTAGTCTGGCACTTCCCAACGGCAGTATGACAGGGCGATCTATGCCCTAAAGGTATATTTCAAAAGGTGGCCAGACAATCATCGAAATACCAGACTAACACTCTATTAGTAAGCAGCTGGGAGATACATATGGAGGCTTATAACTTCCAATAATTTCCTTGACCTAATAAGGAAGCGAACAGAATTGCTTGCTTTCTATCAACTGTAAACACAAGTGGACGAATGACCGGTTTGGTGAACAGTTCGGTTATGTAAAATTTGAATTCTCTATCTATTCGAACAGTTTGACCTTGGTGATCGTATTGTTCTCTATTCGCTCGCAGACGACTGACGCTGACAGTGTGCCGAGCTAACTCCCTCGGGATCTCACAACGGTATGGCAAATTTTGGCCGACATGGCGCTTCAAGTTCTATGGAAGTGCAAGGCGGATTCCGGGACACTGAAACATGATACTGTAAACCAGGTTGATAGCCTCAGGATGAAATGGTTGCGTTGGCTGATTGCTAACCGTCAGAACCTTGTAAAACATGATCATATTTTAAGAGTACACCGGAATTTTAGCCTCATTGCCTAGAATATCGACAACATTGAGATGGATTTTGGATGCACCAACAGACACAAGGTAGCTTTTCGCTTATTGTGTGATTGTTTACGTAAATGCGTTGAACGAAGGGAGGACAACGGGAGGTGTTCTTTATTCATCTCTGTATCACACAAGCGCTTTGGTATAACCGTTCGAATCTCGCGCTCCATTTCTGTGTGACTGTTCACTCAATGGGTCATCTCGTCCGTCCCGTTTTATCGTACGATTACGGGACCTGAAGGCTCAAGCCCGAATCATTGTATCTCCAACCTCAGTGTGTGTTAATAACGTCCTGCCAGACCACAGGCTTTGTATTCTTGTGCTATTGTGCGACGCTTGGTGCTGACGTCTTGTGCTTCAGTGTTGTACATTGATCAGTCTATTCGAGTAATAAAGCAAGAGGGGATGTATTAGCAACATTCTAATAAGTCCAGTGAACATGCTACCTCGCGGCGGGTAAAAAGATACTGTTAATTTGGTCGGCTCTGCCGACTTCGGCCTCAAATTCATTATTAATAGAATGACTCCAGCATTAAAATTACTCGAGTGTCAAGTTTTGGGGCTCTGTGCGTGCTGCTAACCCATATGTGAAATATTTGAGACGTTGGTGCATAACGATTAAAAGGGGATTTTTGATGAAATGCTTTAAGGGTATGCTCTGAAACGCAATGGCGCATACATAAAGTGACCTTCAGTATATTTTTCATCTCCACAGCTTTTGTACAAAATTATTCCTTCTTCAAAACTTGCGCTTATTGACCAAGATGTAAAAAGTAAAACAGGACGTATATTGCTAGTCAAGAATGCAAGCAAATTGGCTTGAATAGATCTGAAAGGTAAACTACTCAGATGCTGCCATTTTTTGTCGGCTCAGCTCTTTCCATTTTCGAACTGGTGGTCATAAAATACGTTGGAATCATCAAACCACCTGCTGAATACGGAAAAAATACAACATAAAAGTGTTTACCAAAACTCTTCCATATACTTAGAACAGTTTCCCGTAGTGCACTTTTTAGCAACATCTGCACACTAATTCAGCCGTCCGTGGTTGGTCAGAAACGGTTAACTGTTAAATTCCACCAAACAGGTGATTTATAATAAACATCCGTGTTTGTGTCGGACCCTTTGGCCTCGGAACGGTTGGGAAATCTGGCGTTAAGTGACAGTTTGGTACGTCTAATTTACACATTCCTAGTTTTCACGATTTTTCTCCTATTCCAAAATACAGTGAAAAAACATGAATAAAGTATGAACGGCACCTGCCAAAATATTTTGGAGCAAACACTAGGAACAGGCGGATAAATTGAATTGCAAGGATAGCAGGAATCCACAATTTTTGATAATCTTAATATCTTTCAGAAAAATCAATTTTTCTTACTTGAGATGCTCATCGACTGATTGTAGCTTCCACATGTCGTGGATAGGGAGTGCAAGGTTAAACTCATTACGAAACGGTGAAATCAGCGCGATTTCTGACCCAAATAATAGGAATCTGTTTGTGTCCTGTGCAGCGGTTCCACTGAATGTGACCGGAAATTTTAGACTACCGACTGTGAAATGCGATTGCTTCAGTGCTGACTTCTGTGAACTTCCTGCACCTCCAGTGTAGTTCTCACCAGGGAGCAGTTTCATCGAATATTCTCAGTCACATGATGATATGACGAGTGGTCGGAAAGTCGCCAGTTGTTGACTTTGAGCTAATGCATTATGGCAGCGCTAAACTGAAATTAGTTTCTCTCAGTGCAGTCAGAAATAGACCTAACTGTCCGCCTTCACATGAAGTTGGAGCGCGATAGAACAGCAGGAAAGTAACAACAAATTGAGTGAACTGTGGATGACTAAAGCCATCCAGTCAGTTGCATATTAATGCAGCTTCGTTCCAGTAAGATTTAAAAATAAACCAGTCAGAAGGAGGCTTCAGAAAGCCACTAAAACTAACGGAAGTCAAACGGGCTATGATATGCATCTACTCATAATATAAGTGAAATCGTTTCAATAAATGAATAAGATTCTGTGTCTAATCGACTTCTCTTTATAGATGGCACGAATGTGCGTTTACGCAGCTGAAGGAAGAATAAAGGCATAAACTTAATTCCAGTCAGGTGAAAATCGGTATTGGTCGTTGATGACACTGATAGCTTTCATAAATTATAGGTCACTGAACCTGACGGCTTGGTGACAAAAGTTCCATAACCCGTTCAAGTGACTTGACCAAATCGTACTGCCAAAATCACAGCGATCAGAATCGCATGGAACGGCGATTTACTACCTGATATTGAACAACCTGATTAGTTTTAAGGCACATGGAAACTGACGGTTAACCCTTCACCTTACTTGGTCGACGGTACTTTCAGGGGATAGAATTTCGGGCTTTTTTAACTATGAAATAAATTACTTGCAGAAGACATCTGGTCGGCATCTGAGTGACTCGCGGAAAGTAGATCTCATATCCCTAACTATCGGAGATGAATACGGCAACCCACGTGGACTTCTGAAAATCAGATGGAGTGAGGAAAAGAACTCGCGGATTATTGATGGTCCGACCATAGCATTCGGTGGTCAACTAAGGATAGATTCAACGTGACCCAAAACGATACATATCAAACGTACAGACGAGCTCGGATAAGGTCACAGTAAGGGAAACAATGTGTTTAAGACTGACTCTGTCAAAGCCAGGCAGTTCAGTTTGATTTCCTCAATGTAATTAATGGGGGCAGGGACCGGAAATGTCCCATGAGATGAGTATGCGAGCAATTATTGACTTGGTAATCGATTGTGTGAATCCGTGTTAAATCTTGTGCTGCAAGAAAATTAAATAGTGTATAACCCAACACGATATAATACCACAGCTGGAAGCGCAGCGACTCCACTAGTGAAATACTGCCAATCAATTGATCGACGAATACAACTGATATTTTGTCTCAAGCTACTCTAGTGACACTTAAAAATTTCTAAAAATCTGAAACCTTCCAGTTAGTATACTGTCTTTTATCTTTTATCTTTTACTTCCACTCTATTAATGAAACAACAATGTACATCATTTTTCAGGATGGGGGGCCGCGGCCAGCAGATGGCTGCCAAGTGGGGAAGCCTCTTCCCAAGTAGTGACATTTGCTTCCAACCAAATCCATATTAGGGAGCTTTGACTGTTGTAAAAAAGATCTTATCCCTCTATTGTTCTTGCGGTAAGACGCAGTCTGTCGTAGTGGTTTGAATCACAATAACCTTTATTTTGGTTCTAGAGTTTCCCTTCCTCATCCTCATCGGAATAAGATTCGTGGTCTTCATCGTGCTCGTACTTTGAATCGATTTTCAACTTCTTCCATCGACCTTGGGTATCTTGTCGATGGAGCGCATTGATATTCTTAAGTTCCATATTCCATTGTCATTCAAAACGTTTTTCTTAACTGAACATTACTGAATGGGGACAATATTCTTATTGGTACACGGCCCGATTTTTTAATCTTTTATTTATTTTATTATTGAAACAACAACCAGCAGAGGGCTGCCAAGTGGGGAAATTCACCGGCGGCGGCAGGATTCGAACACGCGACCTTCACGTTCAAACGCCACCACCTTATCCGCTTGGCCACCGCCCTCAATCCACATTAGAACAGTTCACCGCATTGTGAAATGACTTTCTGTCATCCAATCTACACAGCGACAGAACCTGTCCCAGTGCAAACTTGAATTCGTGCAGGTGCCGATTTACCGAACACAAATTTATCCAATCAGGGGAACTGACTCATTCGCATATGAAGGTGAGAGCTGCCTGCGCAAATATAACGACAAGAAACAGTAACTGAGCTCCAGCGTATATTGCGAGATATGTGACGATCCAGCGCTTTAATAGGGAACAAATTTGAGCGCATGCATTGCTTATAAAGCGTCAGCATAAGAATCAGATCATGCCAAAAAATAGAACAGAAGAACCAGGGTTCTGGAATACAGATCGCGACTGCTGACCGCATTATATAAAAATACAGAGGTCTTAGAACACATTTCAAACTCGATGAACAAAATTTGACCACTGTATTAAGCCCTGGCCAGTTCACTTGCTGCTGTTACGAGAAGATATCACGAGAAAGCGGGAAATTACTTATCTTCTCCATCTATTGTTACTTGATATAGTGTTAAACAAGAGTAGTTGAATGCTGGCGACCTCGGTTACAGGGCGAAGTCACTCGAACACGGAAAGAAGCAAACTGTCGGGATATGAAAACAATGTGCCCAGAAAGGAAAACATGGTGATTTATTCCAGGGAATATTCATAAAGATTGACTGAGTCACTGAAGCAACGAAAATTCTATTTTTACCTATTATTGCAATCGAAATCACTGCTCAGTGAAGACTTCTGTACGTTACCAGAAGTCCAACATTAAGTATCAGCGAAGGATAGCAAAATTCAGGTAAATGGAGATTCCAGACAGTGAACACCGATCTTAAGGTGGTATGGGCGACCTTTGATTAGCCATCATATTAATTCTGTGGCAAATCGACAGGCAGCCAGAAGTCGTATTTTTCTGGATGTCCCAGTATTAAAGATTATAATCAGATTGTAAATGCCTGCGAATTTTGAAATTTCTTTTTAGGTCTTTTCAAATGCATTGAAATAAACAAGGGCATCTTTTCTACGACATCGTACGTAGGAAAAAACTAACAGTCGCAAATATTGGATGCTTAAATTTAACCGAAGTAAAACACGGTGAGGGTTGTATTTCTATATTAGTTGAAAACGTTGTCTAAAACTTTTGCGGCCAACAAGGTAACGGTATAAGTCAACTTAATATTCTGTCCTGATGCAGAAAAAGGCCACTAGGTATGTTCCACCGACGTGAAGCATGTACTGGCAACAAAAATCATGCGACCTGCTTTAAGTTTTTTAGTTTCACTTTGGCGGGCACTTGGTTTCATCGATGAGTTCATTGTACACCGAGGCACACAAAAACTTGGTTTCTGGAGCACATTTCCATTTCGGCTCGTTACATCGGCAACAAAGTCGCAGTTCTGACCTCGCTTGATGTTGCGCGTTAGAACTTAGTAAAAACAACCAACCCAGTGGATCGAAATCAAGGGCAATTTAACTATTGATGGAACTGGGACGATCAGTCGGAATGGTGTTTTTGTTGGCCACCTTGAACGTTGTTCTAAAAGAGCCATAATGGTGGAGAATTTATCATATCACGACTATGTGTTTATTAGATTTTGAAAATTTGAGCTCAAAGCGAATTTCATGGTATTACTTTCTATCACACCATAGATCAATTCGTCCGATGATTTCTGTCCTCAAACTACCACTGAATAAGCTTATAACTACCGTCCCATTGGAACCCAAATTGCAACTTTCAGTAAAACACCGACTAGACAAACCGGAAGTTGTCATCTTCATTGATTCAACGTTTGAAATGCTGAGCAAAGCAGTTGGGGAGCCAAGAAATCAAGCCGACTGTTGATCTCCGTGTAGATCGTCCTATGCGCATCACGAAACACGGCTGCTCGTCAATGAAGCCTGTTGTTTGATAGCCCTAAAGGTAACGTTCGACTATCTCACACCCTATTACAGCTGCATCAAATGACTAATTTTTG
The DNA here is from genome assembly GCA_008360955.1 of Fasciolopsis buskii. Lineage (NCBI taxonomy): Eukaryota > Metazoa > Platyhelminthes > Trematoda > Plagiorchiida > Fasciolidae > Fasciolopsis > Fasciolopsis buskii. The sequence goes on along the minus strand of LUCM01008798.1, from coordinate 147,107 downwards.
AAATAAAATTACACTTACTGACTTATCCACCAGTAGCCCACAAAGGTAAAATCATGACAAACACCAAGATTTGCCACCGTATAATGTGATATTTCGTTCGTACTTCATTATTTGTCGACTTTCGAGTAGATCTGCACTATCACCCACCTCTTCGCATCCTTATCACTTGTATTGTATTGTATAGACTTCTGCGTACAAAAAATAATGTCGCACTTCAGTCAAAACTTTTACTGATGGCGAGATTTTTGTGATAGGGATTCGATAAAAACCATCAGTCTGAGCTAACACCGCCATCAAACTTCAAAGCCGTTAAAATCAGTTGGTCACCCGAAATCACTGTGATAACCACGCTCTCCAAATTTGTACCTGCAAATTTGTTTAGAAACCATGATAATTCCATTCAGATTGTGATCAGTTGGTATTGTTGCGCCGACGAGAGAAGCACCCCTAGACAGTCGTTTTCTTAAATGGCCATAATTATACATCGGGCCGTCAACGTTTCGCGCACTTTTATCTCTTCCAGGCACCATTTTTACCTCGCGCCAGACGTGGACTGGATGTCATATTCGTGTTTGGTTTGCTGCTTTGCGAAAACCGGCCAATCCGCAGATCACTCGTCGTGTCCAATCCAAACGAGACGTACGCAAAGAACGCGTGACGGATTGTTCACCGCAATATGTTACGACGGTGCATTGCGGAAAAGAAAACTATAGAACTTCTTGGGAAAGCACCCAGTGCACCACACAACCCTGTTCGAAAGACAAAGGCTCGAGTTAAATGTTTCATGATTGATAATTCATTGAAGGATTGGAACAGTTTTCTCAACTTTATCATACTTGTGGGCAATGTGAAACAGTCTAATCTGTGTTTGACTTTTTGTTCCACGTCTGATTTCTTTTGTTTACATGACCTATTGTTGTCTGACTTGTACTTTCGGTTGAAACAAGTGATTCTTTCACTTTCTATGTTACTAGTAAATCTTAATAGTGAATTCGATGCATTTTGTTTTACACGTTTGCTGAATAATACCCACTTATCTATGTCGGTATTACGCAGTGCCAAGCATGCACAGTGCTATCAATCTTTTTGGTAGTCACCTTAAAATCGATTTATTTTCGTGTTCAGCATATATGGGAAAGATGACAAAACACTAATCTTAAGCCAACAGTTTTCTGGAACCTGAACACAACAACGAAGTAAGCTGTGAGCGAGGAGTGACGTTACACTGGTTTCGTCCATCTCTTGGCACCGGCATTCCCATGGGAAGAAATTCGATTCTCATACTGAAAGAAAATTTGTTTGGGAACTCGTTTTACACGCCGTTTGTGAACCGAATCATTTACACCTACAATAACAGTTAAGTTAACCGGATGGTTCAGAGACTAAAACATCCTCAGATGAGCAATACGATCGACGACGTTATAGATCAACCAATCGATTTGTCTGAATCGTTTGGCGACTTACTTGAGGAGTATATGAGGAGAAGACGTTTGATAGAGCCAAGCCCATCTATTTCATTCATATATTTGTTGCCCAGATGCATGCCGAATACCGAGTGAATCTGTGCCAGTTGCATTGTTTGACCTCCGGTTGTGGAATTCATTGGCTAAAGTTGAATATTCATCCGAAAGTATTGTGCAAAGCATTTACTTGATCTGATGTGGATTGCATCAGTAGCTAACCGCACAGTTGCACCTACTTATCTTCATTTCTTAAATTCGAAACCGCAAGCACTTTAAACAGCGTTCTGAAGCACAATTCACTATGTCCGGCTGTTGTAGAGAAGCGTTTCGAAAAAAAATACAATTAATGTACTTCTCGAGTTCATTATACTTTTTAGATAGGCTTAGTCGCCGGAGGTCAAGGTACAATAGCTTAGTGTACATCTAAGTGGTACACATCTCTTATTGTGAAATACTGTATTGCTTATCCCTCTCTTCCATATGTGGTCCAGTGACAACGTGTTAAACGAATAACACGATGGATGTTTTATTTTGGATAACCGCCACGTTAAGAGGCATATTCCTAGTTCTAACCCGGAAAGCAATGATGACGTCTGACTAGTAACGACAAGCTGGTTAGCATCTTTGCGTGCGAAGTTGGACGAACTACGGTCGAATCGTGTCACCAACAGTCACTTCCCGCCTTAAACACGATGACTTTTTCCTTACGGTATTCCAAAACTGTTCCACGGTAAAGGACGAATTAAAAGTAGTATTGTAATCAAAATAAACATTGGTTAGTTCCATGACCTTCACATTGACAAACTTGATCTGAGTTCATTAATCAATGCCCAAATTCGCCTATAAGGAAAGTTCTCTACTACCATTTGAGTCGAACGGCTCGGTCATATTAGACAAACAAGTTGCCTTTTACATCAGATTCATCAGTTCGCGAAGAGATTCACAGTATCGTTTTCTGCTTGTGGCTAGGATCAACAACTCATCGTGGTACACGTCAAAATTGAAACCAGTAGGTGATTATCCACAACAGTCTGCCGAATTCGTGTGTTTGTGTAGGTTGGAGAAAATCATCCGATTCAATGATCTGCGACAAATTAGCACCGTTTGTTGTTGAATTTTTATGAAGTCTTCTTATTTCATCATTTCAGGTTTTCAGGCGACGAAAGTGAACATCTAACCATATGAGAAAGTGGTCTGAACAATGTGTGTGATACATCTGGTCACGATTATACGACTGGTTCACCCAATTCACTTCACTTTACTATACTCCATCCCACTTCAGTATATCCGGCCCGTTTGCGATAGTTTTTGCGGGCATAAACATTTTCACAACTGTTTCCATGTCTGGCGAACCAATGACTCAAACAGTGTCACTTTCCACGAGAGAAAAAAGACTAAATGAGGCAACAGAAATCTGCGTAGATGTGTAGTCCTCTCATCACAGTCAGTGACATCAATCTTGGCTGGTTCCTGGCACTACTTGACTCATCGATCGCGTTCTGCAGAATGACACCGAAACAATTACAAAATAAGCGCCTCCATTCACTTGCCACATCCATCGTGGCAACAGTATTCCCTGGAATTGTACGCCATTTGAACTGCAGGAAACTGTCCAAAACAGAACTTACAAATCTATCGTAACTACAAGACAGCATGAGCGAAATGACCTCACTTGAAGAATGGATGACTGGGAATCATTTATCGGCTGGAACATCTGGACTTGCATCACTATCACCCCGATTATCGACCGGGATTTGGATCTTCCATTAACATACCTAAACTCGTATGGAATTAAACTGCAAAAACTATTCGACTCCCACGTGGTGGTACACCTTAGATTTGTGACACTTCAATATTTCTTCGCAATTGCACTTTATGAATCCACAAACGTCATTCAAACAGGAGTGAATTATCAAGAGACCTGTTGGTCGGAGTTTCAGATAGTCTAATTTTTTTCCGTTTTATCAAACCCAATTGTTAGGCGGCTATTCGCTTTCGCAATATTCAGACACTTTCCGTTATCACAAGGTCAACGAAATATTTCTGAAAACATTATTCACGTGACCTGCAAATTAAACGTGAAAAATTCAGTGAGAACCATTTCCAACGATTTTTTTCTTTTTGTTTACAACTGTCAATTTGAGGGAGAAGATAAGTAAAACCTGTGTCAGTGCTTTGTCGAAAGAGAGCAATATCAGTAGATCCACCCATTTACGCCGGTAACATTAGGATAAGGGGCTGTAGAAATCGCAATTCCAGTGCACGATACCAATAAAAGGAAACGACTGGATAATGGGTAGGATTCAGGTATACGGATTACTGAAAATTTAACGAGATTTGTCATAGACAAAGTGACTAAGGAACAACACATCACTCTGGGTCCATGAATAATTCACCCGTAAATAACATGAAAATTCTTCCGAACAACCGTGCAGCGAAAAGCCACTAAGTGCTAACCCGTCGTACTCGGACCCAATGCATATGAATCCGAACTGTCCAACAGACTGCCTGAGGTGGTCTATATCACAACACCGGACTATAGTGGATTACTGTAACACTTCGACACAATTGATTTTGTTCGGGTTTATCGCATGGTTGGTCAACGGCTCCCGTCTTTCTGGGCGTAATGCGATGCACGAACGAGGCCCGGCCTGATATCACACCCACGTGTGAGCGTCAGTCGTTTATCCCATCGAGCTCCAGTATGCGACACTGTTGGCCAGTCATCCATTGCATCAGTGCGGTATGTGATGTGAGCTAAAATAACAAAAGTAGTTCGTTTTCAAATTAATCTGATAATCTTTCAAATTCACATTAGCAATAGAATGAGTGATATCAGAAATAGATAAAGGGATTAAACTGCCCCGGGAAAAAACAGTCAAGCAGCCAATGCTCCTCAACAGGCATGTGCACCCACTATTCTTCCGACCGGTCATTATCAAAATACATGTATATACATAGTTCAAATCTCACTTGAACCGCTGAATGAGTATGGATAATGAGAACGTGTGAGAAATGTGAAATCATTCAGAATGCTTAATCATAGCAGAACAAGCAAATAGACTTACATCAGTATTGTGAGTTTCGCAAGCCAAAGTCAGGCGGAAGCGTTAAGCTACAAACTGTTAAGTTGCACGCAGTGTGTATAGTGCTTCGCTGCTCCTGGGACTCCAAGCAACGCATCAGATGTCACGCAGAAGCAACAGTTGTTACTAGTTTTCCATAAAATAACTGGGTGCGAATTCCTTCTTTACCTTGCTTATGTTGCCAAAACTTGACAGTGATTTGGGACGTAAACGCAAGCAAGACCTATGCGCATCTATTTGACCGAGTGAGAAGAGAGCGAAGTCCACAAGCACGAGATATCACAGGAAATATCGTCAGCACCAGGACATGTCTGGCCTTTGGAATCGAAAAACCTCTGCGTGAGTAGTTGCCAAGGTATTCTAATGATTTGCAAACAGGCTAAATCTATTCGTTTTCCCCTATCTGTCCTACATCAGATCCACGATTGAGAAATTGATAAGTTGGCCATTTAAATGTTCACCTTCTACATTTGTCAGAAATTTGTTACCGATTCTTCTAAATACTGTTGCGAACCTAGAAGGCCCTACGGCATGTTTCGACGACTGAACTTACATAAGTGGACTATAATGAAACGCTATAGTGACTGGAAGTGATCTACGAGATGGATGTTCCACTTGGCATTCCCTGTAGTTCAGTTCCGCCAAACATCACCTTGAAACATCGGGCTCCGGTTTTGTCCCTTGTCGGAACATGTGGTTGCTAAGCGTGAAACACTACTAACTCCAGCGTTTTCTTGGTAATTCGGAGCTGCTGAGCAGTTGTTTCACACACAACACGATAACATTCAGCTGCAATCCTGATGGAATTGAGGCGCACGTCAAGGTCATCATGCTTCACAAACAGGTCGGTATTTCAACCACCAATCCAAAGCGGGATTAACAGCACTACATTCCACTCAGATAGAATTAGCCGCTCTAGCTTGGTTGAACATTAAATTTACGTATGCATCCAACATAATGGTAGACCGATTCCTTGTTATATTAGAATTCATTACCGGAAGTCGCTGAGTCCTAAGGTTCTCTTAAGAATTTCCAATTCGGTACGGGTTAGCCTTGAAATCCCGAAGGATCTAAGCCCATGGTTGGCGAGAAAAACGTCGGATTGGAAGGAAACTACAAGAACAAGCCTAACCGGTGGTAATCAACCAATAAAAGTCAAGGCGTTCCAACCTGAAAGTCGCGGGCTTGAGTTCTTCCATCACGGCCTAATTCCCACCCGGAAGCCTTCAGTTGGCCACGATCTCCTTCCTAAAGATGATGTTTTGAGGGAAAGAGGAGAAAAAAGACTCGCATATGATCCTCCCCCAAAACCGTATGTGTTAAACATCCAGTTGTTTGGAACGTGTATGAATTATTTGCTCCAGCATTGCGTCACATCATTCCGTTCCACTGGGGTTGTGGAAAAAACAAGGGTTCGAGACCGTTTCGCGAACCACGCACTAACATCTATGCTTTTTTCACCACTAGTTCCCTCAGTTGCAAGAATAAGCGTGTTCGTAGTTAACAAGATGACTCGAATTTTGACCAAGCATTGAATTCCTGAGGCGTCCGTCAGTATGGACAGGTTGGATCGTGTTGCATGCCATACATTCTATATCTTCATACTCCCTGATCCTAACTTTTGGATGTTTGTTTGGTTACCGAATAAACTGAACGATACGTCATTCCACGACGTATCAATCAAACTAGCCGTATATCGACGAAATGCCCGAGTGCTTTTTGGTCAACTTTGCAGGGTTTAATAGCAAAAAGAACTCAGAATGACAAGAGCAAATATTCACATACAGAGAGAGGGCAACTCACAATAGGAACTAATGAAATTGGTCGCAGTTTTTTCTGACAAACGGACACTAACCCTCCTGTTTAACGCTGACCGATGGACATTGACCCTGGAGATTTTTTACCCAGATGGCCAATTTCATTCGTCAAAGTCAACTCAGCGCAATCGACTCACATCTCCCCCTGACCGGGAAAATGAAACAAAACGGATAAGTCGCTACTTTGGGAGAAGCGGGTGCTATTTTTGACCATCAAATCGCTTTGGTATTCCGATTCTTATTGCCAAGTTTCTGAAACGACTTGATCTGAAACCACCTTAGAAATCTTGGAAGAAAAATCACGTTATCTCAGCAAAACAATAGCCAGTTTTACGACGCGGGATCTCTGAAGGACCTGATCTAGCCGATACAGAGGAGCATCTGGAATATAATGGTTGAAGACTACTGGTAGGCTAGATTTCGGCCTTGCAGAAAGCCGATGTCTAAATCCGCGATAGTATTCATAGTTTAACAGCTCTGCGCATGCAGGACTCTCAAGCCAGAAAAAGCACTGCATAATCCCCAATGACGCTTCATAATGGCGATGAGAACAAAGTAATTGCTTACAACACTCCAAATACCGTCCTAAGTATTTCAGACTCAAAATCGCACGGGATAATGCATGGCTTATCACCAGTACATTAGTACTTGGGCTGAAAAATGAGCAAAGCAGGAAATGGAAAACGGAGACACAAGTCGGGAAAAACACGGCTGGATTAGATCCAAGACAAATGAATGCGTTTGCTGAAAGAATGAACGATATTCGAGGGACGTTGAAATCAGCCATGCACGCAGACGTGTGTACGGTGGTGAAGGTGCAAAAATGTAAAGTGATAGGTAGAGGGATAGACACTAGGAGTGTGGCGACGAGCCACATCCGGAACTGGGCTTCAATAAGAGGCATGTAGATATGGTTGGTGAAGGATAGGAGTATAGGTTCGGGGCTGATTGATTGACTGATTGGTCGATTAACGGAGAAATCGATTATCTTGGAGGGAGAGGGGGGAACCAATAAACCGGAAGACACAGAAAACATCGGGGAAAAAGGGGGATTGACATTCTCGACAAGAGAGAAGGAGAGTAGGGGCTGGATTCAAGGTAAAGGATGTGTGTGAACAAATTTGGTCTGATGCAGTATAACAGTGGTTGAAGGTGGCTGTTACTGACAGCAGTTGGTGATAAAGAAAGGAAATAGCCGAAATTAGCGAAAAGACAGTCGGTGAGAGGTGTTACACAGGGAAGAAACAGATTGTTGGCTTCACATGTAGAGAGGAGAAATTAGTCATTCAAGATAAGAAGACGAATCATTTAATCACTGCACAGTCCTGGCAGCGCACAGTAAGGTTAATTGATTTTAGACGAAAAAATGGGACAAAATAAAAAAAGAGGGATGAGTAAATCAAGGCACAATCAATTTTCGGTTTGTACTGTTCACAGGTAGATGCGTGGAGGCAAACGCCTGTAAAATTGCGCATTGAGCCGGGATGCAGGAACGTGAACATACACGAAGTTCAAAATAGTTATAGCCATCCGATTGTAATCGGGCACTACCCCTTGTAATAACAAGTCGACATGTGTAACAAATATCCCACAACAACTACAAAAGAAAAGCCTAGAATTCTGACTGACTCAGTCTGATGCTCCAGTTTCTGCACCCTGTGAATACGCGTGTTGTGTGTACGAGGCGGTCGCAATCCGATTGATAAAAAAATTTAGGTGGTTGTCTTGACAAAAATGCGGTTAAAATCACCACCATCAATATTTTGAGCTAGTACAATGCTATCACGTGGTGCTGGACAAAAGCAAAACGACAGGACAAAAAGATGGTGAATTAGACGAGAAAGGGCCAACAGGCTGGCATGTTTTCTCGTTCGTCATCCAGACAATCTAGCGTGAGGACAAACGATATTCCAATAAAGTTCCGTAATTTCCATCCCCATTGTCGTAGTTAGCACATAAAGCCAACTGTCGTTCACGTCCCCAGTGTAATTTTAGTGAGACTTGACCCTCCCATCGGTCAAGAACCTTGCCCAAGTGAGTCCAATCATCGCCCACCACTACGGCAACCGCGTGCGCCCGTGGTACAGAAACGCGGAACGGAATCATGTCCGACTGGGCGGAACTGCTTCCGACACCGCTACTATTAGCGGGTGAAATTACACCGTCCAGTGGAGTGTACAGATAACAGCCCTCTTTCCACTGGGCGAATTGCTGCGGGAACGGCATCACCTGACCGTTGCGACCGCGATGAACTTGGGTCGCCTCGAGCAAGTAGTTGAACACACCGGGGAGTGATTCACCCGGTTCAGAGAACGGAAGGGCGTAAATTTGAAATTTGAAGAAACCGGGATGTGGGAACCGAATGAGGAAGAAGACTTGGTTCTCTCGCATTTGTTGTAACACCTGTGAATAATGAGGAACCAAGGCAAATGGAAACTGGTTTTAGTCAAATATGAACAACGTTAAAACACCATCGAAAGAGTTGAAAAAAAGTGAAATTAGGGTCACATGGGCAAAACGATACAAATATAGACATCAGGGTCAGTTGAGCTATTCAAATGACCAATTGAAACAACTCGACTGGATCGGGTATGGAAGTGCAAGTGATCTCGTTGGAACGGGAAAACAAAGTCACCGCGATGATGGCCAAGCCACACCAGTTAATTATTAACGATGAATTTCGAAATGTACACGTTCAATTGTGTCCAGTCTGGTCAAAAAAGTAGCAAACACCTTGGAAAACATCTTGACCATTAGTCTGGGTAGGTTTAAATTAAATGAACGACCTATAGACTTTCGACGAACAAATCACACGAATGAGTTGTGTAATACTCTAGGTCAAATATTACTGTCAGGTTTGACACCGTCAATTTTACTAATATCGGCTGAACACAACCTAACTGGACATATTTAGGTTACGTGCACACTCCTGCTATCTAAACGCCGAGTTCAGAAATTAGCAGGCCATGGTGATAACTAATCAACTGGAATTGAGAAAGAATGAAATTAGTTGAGGAAAAAGACCTTACGTCTGGATTAACTGGCATGTGATGCGAGTTACACGGCTGTTAACTTCAAAGATAACTGGGCAATGCTCATGCTTTCATGGGCGTTACCGTAAACACGAATGATACGTGAAGTTTAAGATAGGCCTGCTTAATAAATAAGGCGAACCGTCGGTTGATTTCTCTAAGATCAAACGCCAGGTGATGTGTGCCACATGAGAGTTAAATGAATGGTAGACGCCTAGTTTTCAAAAAAATCGGTTGCCCAAATGTACTTAATTTCTCATGAGTTACTAAAATCAATCGATGGGACAGGCGGCTACTAACTACCCATCCCTTGTATCTTATGCCATCTGTGGTCTAACTGTACAATGAGCAAACGGGAAATTCGCTGAAATAAACGAAACGAACTTTCAAGTCACAACTTCTTTGATCAGCCTACTCCTCTTTTCTTTTACTGAACACATTTCCCAATGTCTGAAAGATCTGTTTGGTTTAACAATGTGTTAACACCGACCGACCCATTAACTCGAAATGAGTACTGAATGAGTCCCGAAGCACAAGATTAAGAAGGCAGACTAGATAGTCCTCATTTCTAGTCAAAAGAAATCTCCGGTCAAATTTGCAGCGTTTCTCGTTGGGTTCATTTTGTTGTCTTTCTAATTAGGAGAATCTTCAGTTCAATACACATTTGTGGAAATATCGAATACATGAAGATGAATCCGAATTCCTACGCTCTGCGACAAAATAATCCAGGATCGCACAACTTGACCGCTAAAGTCGTGTACTAATTGTGCAGAAAGGCAACTGGATCCGTGTAGGTACGATGATCTTTCCTGAATCAAAAGCTGAACAGGATTAAATAAATCAACGATGCGTATAACACCTATAGTCTCACCAGTTCTAACTATTTCAACATGTAACAGAGGCCAACAATTCGGCCTGCATGCCAGTCTCAGACTGCCCACGATATTCGTCCTCTGGATTTAAGCAGTGTTGACGAAGCTTAAACGACTAATCACAAGCGGAAGATACCGTGAAAATGACAAATCTGAATATCTTAAGCAAGATCAACATACGACAGCAAATGATGAACTGGCTATTTGACTAACCTGTTGTGAACAGTCCTCTGTCACATCGTTGCTGGCATGGATCAGTTGAGCCATAATACGGAGTGGAATGTCCGGACGGGTGTTAAGCTGAATGCATAATTCTCCGGTGTTAGCCTGTACGAACGGATCCGAATGACTCACGGTGGATAACCCCATGGATTCGAACCGCGGCATAGGACCCAGATAAGCCGGAGGGATGTTTGGCAAACCGCGAACAGGAGATTCGCTGTCCGACACAATTATGTATTGCCAGACCTGCATGAAGAAAGACAGGAAGATGAACCTCATCTGACCTTATCGAGTAGTAGATCATATCACCAGATCACGGTACGCTTGATGCAAATCGACATAATATAGACGTCGCAATAAAGAGGACAGTCAATTACAACTCATGGTAGAAAATGTAACCAACTCAATTATTTGGCAGAGACTTGCAGTTTGCTCGGTTGTGAGAAGCATATTAAGCACGGGAGATAAAACGGTAAACCGCCCAAGATATGTAGCCCCTTCCCAAGGGCGTATGAACTGAACCACCAGTCACTGCCTCCCAGTGGGCTACGAGGTCTTCAAATTGCTCTACTGCCTTGTGTCAGATTGTGTGGTCAAAAGCTCGGAGTGCAATTCAAACTTCTACTTCAGTTAGAGCAACTGGATGTCAGCATATCAAATGACGAACTATGCATCTCGATGGATAACCTACGATGTGGAAGTGAAGAATGGAGGAGCGATCACGTGTGAAGAATTCCGCATAATCTCACACATTTTCTTCCTTAATTATTGCTGTCATTCGCCATGGCTCCGACGGCATATGATCTAAACACTTATCTGTGCAAAAACAATCCATCTTGACACTGCGGACCTCTTGCAATCCTTGCATCTACCAGACGTTAGTGAAAGAATGAATATGTTTAATCCACACCTATCAAATTACATCTCGTGTCAAAGTAATTGCGAATGATTTATTGTTAATAACACAGCCTTGTTGGTAGGTGTAATGCGCCAACGTTTCGACAACCGTGGGTAGTCTTTCTCAAGGCAAGGTTTTCATCGTGTCAAAGTACCTGATAGGCACGTCTCAATTCTTCAGTTTCTAACATTTTCGCAACCCATCTGTGGATTCACAACGCTGAGATAGGCTAACGGGTACAATTCGACGAAACCGCTCGGTAAGCAGTCGAAACTAGGCTGAGGATAACTAAAGCCTAAAGACCTTAGTAAACTGGCTCTCGACATTTGAAGACAATTACTCCTGAACAGGCCGCTACATGATCCAACGGCTATAAAAAATCTAACCAATCAACAATGGTACAAGGAGTCCTGGGTTAGAAACACATTTGTCGGGTCGCGTTCGAGTTCATAGGACGACACCAGCAATCATGCCCAAAAAAGATAACTTGTGGCTAGCAAATGGTTATGGCGAATGTCAGGGGTGTGCCCTCAAAAAAGTCGAGTGACATAGTGGTTGCCTTCTGAATCAAACTCCAGGAAACTTCCATGATCATTTATTGGTCCGGTTTATCCTGTTCATGGGACGGGGAGGGGCTGAAAATAGGTACCCATACAGTGAAGTTTAACAAACCGAGAGGAGTACTAGACTGAAAAAGACACAGTCGAAAAAGGGTGGATCGAATGGGAACTAGTTGCAGTTACTATATATCCAACCAAAACAAAACTTTACGAAAGTGAAGAGGGTTGAGAATTGCACGATCCACCAATTCTCTATCGCGGAAATGGTAAACTATGGGATGGTTTTTTATGACATGCTTGTCGCATGTGTGTAGTGGAAGCAGCATACCAGAGCCCAGTGGACGGAAGAGGGAAGCGGAAATTGTGACATTGGAACTTGAAGTGGCGTGGTAAGGAGCCGAATGATAGCGAACTGTTATCTGCTACCGCGAAGGATGAAAAACTTCTGATTGGAGATCAAGATAATTCGATACCTTCGGCAAGAACCTGACACGCCTTTTCACTTCCAGAAAGTAAAATATAACCTCGGGCTGGGTTGTTTCTGTAATAAATCTAATTTCCACCGAGAAACGTAGACGGAAGAAGTTAATTTTATTAGTTGAGCAATTACTTTTTACCGCGTACTTATTATTCTAGCGTCCGCAGGTATACGGAAGGACTGTTAGTTTACACCTAACGCCGGATCGGTGATTGTGATGGAAGAATGACTAACAGTCACGAGCATACGATACACGAAGAATGGACAAGTAACCATGATCCTGGGACCTCAGTAAGGATCGCAATTCCTCAGTTTAACAGTTAAATACTCGACTTTACTTCAACCTTTTCGGAGGGGGTCAAATGGGGGCAGAAATTCGTCACACTTCCTGATATTTGTGGCTGTCGGTAGAAGTCAACAAAATGGAATATCAGTGGGTGTACAGAGTACTTTGTTTGATCGTGGACGAAGCGAACTCTCGTTGTGTCGGAATTTTTATCAGCCCAAATTCAGTCCTAACCAGATCAGCACAATTTCGATATACCTGATTCATGTTGAGAAATTATGTGGTTTAATGACGACTATCGGCTCTGGTACACTGTGAGGAGTAAATTAATTTTTTGAAGACACTTTTGGTTAATCTGATTTGAAGTTCAATACATTTTTGATAGAATACTCTATATTGGTGAGCAAATGGAATTATGATGAGAACTGATGCAAAGTAGAGAATTACCATACACTAGTGAGAAACTGGTGGGAAGTACTAGCAGACGACTGGAGAACATGCGATATTGCGAACAGGCTTGTTCGAATTGGTAACTTCTCCTAAGTCGAGATGGGGTTTTCCTTTACTTCGCATGCTATGGGTTTGATCTTGAGGTGCTATCAATGGAATACCAAACCATTCGAAACGTCTGAATCAAAGTTTTATCAAGTTTTACGCTTTCGAAGTCGAGCAATCTCTTGCTCCTTGCACTCTGGACTACACCCGAATGGACATCTATCAAGATGCTTTGTCCATCCTACTACACTTCAAATGGAAAACAGCCTAGAGATCTTCATTTGTTCGCCCAGTTGTCTAGTCGAGACACACGTTGCTTCAATATACTGACATTAGCTGTGCAAACTAGATCACGCAGCTTCTCTCCATTTGCTATTTCGTCTCCTGCACCCGTAGTAACAGCCGAAGGGTGAATATCTAGTCGAGGCAATCTGGACCTTGGACGATATGCGGCCTCCCATTTGCGGATGTGGCTCTCGCAAACTAGTGTCAAACGGCGCAGCATTATCGAAGCTAACACCTTAGTAATTATCGGAATTAAACTAATCCCACGATGATTGCTGCAGCCACTCCGTTTACCTTTCTTGAAGATGTGTATAATCAGTGACTCACCTCACGATAACGGAATACGCTCCTCGTTACAAATATCTCGAAGCAACGAGGTAAGTGATTTCATCAGCACTTCTCCACCCAATTTGAAAAGAATTGAGGGAAGGTTGTCGGGACAGTCTGCTTTTCTCCTTTTTAGAAGTTGAATATTCGACTGCGCTCCCACTTGCGTTGGGGGATCAAGTGACACCTCCCAAGGATTTGCAGGTGCAGACGTTGGTCTAAATACGTTAGCGTGTGGCCAGCTAAACTGATCCTTGAAATGGTCTGCCGAACGGTCCAGCCTTTGTTGCCTACCATGGATGAGCTCTCCATTCCTATCGCATACGACTTCACTAACCGAAGTTCGCCGCCCACAGCTGTCACGTACAAGCTTAAACAGCCTTCGACTGTTACCTGAAGTGGCCGCTACTTCCATCTCTTCGGCTACTCCAGTACACCAGTTCTCAGGGTAATTCTTAAGGCTTATCGTCAATTGACGCTGCAGCTGTCGTCGAATCTTATGCACCTCCTTGTAGTTAGGGAGTTGGTGTTTTTGCTTTTTTAAGCCCAGCGACCCTTACGAGATCCACTGTCTTTGACGAACGCTAGATCTAGGACTATAGTCGAAACCTACTGCCGAATGACGGTAAGATTAAATCGCCAGTCACATGGTAGTTACATTGGATACCGGAAGTTAGGAGTTCAGTGGTGGCGGAGAGACTCAATCTCCTACCCTAAAGATGTAGATGGGATCCCCTGCCACTTAATGGTCGCTCGGTCTCACTTATATACCTTCATAATACCAGTTATGAGGTTCTTCATGGTTTTTCTGTCACAGTGCTTGCCAGGATTTCGCAACATGTAATAGGAGAGCGGAAAAGCTTTAATATCATTTCCACATTGCCAAACAAAAGTTGCAAGTGAGATAGATACTAGGAAGGCGAAAAAGGATGGTCAGGGTATATTAATTTACCACAAAGAATGAGTTTCCGTCTCGATTAGGATTGTTGGCATAGATTTCCAAACCGTACTCCCCAGCCTCGGGCAAGAAAACGACAAAAACTGCCTCACGGCCCCCATTTACATTCCGCTGCAGTAAACTGCGCGACAAGGCTTCCTCAGGCACGAGAGTACAACGAAGTTTGCCCATCAAACGAGCCGGAATATCGTTTGGCCCGGGACCGCCGAGCCGGAACCGCAGCTCCAGGCAACCACGTTGGGCTCGCAAAGTGCATTCGCTGTACTGAGGCAGGATAGAGTAGTTTCTGGCCAACTAATTTGGAAAAGAAATACGATGGAGGAGAAAACGTGAAAGTAATAGCTTTGTTGTTGCTGAAAATGAGCACAATATACACTTAGTTGTTAGATTAGGATAGGACAATGGTGTTGAATTAAACTGCGAATTATTAGCCTGTCATACAATTAGATGTAAACTGGATTTCCCGAAATCGAGCAGCCATTCACGAAAGCAATGTGGAACGAATTGAATGAACACTTCAAATGGAAGAGAACGACATAAGCAGTAAGTAAAGACTATGAAAAAGGAAATGAGGCAAAACTTACTTCGTTTGGACCGTAACTTGAAGACTGACACGGCGGATAGGGTGGTAGTGATGTATTTGGTCCGAAATTCGCCACTAGTCGGTACTCGCATACCGCACCGTACATGTTTTCCGCGTTCGCATCACTTCCGTACTCAGTCATCCCTCCGTTATCTGATTGTGATGTTTGACTAGATGCACCCTGATGTTTGGCGTAGATCAACAGCTTATAAGCTCCCGGACGTGGAGGTCGAACATAAAATATGGATTTATTCTGACGTACTAAAATCTCTTGACGGCCATATCGACTGAATAGAAAACATTACAAAAGGGATCTGATTAGTTTGTAATGGAACTTCCAAGATTTTCTAACTTCAACATTATTGGTTAGATAGGTACTTATTTGAGATATTCGGGATGGAACGATTGTTGAGTTCGGTATTCATTCCCCTACAACGTGAAAGGTTTCCATTTTAGTGGTTTTTTGCCAAACAATTGAAACCACTGAGTTTTGCTTCCGACTAGCTGAAGTTCATCATTTAAAAAAATCCCATTGGAAACGTCAACTGAGGCTACATCGCTTACGCAATTGACAGAATGATACGTAAGTTACGAGATCAGTATAGCGTGTGTAAAGGTCAGCCGAATAGATAGACTCAATGATAACTGTACTGAAGTAGTACGGACTGACCCTACTCCACCATTAACCACAAATTATAAAATCACAAAAGTTCTGGATGATTAGTGATTGTCTTTTTAGAAGGTAAATTCGGATATTAAGTTAAACCCTACGTAACAAAACAGAAAGGAAATACAGGAAATACAATCAACCGGCAATAATACTTCACGAGAAACTAATGAGTGTCAAGGTGACATAGTCACCGCAGTTGATGAAGCTTTGGTGGTCATGGTCATGGTCATGGTCAACGACCAGAGCCTCGTGAAAAAAGAATCAATAAAGATGCATGAATTGATATATGAATTAACATTCCCGGTACTATTTGAGGTCTTAACAAAATGTCACCCCGGGTTTTTTCAAAAGAGAGCGCCTGCAACATACGACGATACGCTTCGCATTTTAGTAGGATCTGAGCTTACGATCTTCTAAATTCAAGGTATTTTTTGAGTCAATATTAGTCCAACTTATTGTGAAGTTTGGTTCATACGTCCTCCGAATAGAATCAAAATTTAAGATGTCCAAAATTTCCTATGATGGGAAACAATTATGTGATGGCTTATTAGCGACTCATATGGGTTTTCTGTCTTTTAGTGACTAAAAGCAAACGAAATGCTTCTGAGTGAAGACCTGGGTAGGCTGTATTTCTCAACTACATGAACGATGTGGGAAGGCTTTCGGTGTTTGGACACCGTTGTCTTCGTAATACTGGCAGCGTGTTGGGTGAATTTAGTCAATAACTCGGAAGTTACGTGGAGGGCGCTTGGTCCTACGGCACAAAATCTAGAAACAATGAACGCAAGTAGATGGAAGTGGTTAAGATATGTTTTGCGTATGCCCACAGAGCGCTTCCATTCCTGTACACTGTTTCAGAGGCTGGTAGTGGCTGGAAGATATAGAAAAACGATATGAAAACCTTAACTATTAGAGTGAGTCCATTAGGTTCAGTTGGACTGTCGGGTTGACGTTGGACACAAGAGGTAACACGAATCAATGTTGAGGACAGTAGCGTTCTTGCATTCCAATTCTTTCCCCTTGTATAGTTGTTCAACTTACTATTTTGCAGTTGATCTTTCACTACTTCTCGCTCTATTTTTCTCTATTGGGTGGACGGTGCGGTGAGATAGCAAACAAGCTCTGGACACGGTGAAAATTTAATGACTGCAAAAACTGAAAGCGAAAACAATCCTGGGTGTCGGACCATTTTTTATTCATCGTGACATCTTCCACAGGTATTTTATTTGATGATGAGGAAAATCGCGGTCAAACGAAAACAGGCCATATCCCAGGGCAACCACCGACTATCGCCAACAGCCGTTCGTTAGGAGAGCTGTTCGCAGCAAAACACTGCTTGGAGCTGTGCCCGATGGCATTCGGTAGTACTATCCGTTATCGATTTCACAAATTCGTAAAGACCAATGAGGCCTCTTGTGCACACGGATGCACTTCAACTGGTATACAAACATCGAGTGAGATGAAACTATCTAAGTAGCGACATTCATCTAATTGACGTAACACTTCAGTAGAAACAAGATTCAGACTCGATTCAATTCAGTAATGGAGTCACAACTTTTACTTTGAATGCGCAAAATGCACCCTAAACATAGGTAACTTATGGGGGAGGCTTTAGAGAAGAACTTACATATCTAGGCTTTCACACAGAAGCACCTAATCTCCAAATTCCAATTCAGTCCGTTTACTGTCTGAACAAATATCAACGTCATTATTCTTACAAGAGGATAAGGCTTTTCATAGCCGTTCCAACTACCAAGCTGAATGGGAATCACCAAAGAAGATACCACTGACAAAAACTATTCCTGGTGAGCTCGAGTGAAAGCAACTCGACTGCGGCTGCTCTCACACAAACATTGAGAAAGATAAACGATCTTTGGCATGCACTGCTCAACAAAAAAATAAAATTAACTAAACACATTGGTGAATCAACAGTCCAACACAAATTAAGTATGGTGAACGAGGAATATTAACTCACGTCAACGGCAGACCTCGATAGTCCTCACTTCCCTCCTTGTTATCGATCGATAGACCGAATGTGAACGACATATACTGATCTGCTCCGGGTGGGAAAGAGATTTCCACGCGAACTTCCGGTTCAGCCGTGACAATCACTGCGTTCCGATGGGTGACCAAGTTCAAATTATACTTGAAGAAAGCGGATTTTACGGGAGCCAAATTCTCGAATTCCTATGCAAAATCATGGGCATAGTAATGACAGAGATGCCAGAAACCATAGAAAAATCCGAGTGAAATTGACACATGGAATGAAAGGTGATGAAAGCGAAAATACTGAGGAAAACCCAGGTATTGCCGTCACACGAAGAGACACTGTTCAGTTCGGTTGGAGACGGTAGTGACTGGCGCAAACTATACGACTCGGGCCAAACGAAAAGGAATTAATGACAAAGTTGGTTGAAATAAATACCTGCCATAGATAATTCAACATACTTTGCCACGGAATTCAAGTAACACAAGATAATGTACAATGGATCCTGTATTTTTGTCGGTGGAAAGATGAAAATAACGAGGACAGGATACAGTGATCCCAGATGATTTTTTACGGCAGCCTGTCCGCACGCTACACTTATTCTCAAACTAAGGGAATAAGTTAGCTGGGAAAAATTAGTTATATAGGGCTTCCTGGAAATCGATTTATCGACTGTTTTGTTTAAGCTCCCCAGAAAGTCGAATCTACCGGTTAAGTTTCGGAATTTCCGACCGATCCCTGACAAAACAGAACAGTGTCAATGCACACCGTCCGAATGACATTTCCTGTGTGTGTGTGTGTGTGTGTCATTCGTAGGTGTAAATAATGGTATCCATTCTCAGCTTAACTGACACACTAGTTGGAATGCAGCAGGAAGAATGTGTTGATTTAAGCAGACACGTACACAGAGTCAGGGACCGACTAGCTGTTGCAGCGTACTCACCTGTATGGAGATGGTGAAGATAGCCCCGAAAACTGCCAAAGACGTTCGGAAAAATTAGTCATACCCAGCAGTTGAAGTGGATGGAGTAGCAGTGGATCTACCAGACCAGACCTACGAGAATCACGGACATTGTGATAGATCTAAGACTAGACAGCTGGTAAACAACCGACTAAATGAGAAGAGGCCTTTTTTGAACTGTTGCACACCTCTGTTTGGGTGGGTGAGTCTGTTAGCGTTGTAAAAGATGTGGAACTAAGAAAAAAGCGGATTCCCTAGGCAGAAGTAATGTAGGCGAAAAATTTCGTAAGCAGATTTTCAAAATTGGTGAACAAAACAAGACTTTTTTGCATAATCAATATACATGTAGATAAAATAACAACGATAATTGATTGTTCAGAGGAGGTAAGAATGAAAAAATTAAAATCTTTGTTCCGACTGCAAAAGTATTAGAGAATAATGAAGTCTAGGGAAGAACGATCAACACCAAAGGATTCACTGTGCGACATTGTTTTCGCGGCGCCCAGTGAGCTACCGTGGTGGTAAGAACATCTGCCCCGTTATCGAAAGGTCATAAGTAAATTTTCGATTCACTATGTCCAGTTTCGGATGTGCTGAATGCAAGCGGATTTTTCATTCTAAATAACAGGCTCCCCATGTCATCTTTGGATAATAAAAAAAATCTAGAAGCATAGATCCCTCGCGCCACCTCGTTATTTTCTCTCTGTCATGGTTTGTAATAAGATTGAAAATATTCATTTTAAGTGGTAAAATGATTTTTCAAACCACATCCCAAGTCAAAGGTCTAGAATTGCTCAAGAAACAGCTGCAGTCAGATTAGCTGAAACTTCACTTAACTCATTACTTTAGCACTGTTACCTCATTTCACGATGTAAACGCACGGCTGGCTTTTACCTGAGGATTCGTTTTTACGAGAAAATGACCGACGGACCAAGCGTGTTTGGTGATTATCACAGATATTTCAAACTTTGATGGGTGATGGTTTGATTCAGTAAGTATACCAACTTACTTTCAACGAAATCGGATGACGCAACAACTGCCAGTCCGGATCGTGTGGAAAATGCGTATAAATTAGCTGACCCGGGTTAGCCAGGAAATAAAACATGTCTAGTCCATAGCGTACGTTCTCCGGACTTGGACGTTTGCCGATGAGACGACGTGCAGCCCAGTGGCAATCGACCAAGCGCCAAACTTTGTCCACCAGTACGGCGTTCCACGAATGCTGCCCTTGACGGCCAGAAAAGTGCATTCCGGGAGCATATTCAGCTCCCTTAGCATAGCCAACTAGCAGTTTGCAATGTAAACCAGCATATCTGAAGAATTGAAAAGCGTTAGATGGAAAAATGAATGGCAGAAATATTTCGCTGGCTGTGCAGAGATGTCATCGCGCGGCACTGCTAAAACGACTCTTGAATGATACATCATTTCAGGTGTCGAGAGCCGAATCTCAATTGTCTCGAACAAAAACAGAAACCTCGGTTAATTGGTAATAACATCGAATAGCTGCAAGAACATTCCACGTTTTGGAGCAACATTGACTTTTGAATGCCATTCGAAGAAGTCTAATCCTATTGAGAAATAAAGTGACGTACGACGGTACCGTAGTTTTGTGGAGTGCCGCTGCTTCCATTTCTTGTTTTTATAAATGAACATCCCGAGTATGTAAGTACCACAGTACGAATACTATTGAATAAGTCCAAGTAATTGTAACTTCAAGAGTTATGTGAAGTTGGTCAAGATCCTTGCAGAAACCCAAAGCTAGGCCATATAACGTACATTTTGAGCTGTCTGGCTCAAAAACCTCAGGGATTACCGATACTTGGCGGCATGAATACTTTTGATGAATAACATTCACATCTTGGTGTCCCATCAAAACTAGTTCTAATATTTGTGATTTGCAATACTAATTTGAAAATATTGCCCAAGGACCAAAAGAGCAGAACAGTGGAACCAGGAAAAACGATTACCGCGATGACGGCGGCCTGCACAGCTAACATCCTCCTCGAAATACTGTACTATGTTCGTAGAAAATATAAGAAAGTGAACAGAAGCGGATATCGCAAATTATTGGCAAAACGGACCATATGTATCACCCTGAATTGCATAAAAACAAATAAAAGAGTAGGCAAAGGACAAACTCTAATCACTGAGTTAACAGCGCACACGTTACGTAAAAACACCTTCATGATGGAGATGACAATAGGAATGGGAATTTCGCTACGGCTAGTACCGGAAGCGAAAATGTGATCCAGAAAAAATAGTTTTTTCGCGAGTTTCGGAGAACTATATATATATATATATATATATATATATATATATATATATATATATATATAGAAGTCAAAATCAAAAATGCAGCGGAGGCTGATACTGGTGAGTTCGTAAGGAAATTTGGAGGTAACTATTTCATGAAGAAGAACAAGGTTATATTCTCTAAAGCGATAAAAGTTCCATGGTGAGTAGCAATTCATCCGAAAAATAACTTATCCAGGTACACAGTTGGCTCACCTGCACAAGGTGTAGAAAATTTGTGCGTATGTGGACTTCCCGGTACGAATACCCATGAGAATCTCTTCTGGACTGTCCGGTTTTACGTTATCGAAATTCATTCTGTGCAAATCTTTAGTGCACAACCAAAGAAAAATCACACGGACTTTCTCCAACTCATCCGTGATGTTCCGAGCGTAGATCAGTTGCCAAATCAGCTGATTGAAATTATCCTGTTGTTGTTGGGATATGGAAACAGCGTGCTCGTCCACGCGACGAAAAGCCTAATGAGGGGACAAGTAGTTTCATGAGGAATTATGATTCCATGCTCAAGAATGCGACCATCAGGACAGGCGCATCGAACAGACCGAACAAACCACTGCAACACTGAGAAAATTAGAACTGTCAGATTGATATAACAGAAACCAAGTTGAAATGAGATATTTAGACAAAATGAACCAAGTTGATTCACAAAACGTAGACCGACCTCCTTTGGAATTCCAACCGACTGGATGATGTTTTGAAGCAGAGGCTCTAAGCGGAAACAAGTTGCGGTACACTGTGCAACGGAAAGCAACTAAAACCTAAAACGTCACCATTCCGTGAACTGGAGAGGTACTACTGGTCGGAGATAACGACACGCTTTGCCATTTGCACCTGACCTCGCGAGATGATCCTAGATGCAGCCCACTTAGAACGCGAGCGACTGAAATAGAAGTGGTTTTCGTGTACATCAATAATAATAGGAGGATGTTTCTGATGTTTATCTATATTTTACTCCGCCATGATCCAACAGGAACAAAGGTTCCCGTCCGAACACGAAATTCAGAAAAACACGACCGGAAGGCAATAAAGAAGGGGTTATTGCTACCAACGATTTATACTGATAAAGTTACGAAGCTCATGTTCACTGACAAAAACTATCGACCGGAGAAAGGAGTAATTCAGCAACAGGACCGAAGAAGACGGGTGAGACTTATAGCATGTACACAAGATGAATCAGTTTTCCGGTAGCTGACATAAATAGAAATGGATAATCAATGAGATGGTGGAAGTCGAAACAAAACAGTGATCGCGATTCGAGCTAATCTTTTTGTGACTTTTGGAAAACAGAATTGTGCCTTGTGGCTTAGTCATCTGTCGATCATAAGAACAGATTAAGATAATCCATAGCATTAGTGATACAAAATAAGTGGGCTATACAGCGCGAAAACCATGGGTAAAGTGATCAAAATAGTGTACCGCCTGACAAAGAACTGACTGCATCAATTGCAAGATGAAGTAGAAACACTGTATAGACGGATTCGCATTTACATAATGGAATACCCATCAACAATGACCAGTAAAATCCGCAAAACGGTTTAAGCATTCGCGCACAAAATCTGCAGTTACCAGACTAAAGTAAAATAAATCAAAGTGCTCGATTAACGTACCAACGTCCCTAATATCTTGAAACTCTTACAAGAGGCTGGTGCCATAGAACCAAAACACCGTCAAATGAAATAGTCTCTGGTACTCTTTTGATCATTCAACGAGCTCCGTCGTAATCATATTGCCTCGTTTTTATAGAAAGAGTAATCGGATCATGAAAACGAATCGAGAAGACGATCATCACGAATAAGATTATAATTCGCTCATGGAAATCCTGTACGACTGAGTCATCCTTTCCGACTACCATCAGCACTGCACATCCACCATTTTTCAATGGGCATTTGAACTGGGGATTGCTGACTTCCACCGGAGCGTGATAGCTTCTATCTATCATTGTGTGGCAATCCAATTGGTCTTCGAGCATCACTAGTTTGTCAATCACACAGCAGTTTAGTCCGCATCAGGAAAGTATCACCACAAAGGAGCCGCTTATAGCGGACAATTCATGAAATTTTTCACTTAATCCTTATCAGTGGCAGTAGTGCATATTCCACGAAGTGTTGAGAGTCGACCCGGGCAGCATAGTGGTTAGGCGTTTGACTCAGTCAATCAACAAAGGTTCGATTCCTGGTTTGTTGTGTGAGGGATACGCACTAAAGATGACAGCGGTTTTGAGTACTAAATATATCGTTTATATTACAATGATGAGGCATTTTCAATCGAATTAAAAATAGTTACTCCCAACAAGAATTAAATCTAACATCCAATAAAGGAAATGAAATTCTAGTAAAATCTTGTACGGTTCGCTACTACCCACTTCAATTCCGGGTCATGGTCGCTGGTTCTACAAAACTGTGTTGTGATTTTTTCCGGCGACGGGCTGACATTTTTATTGCACTTGTGGGGAAAAATGACGTTAAATGGGAAGAATTTTAGTAGAATCAAACAAATTAGGCGAAAAAATGAACCGAACTTACATCAAATGAACCAAAGCGCTGAGCAGCCGTATCGCTTACAGACGGCAGTTCCTGAGGTCGGGGTTTTTCAACACTCATTTCTGGAGCTAACGGTCGAGGCATAAACTCTTTCGGTGGTTCACGCTGGATTGGACCTGTGCCCCAGTTAGCCGTACTGCGATCCGGTCGATAGAATGTAGCCGCCGAAGGTGCATACGTGGCACCACCAGCTTGAGTCGAGGTGATTTGATCGTACTGTTGCGAATACAGGCCCCAATAAGGTGGTCCGCTGGAGGAAGATGAGCCCGGAGGAGAGGCGTACGGAGCTAGACAAATGGATTGATAAAAATTGTTGTTGTTAGTGCACATAAGGAGTTTTGTGTGATGGGTAGTAAAAGACGCAGTTTTCTTTCAGATAAGTTCCGTTTATTTTAGTAATAAGCCGTTGCTTCAGTTCACTCTTAACATCACTGACTACGCGTGTTTATCAGTTCCATTGGATGTACAAATCATCCATTATTTGATGAAAAGACAGACGCAGTAATCGAGAATGCGAATAAGAATTACCGTCTCGTTTAGAAAGATGAGAACACCATTGTCAGGTCACTCGACCATACTCGACTTCTTTAAGCAGATGAAACGATCGATAATCCACTACTATGCAAGTAGAGTCATGTACTTTGCTTGCATTCTTAACCATTTACCCCCAACTGTTTTTTGATAAAACAATCGAGTCGTAAACACAGTACAATTGAACGATAGCTTAAAATAACAAGCGAACTCCGTAGATTTTACCGTCAGGTCATAGTTTATAATGTTCAAAATAATGTGGGAAAGTTGATTTCAGGAAACATTCTACTCGGACTCCCAATTCGCATTTCTTCAAGGGCACCGTGATTTGCGTAGGTCGTTGTCACCTCTCTTGAGTGCGACCGAAATAAAGCATAAAAATGGTAGTCAAAAGGCAGATACTAGGAGAGATTTGCCTTAGTGTACCTTGGCCATGTGTCGATTATAACCAGCGTAAACTAGGAAATTACAAACGGAACTAATTGGTGGGACTGGAACTTGTATTTGTCCAAAGGCTACATATTAATATATAATATATACCACTCCACTCAACTACCTGAATCATTACACAAGCTCCCTGTTTCAATTACTTTGTACGTGAATGCAACAAATGAGTTCACAACAAATCCAGCAGTGGGGATGATTGTTTATCTTCATGCGGCTTATTTGAAAAGCGAAATGCATTTTTCATTACAATCCACAAAACAAATTCGCCCACTAAAGCCTATAAACTGCTTTTGATAACTAAAAAGGACTCGATCCTTCTTCTGCGCAGTTTTCCATAATTCTGAAAAAGCATACAATACAATCGGAGAAGTGGGCCTTTTTTAATTTATCTGCGACATCGACGTAATGCTAGCTGTCAAGTCGACTACTGTTCAGAAGAATTGTGAATAGACGTCAAGTATAGTAATTTTAGTCATCTTTATGATAATATAATATCCTTTGGTATAGATAATAGGGATAGCAAAATCTTCCAATGGGCTAAAACTGAAGGAGAGAACCGGAAATGACAGGAATACCAACGGTTTTGCTTCGGAGAACTTTACATTATAGCGCTCAGTTATTGAATCAGATTCTGAAAAGCAGTCAATATTTCCGAACAGCCATGTCTTCTTGGTCACGACTAAAATTCAAGCATTGAAATCCCTCGCAAGAGTAATCGGTTCCGTGGAGCAAACAAATCTAAACAGCTCCATAATGTTCGGCATAAAGAGTAAGCACTGTAGATCAACGATTCGGACTACGTAATGCTATAAACTGAGCATTCATTGAGTAGATTCCATGACTGCATGGGCATACGAAAGGAATGAGAAAACGAAGCGGTCGAAATCCCTCAGTTTCGTAGAAGTTCTGGATCTACATCAAGGAAAGAGAAACAGAAATTGTCCAAGAATCGCTTAGTGACATGCAAAGACGAAAAACATACACTGAGTAAAAAACCTGAGCTCCGGTAAAACGGAGAACGGTACCTAGTATCAGGCTCCGAGAGACCGAACAAGTCCAGTTGCAACGTGTCCGCTGTAAAGCTGAACTATCCGAATTTATCAAATAATCAAAAAGGCGTTCGACCTACTCCAGATTAATATTACTCGGTCGCTATTGATGCAAAAATCTATGGCAGAAGGGCCATACTTTAATGATGTCCAATGAACCGTTTCTAAGGGACCATATGCAGCAGGAACAAACGAATCAGTATGGAACAAAAGGATTCGGGGAATGACACAGACGGAATCCCTACCTGCACCATTGTAGTGGGACTCAGCGTTTCCAAAGTGACCTCCAGGTGCGACATTGCGCTGCAATAATAAATGAATGTAAAGAAAAAGATTGATGTGATCTATTACAAATTTTTGATCTCCATTATATAACGATACGGAGTCTGGTCGTAAAGAATAGAGTAATAGCGGAAGCACTATCGTCAACCGCATTGCAGTTGATCAAGACAGTTTCAGACTAGAATGCAATGGTATGAACCCAGTATCGGTTGATAAACACAAACAAAGCCCATCTTAGATTTTACATGGTAGTTCACATATGCAAATTGGACACAACTTAGAGAGAAATGAGTTATTGTGACGACAGCTCATTAGACACGCTGCCTAAGGTGGGCTCAAGTCAACATAAGCCTGTTGCAACCAATCATTTTCAGCTACAAATAAACTATTAGCAAAGTAATCAGCCGGAGACGACGCCGTTAGAGACCCACCATGGTTAATGATCAGCCTGCACAGTACAGCAGAGCTTAGAACCAATTCGGTGACTGAAGATGGAGGGATTGAAGCCCCGGAAAGTCAGGTTTTAAATCCCAATGGTGATCTTTCGACTTCCGGTGATGGATATCAAATCATTTTTTCCCGAAAATCCGTCGCCATATTGTTTTGTCAGCAGCACAACGATACACTTAGCCAATGAAACTGGAACATGAATGGACAAACCGATATATAAAACCCCGAAAGGTCATGTAGCTCTCCATTTCTTCTCGATCTCATGGGAGAAAGGGTTTTCGACAACCACCAGAAGACGCCACAAGAACACCATCAGCGGATAAAACGTTTTTTGTTATAAACGCCCCACCATGTTAAAATTCAAACTAGATAGCGGGAAGGAGGACGGTGCGTCTATTCCCTATAGGCTGTATGCCTGGAAGCAGAGGACGTTGTGATGAGCAACCACCTTTTTATAACATACTTTGACGCATGAATGTCCTGGAAAGGACGTGTCATGTGACCACGAAGGAGGGGAGGGATGACAACCGTGGCCCTGAATCACAAGTTTCCACTAGGTCACGTGTGGTAAAAGCCCGGAGGCCGTGAGCTGCCATCCACCACCAAAGTGATCGGCAGACCTGGGATTAGAAACTCTGGCCCAATCGGTGACAGACATTTAATCCACCTGACTAGCACTTAGGTATTCAGCAAACGGAGGTAGACTTACCAGCAAGTTTTATCCCAATTTCCAACCGAGCCATATTAAAAGCTTAGAATAATGAGCGCTATTTTGCAGTGAGACAGAAAATGATAGCCAACTAGTTTACAACCGAGATTTGTTTCTGTGAGGCCTGTGAATCTAACCAAAAGTACCGTCTGACTAAAGAATCAAGATTGTTAGCGTATTCAGCACCTAATATAGGTCAACTGGGCGACCGACTTAAAAGCTCAGGCGAACCAGGTCGAGTGTGTGGTGATACCCCTGGGTTAAATGGTATGATCATATTCTGAGGGAATAATCAGCGGTAGTACAACGGAATCTGACAATCGGCCGAATGGCCCAATTGGGAATACAACAAAATATGGAGACAAATCCAGATGATCTAGGCGAGTGTTAAAAAATGACACGGCGAGGCGGGCTGCGTGGAGCGAGATCACTCGGTACCACGCATCACGCACTGCGTGGTGTAAAGTGCATACAAGAGAACGCTAAATTAGGCTCGTTTTTCGACAAACGCTTCTTAAGGGCATGCGGAAGTGACAAATTTGTGCTCCCAAAGCACATGTAAACACAATAAGTGAAACAATGTTAGGGAAAACAACGTTGAAGTTTTACTATAATTGCTTATGGTATTCGACAAATCTGACAGCGGGAATTTGAGTCAAGGATAAGAAAAGTTAATTTTAACCACAGAAACTATAATCACGTCAACCGGACGTATATTTGCACTCATGTGAATTGAAGAAAATATTGCAGTCTTCAGGATCAGATCACGTGGACTTGCTACTAGTATAGCATAAGTCAAAGGTGTTAACTAGAAAAGAACTGGTTTTCGCAATCAGTAGGATGTAAGTTGATGGTTTATCGAGTGTTCACCTGTGGAGCAACCAAAATGGAAACAATCGTTTGATAGTGACAATATAATGAGGTGAATTTCGGTTGTATGATCTAGATTGACCACCGAAAATAGGTTGAATTGGATAGGCGATTATCATTGGCAGAAGAGCTGTCTTCCATGCCCAGCAACGAATAACGTAGGTACGATTTAAAAGCGACGGATGTCGCACACTCAGTCGGACTGTATACTGTTGTTTCAGCGGCAATATTGATCAATATATGTTACGAAAGTTATTCCAATGAACTCTACATTAGAAAAAAGAAGTTTGAGGAACAATCAGCAGCGCAGAACCAGGTTTTCAAAATATTAAGACTTGTCTTCAGATGCCAGGCGGAGGTACGGTCAGTAACAGTTACATTGTGGTAACCTAAGTTCTAAAATCTAGAGAACTTCAATTTGCAATGTTTGCGAAAAGAACCGGGTTGAAAATAACAGGTAAGTGACTGAGGTCAAACAGGTAGATATAATTATCACCTCGAAATTGACCTAAAATTAAGATGTGCAAACGGCCAACCGAAAGTGGCTTAACCAACTTACCGAGGTGTACGGAGAACTACCACCCGGACTGAATGTATTATAAGATGGACTTGAGGCACCTGATAGAGATGAAAACACAAGGAACGGTGAGCAAAATCGGCAGGACAAAAAATTATCTGTAAATTTCCTGCATACGTTTTTTGCATTTACTGAAAAACAATCACAGCACATAATTGGAAGAAACACACGGTTTGTTGGAGGGTATGTGAGTGCACACGACCAACGATAGTCAGACTCGAACTCAGGACGACTAGACTCAAAGCCCACGACGATGACCGTTTAAATACTGATGACATATAAATGAAGTGCAAACGACAAATGACAGGAATATACGAAGCCATAAATAACGTATCAAAAAGATAATATGTTGTCAAATGTAACAACTGGTAGTGGTCGAATATGAATGGGCAACCTGTTTTGCGAGTTTGGTCAGAATCAAACTCCCTAAATGTTTATGTAAAATAAGTAGAAACTGAAAAACGTCTAAACAGTAGGTGAAAAGAGCTAGCCTCCAATGTTTTTCGTAGCTTTAAGGCTTTACGCTACAATGAGGGGGATCTCGCACCGTAGTTCAAAACTCTTGGGACGTCGTCCACATCCTGAAGTTTTTAAACTATAGGGTTTTGTCAAAACTTTGTTAGTTAACTCTGTGGAGACGAGTGAAAAGGGGGCGCCCCGAAACCTGCTTTTGAAAGAATATGGAGAATTGTAACTTGGCGAGATGGAATGTAAGTAACTGAATGTAATGCCTACTAGCAAAAGCAACTATGGCGTTGATGTATTTTCCACCGACATGACAGCATTTAACTCGTTCAGATACATGCAAACACTTTCAGATGATGGGCATTTGTTTGCCTAATGATGTGCCTTCAAATACTGGGAAATTTCCGGTAAAAATCAGAAATCAAACAATCAAGTCTGAAATTGGAACACATGGCAAAACTGTCAATCAATTGAGAATTAAAAGGAATCGTAGAAGACAATACAAAAAGATCTCTCCTTTTCTGTATAGCTATTCAACTTGTTCTCCAATCGACCTTTTCTCATTCCTCGGTGTTGATGCAAGGTCATTGGTTTTAAAAACCGAACCAAACCGAAAAACAGATTCGGAACGAATTTTATGTCATGAATGAATAATTCAAGGATTTTATCCCTCTGCAGATACACTAAAAGAGTTGAACAAATTTATGTAACAAGGGGAAGTGAAAGAAACAGATGTATCTTAATTTCATGATATGAAGCATGTCTAAATAAATTAAACCAAATCGAAAGGCAATAATCTCATTTGACGAATTGAAAAGAAAACAGACAAATGAAAAAACGTTAGAACGTGGTAAAGCAATAAAAAAAGCACAGCGAGAAAATCAACAATTTTCTGAAAACCAAAAAGCTGAGAAGAAAATTCCATCTTATTTTATAACAAGACATACTAGAAAACATTATATAACAAACAAAAGATCTGACAGTATCCTGCTCCAAACCACATGCGTTCTGACCAGACTGGGGGGTGGGGGGAATGGACACCACGGGCACGGAATTCTTGAATGCTTTTTCAAAAGATTATTTTAATTCGTGTCAGCTCATAATGAACAAACAAGGCATTTCGTTGAATAAAATCATTCTACGAAATATTTGCATGAAAATTTAAAAAATAACAGGCGATACAAGAGTCCTGAGTTGCAGCGAGAAAATCCTACCAACATACCCGGACCAGAAGCCACTCGAACATCAAGCTCGTCTGAATTCATTAGTCCAGAAAATGCCTCAGTAATGAGATCGCGATCTATAGGTCTATACATTGCACAAAGGTTAACAAATTCCCAAATCACAGAAGATGAGACAACTGTGTTCAAGATTATCAGAATCTCTGGATAATGTGAACGCGGGTGTGAATAAAAATAAAGTAGCACAGAATATATCAAGCCAACTTTGTCATGTTTCACTTGAATGAATGGGATCGCGGCAACGGAACGAATGCGGATAAAATGGGGAATCTCGGTTCGTGTACGCGAACTACTGTCCAGAGAGAGTGTGTCCCCTCATGACTGCACAGAGTTGATTGGCCAAACCAAACTTCGTTACAGTGGGAAGGCGGAAGAAGCAAAGTTTGTACAAGTTGAATGTGCCAGCAAAGATAATGTGTGCATGAGGCGCTGATTGGTCAGTATCAACACGGTTGTACATCACATGATGCGAACATAGGGCATTTTGAACACAAACATTCGTGCGCATATGCACAGAAAAAGGAAGTACACTGACCAAGAGCATGTGGCGAAGTTTCAAATAAGTTTTTCAATAGACATCCCCACGCAATTCTTCAATAACTCTCACGGTCCAGTTAGTGCAAAGATAACAAATAAGTGAGGTTTCTGTTTATGGCCTCTCGCTGCAACAACCTAACGTCCCGACACTGAAAAATTCAGTAAGTAAATCCCACCAGTGTTTTACGCAAATGTTTAATCTTTGATAACGCTTACTGTTATGCACAAGCATGAGAACAAGGTTTCCCTGTTTATTTGTAAAAGTATCATGGAAAAGCAGGCATGTAGTTCGGAGGTCGTCATGCTATCGAGATGGTGATGAAAACAGCTCTATTCTCTTGTGAGAACTGTAGAATTCGTTTCTTCAGACAGTGAGCTGTGATTTGTAATGGGAAGACAATGCGCTCTTTGGTGGAGATCTAGATAAATTCCTCCTGGCCATAAACATATTGGACTAATGCTACAGATACGTTTTATAGTGTCAGAGTAGAGCTGTATGCTACTATGCACGTTCATGGGCTAAGGATAAGGGAACAGCCACCATCCAGGTGGTTAGTTGTGAATAAGGTAGGCTCAAACCCACCGAATAAGCGGCCGCGGACAAACAGCGGCAGTATCGAAGGCGAGGTGGATTTTCACCCGGTAAGCAACCTCCATACAAAATACCACAAGAGCCCGATGGTGGAAAACCAATTAAATAAGGTCATTGCTCCTCGTCGTGTCCCAGTGACCCGGAAAGATTTTCCAGAGGCGTATGAATCGATTATCTGGCCACCAACTAGTCTGGAATGATTCTGTTGCCTTGCAGAAAGCACCCGGTTGGGCAAAGGCTAAAGGTACATCCTCGAATAAAAAGGCTTACTCTGGACTGGGCGACCGAGTAGTATAACAGCTCACAAAACGTACAACCATGAACACGGTCCTCACACGAATGTTTCTAGCTGTTCGTTCCTTTGCAAAAGCGACCTTCTATCTTATACAACTGTTTGCTCCTCTAAAGACTGCTGCTCCCCTTCGCACTCGATTTTTTCACATTCTTCGAGAAGTGTCAATGGAATAAGTCCTGCTCGTTTTTTCTATTTCTTCCTCAGTCAAAATACAGATTTTGCCGAACTCACTTCCGGGGGCTGATGCACTTCTTTGTTCTCGATAACCCTTGAAACTAGCAACTTCAATGTGCGAACACATGCATGTAGGTCAAAAGTGCTATTAGTTTGTGCACTGGAGACCTTGACCATCGATTTGAGTTGTATCCAGAAAAGTTGCATTCCAGTTTCCAGCTGTTATCCGACTGACATCCCCAACTAGTCCTTCCATGAATTTTCACTTGCATCTTTCTGGAGACCCCTAGGCTGGTAACTCTGGTGTGGCTCGTATTGTTGTGGATTTGACTGAGAGGAATGAGGCTGCATTACTTCGCTAGATCACAATCAACAGCCGACTATGCGCAGTGAAAATTAGAGGTTTGAGCAAAGTAACGCAATGTGTTTGTTACCTCCGCGTACGCGCCAACAGACTGCCGCTCAGATACAGCCAAGGACACTTTATATCAGAAGTTGCACAATCTCTTACGTAGAGCAATGTGGAGTGACGTCGTGACTTTGGCAAAGAACATGAATGCGCACAAACTGGGAAACTAGGACTGCCTCCACCTCAAAAGATCAACGACCACTGGCCACTTATCAAGAATGCCTTGCATTCTGCTGGCTTGGTGAGTTGTGGCTTGATCCCAGATTTATGCTGTTTTTGTGCCTTCTTGGTGCACGCCTATTACAAAAGGTCAACCTACTGAGGCGGACACCCTCAAGGAAGTCCGAGCCTTAGGACGCCATAAAGCGCCGAGCTCTGAAAGCCTTTCTCCAACTCTATTTAGAGATGGATAAACGGAACTAGTCAGAGAACTTCACGTTTTGTTCCTGAAAGTTTGGTACCCTGAGAAAGTCCCACTATCGTAAGGGGAGTCGATCGTTGCCTGATCGGAGCCTGATCACACCTGATGGAGATGTTGGGGAAGGGAGTCACATCATGAGTTGAGAAAGCCAGAACACCTTTCACGAACCTGTGGCACTTGTGGCGCCGCCATGACATCCGACCCCTTCAAAAATAATTTGAAAGCAACAAAAAATCGCAAAGTGTACCATGAAAACACAAAAAGCGGTTTGTTTTGGTTTACTATAATTGCCCCCCCCCCTTATTTATCCACTATCCATAATGTTCCATTTACATGTTGTTGCCGGTATGTGCTAACAGGGAACTGGATTAGGCTGAAGAAGAGCCTCGTTTTCACTGGAAATGAGTTAGATGAAGTAGATAAATGTCATTTCACAAGTCACAATCTGTCAGATGCTAACATTATTATGTATGGTAAAACCATACGGACACGTCGAATAAACTGCCCCTGTGCATACGGAAAGATCCGTTTGGACTTGGTCTATATGGGTTGTCTGTGGTGTCGATGTGATAGTAGATTATCTATGAAAAGTGTAATACAGACTGCCACAGTGAATCGGCACTGCCCAGAAACGTGACATGATTGTCGGTGTTTCATCATTCAAAATAATCGAATCGGTTATGCTACCGATGGATCAAACAAAGGACGAATCCACACCGAGGACAGACAAGGCATGCAGAGGGTTTTTGCGGCTAGGGGTTGTGCTGTAGACAATCGGTGACACCAGCTTCGAACAAAAATTTATCTTTGCCCGTGATTACGAGCCGCGAATAAAAAGAAGTAGAAAGTATTCAGCCACTGGTGTCTGTCACGAGTTCTCTGAACAAAATGAGAAAAAAAGTCCCTACAACGATATAAGAAGGCGATGTTGCGATATTAAACAGCCGCCGATATTAAACGAAGCGTTGTCAACTGTGATGGTTCGACTGAAGGGTGCCCCCGCCTTGAAGATCATCTAAAAAACCGGCGGTCAGTGTATTCAATAAACATTTAGAGCGCTTGGGCCTAAGATTGATCTACGGTCAGTGTTACTGAAAGCAAAGGTGAGTGGCAATCTGTATCGGCTTGGTCTCGAACTCCAGCACCTGGTTGGCGATGACCCGCGATGTGCAACGCGATGACTTATTGCCTAGTATGATTACGACTTCAAGTCCGTCAGACCATGCCACTTCGTAGTCTGAATCGGACTATAATGCGATCGGTGGCGTGATCGCATTTGAATTTTTTATCGGTCTGCTTGATTTTATAGTTTTCTGGTTGTTCTCATTTTTCTCCGTATTTCGCTACCGAGTAGAAGATGGCGTTAAGTAACAGCAATACCGCAAGACATCAGTACGATAACGGATAAAGGAACCTGTAAACACTTACCACATCTTGCCTGTTAGCCCTACCGAATGAACCCTGTATATGTCGAGCATGTCTGAACTACAGGGATGCTGGAACGAGAATGAGTTGCATCAGCATTACTCAAATGAATACTCACATATTATCCACCGAATGTGAACCCTAACAGTGGGTCATACACAAAACTGATATCAATGGAGGACCCTGTCTAATCAGAAACTTAGTTGAGTGAGCTTACGGGTACATTCAAATCTGGTGTTTCATCGTTCCAGATTTCACCTAAAAAAATAAGCTATTCGGAAATCCATTAACCCAACTGAACACAAAATGAATTATGGTGATGGTTGTCCCAAAAACAGACTGAATAACGTAGGTTAGAGTATGCTGCGGCATCATCAAAAAACGAAAACTGAAATAAAACTAAATGAACCGTTGAAAAACAAAATCGAAACTACACACTCATGCACACAAGTAAACATTTGTTCAACATGCAATCAAAATCATCTGGCATAATTATTACGGTAATGATAAATTCGCGACTACTTCGCACTATCTATACAGTTTACAATTGACGGCAGACCCAGAAGAAAAACAGTAAAATGGTTTCGATTTTGTGATCTTGGTGTCTAGAATGCAACGTTATTACCGGCTTATTAATGCTCCAGGAGGATTTTGGTTGACTAAGAACCCAATTCTCATGAATGCATTACTTAACCCAAGGAAATATCACAGAACATTCAGCTGTTTGACTGCAGATGCTTTCCCGTCCCGTTGATATACTAATCCGCACATGCTAACAGGACTGCCACTTGGAGATCGAATACGCTTTTATTTAGAGAATTAGTTGCGCAAGACCCTAGAAAACCTTATTCTAAAAAGATGTGGCTAAGGGTGCCACATCTGCAACTGATGAGCAAGTCAGCCAAATTTCCGCAAATCAGCAGGCACTATGTTGCCTTTAGGCTCCCGTGACAATGGGAAAGTATTGGTGAGCAACCTCTGCTTCGCACCAATATAGACAGAGCGGATAATAGCCCTTACATTATCTCTTTCACTTCCTATCACCAATCATTTGTTCGAAGCTCATCTTTGTTGTGCAGCCGGCACAAAATGCACCGTAAAACGGCGCATTTCGTGGGCAAATTCACGTAGAAATTCGAAAAACGAACTACCTACTAACTAAATTGAGAGTAGACATGGCAGTGGTTCCAATATACTGAACAAAACACAACAGACGCTCAATTGGCCGAGGGCGCGCCTGGACGCGTAAAGGCATAGGTAGAGAGATAGCACGGAAACAACAAAAGAGGAGAACCTATTTCAGTAAACCTAAAGTGTGCAAACACTGCAAATTATAAATGGGTTGCAAACTCTTGACATAAAAATGCGGAAAACGTTCGTAAATGAGCCCAAAAATTCAACGGGATGGAGCGTTTAGATGGACTAGTAGACAAATTCGGATATTTACTTATCAAAGCTCGAGGCTGCCACCGTGAGACTTACGTGATTTTTTTTTATCTCGATGCCCCGTCAGGCTTTGTGAACTCTAGATCTCGGATGTGCATTTGCAAGAATAAGACTCTGAAAGACACAACAGCTAGCAAAGTATTCGTCGAAAAAAGGGGGTTTGAGCTAGTAATTTTTATACGACAAAAGAGACTATTTGGACGACTAAAAAGATCAGACAAATCCACAATTTGTGTCAAACGCACTGTGAGATCTTTGAAGTACCAAGTGAAAACATACAACCAGTTTCGTAAAAAAAATCGGGACGCTGTGCTTTGTCGATAATCCGCGTTAGGTCTGGAAACTGGTATTTGAAAACAAAAAACATAAATACTAAGCTTTCCATAACAAACTGTCCAAGGTGAGCAACAGGGAAATATCTAAAATTGTACAAAAATGCGACGCACAAATAACACTAACTGTGGACAGTCGATTGTGTAAGTTTTTTAGCGCGACTTGAAAGCGGAACGACCGATTGGTGGTTGTCGCACAGACGCCCGTGTATGTGTAATGGGCACAGATGAATTCAAGAATGTATGGAAAAGCTACCTGAGGGAAGATCAAACGCTATTTTGACTGACTGTAAAAAATGAATTGTGTCGTACTAGGCCAATTATTCGCACCGTTTTGATCTCTCTTGCCAGAAAAGAGAGGAGTTCAGCAACTTACTCTTATCGGGGAATTGAGAGATAAGTAATGAAGCAAACGAAGCCGATTCATGTCAATACAGACTGCTGGTGAGGAGCTAATGAAACACTATACCAAACCAATACTCACTAAACGGCAGCAATGTTACACAAATTAGATAGATAAAAATAGAAAAATGATAATACATGAAGAGAGGAATCGCATCGGGGAATACGAAACATTCATCATAGTTTCTTTAGCCATCAAATGCGCAGCGACGCCTACGTGGCTGCTGACACTAGCACAATGATAGCGGAATTACAAGGGGATAAGAAAATTGCGGAAGAAGCAAGTAACAGAAGCAAGGGTTCCGTATGGTGGAATTGTTTTATTCCTTTCCATTCCTACGCTCGCTTCACGCCACTGTTTACCAGCGTTCAACTTGCTATTTGGAAAAGTGTGATACCGTTGTTTCCTGCTTGGCAATAGTTAGCCTAGTTGCAAAACAAACCGAAAGAAATATGAAATACACAAAATTTCGTTATAGCAATAAGTCGCACGAATTTCGTTAACTCCAACCCTCCTTGCCCGGCCAAGTTCATTGCTTGGCGATTTTGATAACTCAATGCTTGCGAAAGGCATACATGAGAATCGAGCCAGCTTCCGAGTCGCTCGGAGCGGCAACATTCACATCTCTATAAAACACGGATCGGAACACAAGCAAGCCTTTTCGAAACTCACGATCTCTGTGTAAGTAACCTGAAATCGGTTCTCGATTCAGTTAATCGAGGTACTCCGCAGCAATACAACTCAAAAAGGGTGTGGCACAGATATTGACTTAACTTTTCTAATTTGTGTATACGAAAAGCCGAAGCCCAGTTTCTGTTTGCGGCAACGGTTCACCGGGGTTCACCAGGATTGGTGTCTGTCAGGATTCCTTCTTCCATCCTTCCTCTTTAAATTTGTAATTCAGAATAGTAGCATTGATATTCGTCCAGAATGGGGACTTCCTGGCTAAGAACAGTCAGAAGTTGTTGTGCTGCCGAATGAAGACTCAGGGAAGAGTCTTGCTCGATTGTCTGAGTGATATCTTGGGATGCGTTTCGCAATTTCGAAGTGTACAATGAAATTCTAGTGCTGGATTGGCTAGAAGTTGAAGTTTGATCTTGTAGAGGAAGAACTAGGTAAAGTAGACATTTAGCTACGTGGGTTCAGTTGCATTGGAGACTGCATCTTGTCGAGTGAAGTATCTACGAGCACAGAGAAGATTCGATTGTCATTCACCCCTAGCGTTGGCAAGACATCCGATTACCGATTAAGTGCACATTGTAGCAAAAAGATCGGTCTTACTATGTAATCCAGATATGCGGCAGTTGAGGACATAATATACGTAACGGTTGTCTGCGTTTCAACACCAATATCTTCATATAGTTAGTCGAATATGCAGGAATAGTCACTGGTAACACAGAGATACGACGTAGAACCTTGGGTCACAGATCTCAGTCAATCGAACCGACAGTGAATTTGCTAGGACTAAAACAATTTGGTCAAGTGTTGCGCCTGCCCGCAGATTGACTATCACGGTATACGCTATTACTCGAGAAAAGTAACTGTCGGAAGATGGGTCAATGTGGTCAAGCCATGATGTAGCGAAAAGACATCAAAATCCTAACAACCAGGCCGTCCCGAATAGAGTGGGTTACAGGGCCAGGTTGAGATTCACGATATCCCAAGCCATGACTGGGGATCACACTGGACATTGCCAAAGGACAAAATCACCTGTATTTTTGGGCCAAAAATGTTTGTGCTTTCCAATAGGACTGATTTAAGGTCAGAAGGTTTACTTTTCACTGCTATTCGATGTTGCGCAGTAGCTCTCATCATCATCGTTCAGCGTTACAAGCCAAGGCAAGCCTCAATGACCGCTGCCTTTTCCCCAGAGTTACATGTTTCCAAAAAAGAGTGAAATATCCAGGGGGAAATGGGAGTGCACTTACAGAGGCGGGAAAAGGACAACAATGGTGCAGTAGACAACACACGGGACACAGTCTAACTGTGCAAGTGCACTCTTTCAATCAGTCTGATTCGATAGAAAATGGCAACACGATCACCACTGTACACGGTTCACTGCCATATCCTTCAATGTCTCCAGCCAGCTAGTTCACGAGTCTTCGGACCCCAACCACGAAGAAGTGAGACATCTAGTTTACCTAAGTTCGCTGTGTTTTCTCATTCCACGTTGTGAATTCATTTGTTGATCTCCGTTTGCCTTCTTTCATCCCTTAGGAAGAACACAAAATAGGGCACGATATGGTAGACGAGCGTTCGCCATACGCAACACGTGGCCCAACCAACCTTGTCTACTGAGCTTCACATGCTGAGATAAGGTAGTCCCAGAGTTGGTATCTAGTACTAGATTCCTCACCCGGTCACTACATCCAATCCCAGCCCAACTACGTAGACATCAGTGGTCGAAAACCTCCAACCAACGAACATCTCCCACATGTATATTCCATTTCCCGCAAACCGTACAACAGAACTGAGTGCACTGCGGCACAGTACACATGACCTTTCAACTTCAGTGAAATATCAGGCCGACGCCACAAGTGCTCCAGTTCAGCGTAAACCACTCGAGCCTCAACTTGCGAGCTACCATCGTTGGACACGCGTGTTCATGTAGTCCTAGTGGTTATACAGACTAGAACTGAGCACAATGCCACCCTGTATCGAAAAAACAGCCAACCCAAAGACGTTTGACTTTAAGCATACGTAAGCTATCACGGAACTACAAGTCTAATTAAATTAGTTGTTTTAACAATTGAACATAATACTTCGGACCTAAACATGATATTATTCGAAATATCAAAACCAGAAAACAGACAGGAGCCTAGCGCGTAAGGTCTGTGCTTTTGACCTGCACGAGATTGTATCACAAAAGTGGTCCTTGCGATTAGAATAAGAAAAACTATTAACATTTCAGCCTGGTTGTCATCTGATGCTTGCTATTTTGAAGGAAATAAAAATACAAACGATGTGAGAGACGTCGGAGCGAATTTCTTGGAAACATTTACATTAAGTTCGCATAACGTGATGAGTGCAATGTAGACAGGAAAGAGAGTTGAATCACATTTGGTAGTTTGAAACCCTTTACATGTTAGCAGCAAATTCAATGGTGAACATTCGGTATCTCTATTTTTTGTTTAGCAATATTTACAGCGGACTATACTGTAAGGTTTTGAGAATCACTCCGGCGATAGAAACATTTTCAGAACATTTTCCACGCGATGGCGACGCGGTTAGTTGGTAGATGCATACTTTCCAATCTGGCGAACGAGAATACATTTAGACAAATGAATTACAAGGTGATACGGATCAGTATTGCAAAGTGTCCTGTTTTCTTGGCCAACGAAAGTAGTGCTCCAAAGATCGCGGGAAAAAGTGCGTCAAAAACAACTGGCCCGTGATAAACAGAGGGATCTGCGTGAATGACCATGCGGTCAACATACTTTTTCAGGGCAAAATTTCCTGGTAAATGGCATAGGTTGGTGCTTTTTGCTAAGTTCTAGTAACGCATGAACACATAACCAAGGACTGAGAACCAAAAAAGCATTAATGTCTCAGTTGGAATGACAAAAATCAAGAAATAAGAATCAAGCTAAATAAAGAATAAAAAGCCACAAATTTTTTGTCAGCTAGCAAAGAAGGAGAGGGGATAGAAAGTCGATCCTGATGAACACAAGTGACAGTCATTAGCTAAATATGGGTCAGACTTGAACTAACATGTACACTAGAAAAAAAAGATTTTTTGTGTTTATGGGGAATACCAATAGTGTTGACGAAAAGATAAAATTCCATAAAATTAAATAACGTGTCACAAATCGAAGACAGAAGTACGGTACGGGAAAATTCTGATACCTCGTGCGTAGAAATGAAACACATCCACTGAAGGGCCGGTCGTCATCAACCAGGCAAAAATTGCCAAGTGAACACCTACATGCCACAACAAAAAGGGGAACAGTCGAATTCAAGAACAAACATGCTTTCAGTGGTATGCAGTTGTTTTCCATCATCTTCGCGTACGTGTGCTTGCGGCACACCCAGTGTTCTGTTACCAAAGCACAAACGACAATCGAAAGGTGTGAACACAAACACGTACACACGGTCGAACAGCGTTTGTGGTCACGGCAAAACTTTAGCACAGTCCATGGCAGATTTACGAACCGCTAAACTAACAGGTTCATTTCGAAACGCACATCTCATTCGGCTGCTGTCCAGTGTGCAAAAGGAGGTATTGTATGCGCCGCCACCACAACTGGTGCCATTAGGTCATAGTATGCGCCAAATTCTTCATGTTTTATTCGGGTGATTTGCTACAGCAGTTAAAGCCGACAAAGCCAAGGCAACAAGAGGGAAACTCGCCAATAGGCAAACTACTGCACCCCACTACTTAAAAACTAACCCGATTATCCCACCGTTCTCCTTAACCGAAAGCAGCTCTATGTTCACACCCTCAGCCACATTTTGAAGGCTAAGTCATATAAACGTAACCCGGAGATTTAAAGATAAAGGGTGAAATGGCGAGGACGAGTTGATGTAACCCGTTGGAATAATGGGATGCAATCAATGCGGACAGGGGCTAGCTATGCATCTACAAACAAAAAAAAACTATTTGCCGCATATCATCCATATTCACAGCTGAGCAGGAAGCAGTGGCAATGAGTCGCATAGTCATACGTCGGCATTGTGATAAGCTTTCACCACAATTTACCGTCTGCAGTAATGTGAATCAAGGCAGCCGGCCTCCTAACTTAAGTGGCGCGCGAGCCGAATGGAATATCCATAAACATAACTAAGGGGAATATAGCTAAACCCTAAAACATCTACCATAACAACGAAAATATTTTTGTTAAACGGCGCACACAGCTTGTCAACAAAATTTGGAACTTTTCCTTCTGAAGTTGTCACTTTGCATGACCGATTCAAGTTCCAGTCTCGGTCTAAACTTGAGCATGTGCTGCCCTTTAAAAATCCAATATTATACCAGCTCTTTCGAGAAAGCATTGCGGAATTGGTTAAAAGCTATTTCAACATAGAATAGCAGCGGCGACAACAATACCGATATGAATGACAAAACCTAGTAAGGGTAATAACTTTAGGACACTCCGCTCATAATAAACGACAAGAATATCACCGAAGCAACATCGAGCATACACATTTTCAACGGGAATCAGCTGAATAACAGATATCGAGTGATGTCAGCATTCTACTCATACGTATACCAACAAAGAACCAACGGCGTAAATACTGCGCGGCTGACCGGAAATATAAAGAAATTCAAGTTGACAAGGTTCGAAAGAACGGCCAATGCTATAATCTAAGTCCGACTTTAAACCACTAAAAGCAATTCCAAAATAAATACAATTTAAATCCGCTGATTTCATGAACCAAACATGAACAAAGGCGTTTTCGTTCTCCTCATGACTTCATGAAAGTATCTATTCAAAAGAGTAGAAGAAAAAGAGAAACAATGAATGATCAACTGCGTGATAATAAGTTGAACAGCTATATACAAGAAGGAAAGGTTTCGAAGGCAAGAACATCACTAGTGGCTGCTGCATTGAGTCACATCACCTGCTGTCTCCAACCATTGCTTAGGAAGATCCGTATAACTTAGCTCGACAGTCTAACTGGACGTATATAATCTAGTCCGTTGGCTAGGATTTCCATATCTTTTTACCGTGTCATCAATTCGTCATGTTCACCCGGTTTCCGTGCAATACCCGACTCAGAGAACACTATACAACGAAGTATTCATTCTATGGACATGCGTAAAACGTGTCTCAACCACCTTGGTCTGTTTAGGTTCAGTGGCTTTCCAAAAGAACGAACTTTAAGTTCCATCAGTTTAATCTTACCGTCCAAATTACTCACAAAATTCTCCCACCATATTCTGTCAATATTTCGGAAAAAACAGTGTTCAAACACCTACTAGTCTTGGCACATCTATCCTCAGTTTCCATTTCTTTGAGCGGTATAGTAGGACCAGCCTTACTGTTGGCGTGCAGCCTTGATCATTGATCGATAACCGGAGGACACTCCGACTCCACAGACTTCTCAATTTGGTGATTGCCAATCTGGCCTCTTACATGCGTAACCATGTTTCTTCTTATGTTAGATTACCTGATAATATACAATTACTCAGGTAATTAAACATATCTGCCCGATCGAAACTATTCACTCCCGGAATAAGACTCGATTTCTTGTCAATGCATCATTTTAACAGCGTTTTTAAACTTCGAAGTTCAAAGCGCATTGCAAATACATCCATGCTATCGTTCAGTCGATCAAGAAAACTTGCAGTTTCCTTGAATGTCTGTTCTGTAGCACGTTTCTTATATTCTAGGTCAGCCAACATATTTCCGCTGCACTATTCTCGCATGGGGCTGTAGCGATTTCCATATTCACCTCAACGGCAAAACCAACCCTGACGAGCACCACTTCTCTTGATGACCTCAGGTCGCAGGTAGCCGTCAGCACGAGCTCGGCTTCGGCTGTTCGCGCTGATAATTACTCGATTCTTTCTCCTCCTTTGTAATGTTAGGTTGAATGGGGCAACGCCAGATCACTTTTCAGTACCCTGTTTTCTGCACTCATCCCCTATTCTATGCCGATCGAATGCATGAACGCGGCGCGTCACAAAGGCGGGGAACTATGACTCACAGCTTTGATGTGTATCATCAACCGCTTTTTGAGACCCGTCGCACACCCATGTTTGCTTTGAATGTGAGCGATGAGGACGAATGTTTATTAATGAGAATTGCGATCAGATAACGAACAGTTGAGTTCTTCTGGCCATTTATACGGGAAGGATATGGAACTTTTCGAGGCATGAAAACGAGAATCAGTGTTAAGAATTCGAAGTTTCAAGTAATCCGTCATTTCTCTTTGCAGACGGAGGTGAACATCCGTTCTTTCAGTGTTACGAAAGATACACCACCGAAAGTAAATTCTGAAATCGTTCTCTACTAGACCAACAAAAGGTAACGGAAGTTCAATAAAGAAAGGCAAAAAAAATTATTAGATGAAAGGGGAAGTGATTTTTCACTTAGCTAGGTTTGGACTACAGGAAACGTGAGGTGAGCACCTCAAGTTTTGATCGGTAATGATTCCAAAATTTTGACGGGATTTGTCATAATGGACGTTTCTGTGGTTTTGAAAGAACAGTGAAGTGGCAGTCGGACGAAAATGAAGTGAACACACCAAAATAGTCCAATGAATAAAAATTTAAATCAGAACAAGCAGAATAGTCATATCTATGCGTCGCGCTGCAAACGCGTTCTAGGACGATGAATCAAAGACATAATATCAACCAAAGTGAACCTGTTTGGTCTCCGGGCCGACTGAAAGCGGTCATCAAGAACGCCAACGGAAGACTTTAGATGTTCAATGCACGTTCTGTCAGTTCGAGACCATCGGATGTCACAGTGACAGGATGAAGTTGTCTGAGTGTGATATCGGACATACTAAATTTAAGAATGGAGACACCTAGAGCATTTGGGAATCCAATAAGTACACAAAGACATAGTAAAAGTATAAGGAAATACATCCGTTAAAAAATAATCATAATTGAGAATCAATGACGACACCGTCAGAATCCATACCTGCAGTTAATTCG
The DNA here is from genome assembly GCA_008360955.1 of Fasciolopsis buskii. NCBI lineage: Eukaryota > Metazoa > Platyhelminthes > Trematoda > Plagiorchiida > Fasciolidae > Fasciolopsis > Fasciolopsis buskii. Next base: position 103,013 of record LUCM01008798.1, on the reverse strand, counting down.
TTCGAACAAAAGGGTTCGAGTATTTAGCCTTTGGAAAATGGTGCTATGTGAGCCCATTCATTAAGGACCCATGAAACTGGATAGTTATTACATGGGTACGTAAATCCACGGTTTAAAATTTCTCGTCTTTTGCGCAGCTCAGTGACTCCGTTTTTTGCACAGAAGTTTGCTGTTGTAGCTGGTCGGAGTTAGATGGAATATGACGAATCGACTCTCCTGATTTCCGTGGACGACAAAAAAGAAGGGCATCTGACTGCCGGCAAATTTCCGTAAACTCCAGAGGTGTTCTTAACGCTTTTAACAGCAGAGAAGCGATACAATCGTCACAAAGGAAAAGTGTTCCTAGGGTGTAGCACATGTTGGAAGTCGAACTGAGTGTATCGATGAAATGGTTGATGCTATTATTCGATTAAAAAACCACAAGTACACGCAGAAAAGTTCACTTTGCAGAGGAATGTTTTTGCGTGAGAAATCAAACACTCATGGTTTGACAAGATTAGATAGTCTGAAGGAATGAACCTTGGGGTTTTTAAAAAGTAGCAAACAACGAAGGTTGTTTGAGATTGGCACAAGCAGTTTGAAAGAGAACATTTCGAAATGGCCGGCAATGATTCTATTCAAAACAGTCGTTACTGGACGAGGAAGCTAGCATCTTATATGGTAATTATCATTAAAATCCTCCTGCGATGTACCGGCTAACAGCCAGCGACAAGACTGAGAATGGTGGGTAAGAATAAAAAACGCAAAGAATTGCACTTCGTAAATGTTTCTTTGAGATGACTGAATCTAAGAGTCCTGGAAGGGATGTACAGGCAATTCCATAGCCTTACCCATTTTTTCAGGATTGTCGAAATTAGTCGGGCAAATACCGAGATTGTCCCAAATCGAATGGGAACATGTATCCCTTTAACATGACCTAGTAAGCGTATGTCTGGTGGCAGATCGCAGACTAATACAAAGGCGATCAGTGGGTTTCGCAGCATGAATAAGCAAACGTGACCATTGAAGATGGATCAGGTTTCAGAAGTATGTGAAATGATCTGAATAAGCCCGTGGGATGGTAGTATTATTGGTTTTGACATAATAATGTGAGAACTGACTGATAGACTACAAAAGCGAGCTAGGCAAAACGAAGAAGGTCTTGTTTACAACTAAACGTCTTTATATTTGTCTAATGTATAAACCTTGTTGGTGGTCCTATTCTTGCTTCAAGGTTTGTCTTGTTACTACTTTCACTTATTTGTTTTCGTTGCTAATCCCGTACTACGGTGATTATTTATGCAACATTATTACACAACACACCACTGAAAAGTATGGGAACACTTCACATCTGTCTCATCCCTGCTATGACGCCACAGTGACTAGATATGCCACTGGCAAACAACCGTTTCGATTCTAATATTAGTTGAACCAGGGTGGGCGTGGCACGGTTTTGTTCTTAAGGGAATACTTGAAGTCAGTTGTTAACTACTGTTCACAGAGTGGGGTTAGAAATCGAGGTGGAAGAATACGAGCCAAACGTTCCAGTCACCGGCCGTAGAAGACGGCATCAAGCGTTTCGTCCCTGGTTCACAGTTGTACAGTGCTTGTAAGTTCGACATTCATACACCATGATCAATATCTTAGTGTACGAATGAGGTGTCCAAGATAGACAATATGGAACGTATTAGCAAAAGTTGCGAGGCTGATTGTTATCCAGGCCAGAATGAGAAAGAGGGCTTGCTGGTTTTTTTTACAAACATTATCTACTATAATTCGAATCGAATAATCGGAAATTTGAAACCCAGATAGGACAAGTAATGCGCCACCGAGGGAATTGTATCCCAAATTAAGTTTTCGTCACCTAATTAAGCCATTGTGATTCCGTCTGATGTTTGCTGACTTATATAGACGTATATTGCACAGTGGCTTGAAAACAAACATGATGTCAATGCAACAACATGGAAACAGAATTACACGGAGAGCGGATTTAGAAGAGGAAATTGGTAAACAGTAAGATAGCAAGTTTTGTTTCTTGTTTCCACCGCGCGTATTTTGATTTTTGTTCCGTTTTCTGGGTTTTTAAAGACGAATATATTACGAACGATTCACCCAATTGAACCCGATTCCGAACCATATCTTACAGCATCAACCAACGAAAATCCTTATCTCTCGTGTACCAATCAGGAAGCACCAACCGATGCCCAAATCGATAATAACTTTTTCAGATCTCTAAGCCGAGTCATAATCTGACCGCTGCTTTGTTTCTTCCAGCAAAGGCGAAAAAAGTACACGAAGATAGACGACGGACGGACTTATGCAATATGTGCCCAAACCAACAAAGACAATGCAGCACGATTACCAGTGGCAGAACGACTGCCTCCACTCAACACATGACGGCACATCGTCACTACTCACTCGACCAATGCTTCGAAAGCATCACTTACCTACCTACGGATGATATACTTTCAATGGATCCAGCAGCGATCACTCACTGAGCCGCATCACATTAATCTCCGACCTAGTCAGATATAATCCTGAGAATTTCAGGTCAGTGCGGTTAAGATTCCACTGATCGCCTTTGTATTAGTCTGCGATCTGCCACCAGACATACGCTTACTAGGTCATGTTAAAGGGATACATGTTCCCATTCGATTTGGGACAATCTCGGTATTTGCCCGACTAATTTCGACAATCCTGAAAAAATGGGTAAGGCTATGGAATTGCCTGTACATCCCTTCCAGGACTCTTAGATTCAGTCATCTCAAAGAAACATTTACGAAGTGCAATTCTTTGCGTTTTTTATTCTTACCCACCATTCTCAGTCTTGTCGCTGGCTGTTAGCCGGTACATCGCAGGAGGATTTTAATGATAATTACCATATAAGATGCTAGCTTCCTCGTCCAGTAACGACTGTTTTGAATAGAATCATTGCCGGCCATTTCGAAATGTTCTCTTTCAAACTGCTTGTGCCAATCTCAAACAACCTTCGTTGTTTGCTACTTTTTAAAAACCCCAAGGTTCATTCCTTCAGACTATCTAATCTTGTCAAACCATGAGTGTTTGATTTCTCACGCAAAAACATTCCTCTGCAAAGTGAACTTTTCTGCGTGTACTTGTGGTTTTTTAATCGAATAATAGCATCAACCATTTCATCGATACACTCAGTTCGACTTCCAACATGTGCTACACCCTAGGAACACTTTTCCTTTGTGACGATTGTATCGCTTCTCTGCTGTTAAAAGCGTTAAGAACACCTCTGGAGTTTACGGAAATTTGCCGGCAGTCAGATGCCCTTCTTTTTTGTCGTCCACGGAAATCAGGAGAGTCGATTCGTCATATTCCATCTAACTCCGACCAGCTACAACAGCAAACTTCTGTGCAAAAAACGGAGTCACTGAGCTGCGCAAAAGACGAGAAATTTTAAACCGTGGATTTACGTACCCATGTAATAACTATCCAGTTTCATGGGTCCTTAATGAATGGGCTCACATAGCACCATTTTCCAAAGGCTAAATACTCGAACCCTTTTGTTCGAACGAATTAACTGCAGGTATGGATTCTGACGGTGTCGTCATTGATTCTCAATTATGATTATTTTTTAACGGATGTATTTCCTTATACTTTTACTATGTCTTTGTGTACTTATTGGATTCCCAAATGCTCTAGGTGTCTCCATTCTTAAATTTAGTATGTCCGATATCACACTCAGACAACTTCATCCTGTCACTGTGACATCCGATGGTCTCGAACTGACAGAACGTGCATTGAACATCTAAAGTCTTCCGTTGGCGTTCTTGATG